>CM046040.1:2552308-3152308 GCA_025215565.1 Flaveria ramosissima | reverse complement strand
CCACCGAAAATGATAATTCCAGATATAAGAGAAAAACATGTGGCATAGTATTGTTTGAGATTTGCTGAGGACTGCTAGAAAGAAGTTATATATTAGTTACACTTGATAACGATAATAAAGAAAAGAAAACCAAGAAGACGCCATTAACAGAGTTCCTATATTTCTAATTGCATAAAGATATAGATTTAATAATATTGCCACCAATCACCAATATGAAAAGTCAATAAACTTGCTATAGGAATATCAATGAAATAAGAGAAAGTTAAATACCAGAGGAGGCAAAAAGGGGATGAACGAAGGAAAATCTGGAAGTTCGTTGTCTTGTTCGTCGTTTGAGATTCCAAGTTCAGCACTTTTTATTCTTTGTTGTATCCTTAGCCGACGAACCTGAGAAAATTATGATATTATGCAAAATTTATAAACACCAACTCTGTTAAAAGGAAGCGATTAACGTGTAACTACAAAACAACTAAGCAAATAAAATAAGAGTACTTAGTTAAAAATAAAAACATCCCTTCTCATGAAGATAAACTAGCAGCATGCTGAAAGTTTAAGGAGTCAAATTAATTTAGGAAAGAACTAAACGTGTTTGGTCAAGGGGAGGATGGGTAACCTCATGATAAGTCTCCAGTCATGTAACAAAATTATGAATCCTTGTGGGCAAAGTGGACAGGACTGGTTTATATGAGGTGCAGGAGTTACAATAGTGATGTTCAATGACTACAACATATCAGTAAAACTAGGAAGTTTCAGCATCAATAACCTTATTTTTCTTTTGTCAGATCAGATTTGCTTTATGAAAACCAAGGCTTTAACACAACTGGAGAACCAACACAATACTACAGATGCAAATTAGAGAAACTTGCTCACCTCCTCCATATGCAAAAATATCTTATTCCGACGACTCCTAATATTATCCTGAATCTCCTGTATATCCATTTTATCAAAGTCCTGAACCGTCTCAGGTCCTTCAATTATACAAAACCTGTGCCAATCAACTACATCAAATCAATAACCACAACAATTCGAACCACAGAACAGGTTCCATCAATTACGTCTGTAGGTAACAAAAACATCAAATAAACTACCAAATCAACAACTACAAGCGTTCAATTTTGGCCAAAACGCACAATTAACAAGCAATCAAAGAACAATCGATTAGTCGATTACCCTGCCGCGTTTTTTCCCGATGAATCAGCATCAATCGAAGCAGCAGAAGCATACATAGACGCATCCGGATCAGACGACGACATCAAACGCCATCTGACAGTAGATTTCACGTTTCTACATAGATACCTGAAGTTATGGTGTGCTGCTGGAGCATACGAAGAAAACGACGGTGTTAACGGATACGGAGCATCCAGTATTCGACCCGAACATACCATCTCCTCCGATTAGTCGCCTTCCTCAGGTTAATTTCTCTTTCAATTCAACACTCAACACTGTGTGTTAATTATCATCGTCTATCACACACACTAGTGTGTGTGTGTGTGTGTTTGTGTGTGTGTTCAGATAAAGACAATACGGAATCGTGAGGGTGAAACAATTTATGCAGCATGCCGGATCTCTAATGGAAGAAGGTAGGTTGTTTGCCACGTGTGTGGGCATTATTTCTTTTCTTTAATTGTTTTCTTTCTGTAAATTACACTAACTACCTTATAGTTTGTCAAAATGACATTACACCCTATGCTTTTAGCTATTTGACTGTTTTCAACTAACTTAGTTTTTTTCTGAAACGGCAATAATAAAATTTTTATTATCGTTAAAATCAGATCCCTCGTTCTAGCAAGGTGCTAGAGGAAAAGAGTATCCAAGTACATACATCGCGTTACAGTTTTCAATAATTAAAACTATCCTAGTTATATATATCCAAAGGGCCCTATGTTGTATATATCACTTAATAGATAACTGCAATATATCTTCTTGTAAACTACAGTTTTTTATGTGTTAATGGTGTTAAATGTCTAATCGGTGACGCGTGAATCTTAAGTTTACGCCTTTTTAAAATATAAAAACAGAAAATCATAAAATAATAACTAAGTTTGTATATTACACAAATTATTGATCTTTAATTAAAAAAAGTTATAAACTTCATCACTATTCACTAATTATAGGTTTATTGAATTTATAATTTATTTTTAATTAGATGTATAACAAAATCTACATAATATGTTTAGTTCGAATGAGTTGTTATAACTAGTTAGTTTACATGATCAAGGCATTTAGAACGTGCGTGAATTGCAACATGCTATAATTAAAGGTGTGTTTAGAATTATTGGATGGTTGATATGTTTGTTGGGGCCCTTGCTTGGCATATCCGGTGGTAATGGTCATAATAGAAAATAATATGTGGCCTCCAACGCAAAATCCAACAATTGGTGGAATTGAAATTTGAAAGTATCTTTCAATTTATCAAATGGATTATGTTTGATCTTTTAAAGGTTGAAATTTGGATATTTAAAAATAAAACTAGTGTTTATAACTTGTGGATTACAACCGGAAAAGATATTTATTGTAGCTAAAAGATAAATGACAACATGTACAAAAGAGCATCCACACGGGTTTACATAGATAGCAAATGAAGTTATTTTTTAAAACGTTAAAGCTTATAAAGATAAAATTAAAAGAAATTAATAATAATAATAATTATTATTATTATTATTATTATTATTATTATTATTGTTGTTGTTGTTATTATTATTATTATTATTATTGTTATTTATATTATTATTATTATTATTATTATTATTATAATAAACAATCAATATAGAAACATAGATATTAGAGGGAAAAAATAAAAAAAAAAATACGTAAGTACTTAATTGAGAAAAGAAATTAAAAAAAAAACTTAACTAGATGAAAAGAACACAAAACAAAAAAAAACATCACATGATCTAAACAAAGGTTTCCTTATTTATTAAGAGATTAATGTAAAACACTTGAAATCAAACTTTGATAATCTGATAGTCGTGAATATCACTTTTAGATCGAAATTATTCGGTGGTTCACCCGAATAAATCAATCGGATACAACTCAGACGAGATCAAAAATTAGTATGTTGTGTTGTGCGAATTTCATGAACCAGAAGAAGAAGAATTCGAGAGAAAAGTGACCAACATTGATAATCCAGTTCGATTTTGAGGGAGAAAAACGGGAAAAACTTTCATTTGGCAGTTTAATCATTTTTATTTTTATTTTAAATAACCATTAAAAAATACGTATTTTCCCACTCGAAATTCACATGTGAAATTCTGGAAAATCGATTCGAAATTTATTTTTTAATGAAGTCATTTTTACCAAAATAAAAAATTTCCAAGCTGACTTGGCAGCTCGACCCAAGCCAGGGGCTCTGCCCTTTGGACCCCGCTACCAGGAGCGCTACCCCCGGACCCCCGCCAAGGGGGCGTTGCCCCCTTGGAACCCCTATTGCTTAGGGGCGAAGCCCCTAGGAAGGTTTTCAATATCGAAGATCATAATATACTCAAACAAACGTACAATCTGCACCTTCTAACTTGTTTGATAGATATTATGATCACATTGGTCATTAGTCAATTCAGTTACACTAAAATATCTAAGTTGTTTGCGTAGGGGAATAAGAGCGCACTACTAGAGTTGTGTTTTATTTATGTTAGATTCCCAACATTCTTATTTCAAATTATAAGAACATCTGGTAAAATCTTATTGTGATGGTTACTATTTATTCCCTTTACATTTTTAATAGCATTATGGTTCTCAATTTTAGTAGTATAAATATATTTAGATCAATATTAATGATGCTCGGAGTAGATCTTAGTAGTATTGTGACAAACTTGCCCGGATAGTAAAATAGCGCATATTATATGTTTGTACATTTAAAGGGAGAAGTGGTATCAACGTGTTTGTATTAAAAGAAGTTGCAATATTTAGCGTAAAGTATGTATCGGAGTGTGTATGACTATATTTAAATCATGTATGGTATTGGTTTGCATGACACGACTATGCTCGCTGCTTGAAAGAAAAATAACTTGTAATTTAAGTGGATGGTGTATTCTAAAACATAAAAACCGGTAATATAGAAAAAGATAGCTTCACCAAAGACAACACAAGGTCATGCTTGCTTCAAATGAGATTGAATATCAATATGAGTGTCTATGCAAAGCTACAAGCAAAGCCATGCTTGTGAATCATTGTCTTTAAGTTTAGTTAACATTGTCATTTGTGGTCGTCTTTGTAATCTTAATGAAAAATCAGATAAGACCTTTTATGTTTGTTAGTTTCTTTTTGCCATAAGTTGTACTGAAATTTCTATAAGTTACAAGGCGTGTAAAACATGTTATTTTCCAAAACGTATTGGTTATTATGTGAAATAAAAATCAACAATCGACCAATAAACAACGACAATATGTCTATGGAAAAATAACAAGTTGAAAACAACCAACTACTTGTTTTCATCAAATCAAAGCATAGGGAAATTTGAATTTACTTGAAGCATACAAGAAATCAAATCAACTAAAAGTTTAACTCAAACGCACATATATTATTATATATTAAATTTACTAAATTTATAATGAATATATACGAGTTTCTAACATTTTGTAGAGGCGGATATGATTTTTATTTCTAATTTTAAATCTGTTTATTAAATAAAACCAATTATCCTTAGCCTAACTGGTTAAGGTAATGTACTCATAACATGTAAATAAAAGGGAGGTTATAGGTTCAAGTCACTCTGAGCAAAAATGCTAAGAGTTAAGACATGAGTTTTTCTCAGCAATGAGTTTCCTCCTGAGGGGGTTGGGGGTGCGGTCCCGGCTGGAAAACAGATAGTTAGGACCGATTAAGATAACACCTATCATTCGAAACAAGTCGTACATTTGTCGTTAAAAAAATAAAAATAAAACCAAGAATAACCGGTGTAACATTTGCGTTTAACCCAAGATCTTGTTTTACGGTTTTACCGGATGCTCGAATATGTGGCGAGGCTAGCAAACAAAACCCTAATTTTCACATTATATAAACCCGATACCACTCATCTACAACAATCGCCACCATCTTCTTCGAATCACACTTCTACTTACACTTTTTTGAGTTTTATTTGTTCACAGTTTTACTAACGTTTAGAGATAGATCGCCATGACGACTTGCAAATTTCAAGCTCAACAGACCGGAATGCAGTCTTATCTCTCTACAGAGATCTGTTTGCGTGTCGATTATCCCGCTGAACCGAGCGATCTTCTCTTTCAATGATTCAATCGATCGATTTTCTAATTTGTTTTTGTTGATTTGATTTATGGTTTAGTGTGATTGATGTTTGTGGGGATTGCAATGAGGATAAAAAGCTCCCTCTTCTGAATTAGTATGAGGAAACTCTGCTGGCAGAATCGAACCAAATTAATTATCATGCCATCTGAGTGATTTTCTTCCCCACATTTGTCAATTGTTTTCACTAATTTGTTAATTTTTAAATTAGTAGTCGTTTGATTGGGTTTTTTTTTATATATTTTTTAATTTTATCAGTTTAAGGATGATTTTTTAATGGAATGAAGGATTGCAGTGATGACTCTATAAATTTCAAGCTCAACAGACCGGAATGCAGGATTCTTGATTGAGTTTTGCGTGTCGATAACCCGCTGACTGAGCAGTCTTTCATTTTTATTACTATTAACTTTTTTTTGTTCTGTATGCTAATTGAGTGGTTTTGGATGTCAAAATCAAATGTTTGTTTTGAATGAGTATTAATGTTGTGTTTTTTTTTTTTTTTTTTGTCAAATCAGATGCTTATTCATACTAATAAAATTTTTTTAAGGCAAATTTTTAATTCAGCAAGAAAAACCCCAAGCCAGCAAGGGAAAAAAGGAAGCACAGAAGAATTCATAAAGAAACATAAGCAAAGATAAAGAATTACTAATTTTGTGATACTAATAGTTACCTACTAACTTGTTTAAAAAACATGTGAAATCTAATTCAATTATTCCAATTTAAATGTTTGTATTTCTCACCCATAAATAACTTGAGGCCCCATCCTTCTTTTTATAAATGAGTGTTAAGCGACCTCCAATGGATAAATGTTTTGTATTCCATACTGATAATCTAGATTCAAATTTTTGGAGGATAGGTGCCCATTTTTTTCTAAGTTCATATTGGCTCCAACTAATAAACCAAGACACCAGAAAGGTAATTCACGCACTTTACACCTTATCAATGTAGCCATATCCTTCACTTCAGCCTTTGGTAGCCTAATACAAAATAGACGCCAAATAGAAGCAACATAGCATCCTAAGTAAATTCTTAAAGTTTGCTTTTGACCATTGGGAGAAAAGAAATTCATATTGAAAACCCATCTGATCAAGAATTGAATCTATAAACTCCCATGAGATGGAGTCAAAAGCTTTGTTAAAATCTACTTTGAAAATGAGACCATTGGATTTTGACTTCTTAAGCCAAGATATCACTTCGTTAAGAACAAGGGGACCATCGAGAATGCTTTTGTTGGCAATAAAAGCAGTGAGTTTTTAAAACAACCGAACCGATAACACATTTCATACGATTAGCAAGAACCTTAGAAATGACTTTGCTTATGCACCCAATTAATGATATTCGTCTATGTTCATCGAACAAAGGCGGATCTTGGACTTAAGGGATCAAAGTGATGAAGGACAAACTACAGCTGCTGTTAATGGTTCCTTTCGTATGAAAGGCATTCATTATATCCAAAATATCCAATTTAAGATGATCACAAAAATTCTTTATAAATTTGAAGTTGAAGCCATCGGGCCTCGGAGCCTTGTCTGCACCACAATCCCATACTGCATGTTTAATCTCAATCATTGAAAAGGGCTCAATGAGTGAGGAAGCTTCCATATCCGATAACCAAGTAATACCCTTGCATTCATACGCGGCCTTGGCATTAGCTTTTCTGTGAATCTTTTCTCAAAGAACCACCGAGCTTCATCTTTAATAACGGGATTATCGTTGATCCAGCAGGCTGCATTATACATACCATGAAAGAAAAAAGAGTTTTCATCTCCTAATGCCCATTTAGATCTTGCTTTCGTCCTCGATTAATCCAATTAACTCCACAATCGTGTCTGCGACGTGAGTTTCTTTTCAAAGGCCCTCAAATTCTCCTCGCCACTTTTCAGCACATGATTCCATTCTTTGACAAGAGCTTTTACGTTTCTAAGTTTGGTAGCGATGCTCTTCCTATAGCAACTTGAACTTTTAGGGCATTAATAATTATATCCTTAAAACCTTCCACATGGAGCCATAAAGTGTAGAACTTGAAAGACTTTGGACCAAAGTTCACACCTGATCTGATCAAAGTTAGTGTGTTGTGATTCGAGTTTTTTTTTCACCAGGCTGTAAGTACGGCATCGACCATTCATTCATAGACTACAAACAAGAATTCGATTGATCTTGCTGGCTTTGAGACCATTTTTGGACATATATGTATACTTTGCTCCTCCCATATTGTATTCTTTTAAATCCAATTCATATATAAATTCACTGAAAACCTCCACCCCCGCATGATTGTATTCCGTATTCATCCGATCAGATGGTTGCCTCAACTCATTAAAATCATCAAGAAAAATTCACATTCTAGCATATAACTCTTTCGTTTCTTTGAAGAACTTCCAAAGGTCTTTCTTTGCATTTTGGTCTTGTGAGGCATAAACAACATAAACCAAAGAACAAAATAGATTGTCTTCTAAGCTACTCATAATGAATGTGCACATTAAAAACTCTACACATCATCATTAGAGTTGTTCATCATCATCGACGCAACATCAAGGATAATGCATAAAACCAGGACCACACCCTAAAAAACATATACAGTTCTGGTATTGCAAAAATGTAGTGCCAATCGGTTTTTATAAAACCGAATTTCCACAGCGTCTTGTTCCTCAAACGCCAACTGTGATAAGTGTTGCTAATCCATAGTCTTGTTCCTACAACTGATGCAACAAATTCAGTGGAATCAACAAGCTCGTTTGTTTTACTATCCATCTACACCACACATACATAGCACCACAGCAGAAGCTTCAATCTTATTTCCAGCCAATGCATTGCAAGTTACAAGTATTTTCATATTTAAATTTTAAACTTTGAAACGTTAAATTTATTGTTGAATCTTGCTGGATCATGTGATTATGGTAATGAATTGAATCGAACTTAGCATGAAATACCTATGGGACTTAATTTAGTATAGGAGCAATAATACTTGGTTCTTTTCTATTTTAGTACTAAACCAACTATGATGTTGAATCTTTTTGCAACTTAGCTAGATGTATATCAAAATAAACCGTGGTGTTGTTGATTTATCTTTTACAATATCATTCAAATGTACCTTAGGAAGATTTATTCTGATCATTTTTTAGCATAACTAGTAGTCATATTATTAGTTGTAACTGTCGTTAGTCCCATCACCAAAACACATATAATTACAGATGCTCTTGTTATGCCAAAATGAAATAAGTAAACCAGCCATATGTAATATAATAATTTAACTTGACAGTAGAATTAATAACAAAGATAACAAAAGTAAATAAAAAAACACATAGAACCAGTTTCAAAAAACCTCATAATATTTATACATTAAATGCATCTAAGACTTCACATCTTCAACCATCTTGCTTACCTTGTTTACAATTTCTTCCTTGGTGTCTTCGGGTTTTTTTGGCCAAACTCACAAGTTTTGTCACAACCATACTCTCCTACCTGAAGCTTATATTGCAGATCTAATATATAGCCTTTGGTTATTGACACACTCATTTTGGTTATAGAACACAATCAACACATTTATCCCTCTAATTTTTTTTGGGGTTGGGTTATACAAACACACATTTATGTTATTGAAACACCCTATTGTTTCTATATCTCTCATGTATCTATATGTATATGTATCTATATATATGTATAGAAAGATATAGAGAATATAAAATATATTCGTTGTATCAATAACATACCCTTTTTTATATATATGTGTATATATAGAGACATAAGAAAAAAAGAGGGTGTTCCAATAACCAATAAGTCTACTATGACACGCCCCTATATGTATTACACAAGGAAGAGCAAAAACTCCGTTGGAATACACAGGTAAGTTACTAATTAAAAACAAAACTTACAATAAATATATCAAAGTATTTCATCTCGCTTTTCATTTGACTTTTTACAGGTCACATAATTCTAGCAGAAAAATCCAGTGAATGAACGATGATCGACAAGTCAGAATATCAATAAGCGTAAATGGTAAAATTCATCAGGGGGACACCCTTCCCATATGAAAAATATCGCATCATTCTTGCCGTTCGTTCATTATAATTTTAATTTTAAAACTAAAAAAAACAAACAATTTAGGAACAAAACTACAGACTGAAAAATAATAATGTTTACCGCAAGAACAACCGAGGCATACAGAATCACCTTGAAGTCTAAAACTCTTAATAATCCGACACACAAAAACGATAAAAAAAAATACCGTAAAAGTGTTGCAGAAAAATAAGAACGTTATCGATTCAAATAACAGTGAAATTGCCTCGGATAAACTGATTCTTGCAGGAGGAAGAAGAATCTCAATAGGATAACCCTAAAGAAAAACCCTAAAAAATGATTTGATGTAGCGCGGCTATGACTCAAAACGCTTCCATTTAGATAATTGGAAGGCGATCTTAAGGGCTGCGCATCAACAGATTAATGTAGAAACAAAACGATTTGTGATTACCTCTTGTGATTGCATTGAAAAAATAATAATTTTAAATTAGAAAAAGAAGAGAGGATAATCTCTAGACAAAATCGTGAAGACGAATACTGAACAAAAGATGAAGATCTGCTAAATGATATGAAACTCCATAGATAAAGATGATATGAAGACAGAAGACTCACTAGATGACGATGGTACTCTGATGAAGACGACGATCTGTTCTATTTGATGGTTCAACAGTGAAGGAGATGACTGCCTTTTTATAGTATAGGGTTAAAAACTTAAAACCCTAGATTACATGACCCTAACACCTCTTAGTTGTGCCCTATCTCTGTTCTATACATTAGATAAGCCCAATAGGCCCACGGACCAGACAAGCCCAGATATCCAGTACCTGCGCTGCATCAGCCGAGCTACATTCTTGGCCCAAATCAAATAAATGCATATCCAAACTAAATAAATAAACACTCGATTACAAAAATCATAGTAATAGTAATCTATATGTTTTGAGATTGAGTTGAAAAATAGAATCATGTTTCAACAGTAAACTACCATCATCTATTACACAAATTAGTGTGTGTTTAACTGTTTATTAATAAATGCAGATAAAGATAATACAAATCGTGAGGGCGGAATGATTTATGTAGCATGCCGGATCTTTTTCGGAAAAATGTAGATTGTTTGCCACGTTTGTGGTAGTTATTTATTCTCTTTAATTGTTTTCTTTGTATAGATTACACAAACTACCTTTATAGTTTCGTTAAAATGGCATTACACTCTAGACTTTTAGCTATTTGACTTTTTTTCAACGAGCTTAGTTATTTAAACCTAGGTTACATACATCTATTTGACTAGTAACTGTAGTTTATCTTGTTGTAAACTACAATTTACAATGTCTCAATAAATTTAATTGCTTGATCATGAATCTTAAGTTTACACCTTTTTAGCATGATGAAGGTATAAGATTATAAAATAATAAATGTTTTATATCTATACAAATTATGTGTCTTTATAAAAAAATCTATATATTATATAAATTTCACCACTATTTGCTAGTTATAAAGATATGAGAGCTCCTCTATATTTTGATTTGACTACAAAGTTATCTAAAAAACTTTACATCCTGTAATTTTTTTTCTAGTTAATATCTTTACAAAATGACTTATTAGTCACGTAGGTTTTTTTCTACTAATCATGTTAGTTGTTATTTCATTAATGGTTATAGGCTTATAGCTATTCATTTTTGCTAGTTGTTGGTGTGATAAACTGGAAAGTAAGATGTGCAACGTCAATTGCAACATGTCCTTAGAATTAGTTGATATGTATGTTGGGGCTCGTTGCTTGACATGTATGCCAATGATGGTACTTCTAAAATAATAACAAGATGTGTAAAATAATTTTTTTTAATAAGGTCACGTGGAGTGGTAACCGGAAGAATTTAGAGAATACCTAGTCATTCCAGTTTCAACTTTTAGTCCCTGACTCGGTGAATATCTACCAGGCTTCACCGGTACCATTTGCCTCTTTCAACCGTTGATTTAATAATATGAGGAGGCCGGGGAAAAAGATGGAGAAAATTATATATATATATATATATATATATATATATATATATATATATATATATATATATATATATATATATATATATAGGGATCCATTCAATTGAAAACCAAAAAAACAGAAAGAACTCTAAGAACCATTTTAAACCATAGATTAGGATCATCAAGGGCCTTAATTAATCAGTGGCAAAAAAGTAAATAAACCAATAAGTAATGACTAATTAATTACATACATAAGGGCATTTTTGGAATTCAATTTTCTATGATCGTGGGCATGCAGTTATTTTTCTTTTTAAAACTCTCAACATTAAATGCCATAGATCTATTGTTTACATATTTTAATAATGACTTAATTAATATGGGTAACATTTCGTGTTGCACTGTTTAATCTATTGAAAATATACCAACTTTAGCAATAAAAAACTTAATTTATTCATTTCTTAAAATGAGTCATTTATTTCTTTTAGTGTTTGGGAGTATCGTAAGATATATATATTAAGAAATGTTCATTTTTTGTTTTGTTGGTTTGATAAATGTTGTCCTTATGTATTATATTTACAAATAGTACAAGCGAAGATATTTATATGTAACATCATGTAATTATTTTTTTACGATATACGGTATTTTAAGTTATGTTAATGTATTAACGTATATATATGTATTTGGTGGAGAAACTTGTTGCATTAATAAAATACTTTTTTTAATAATTTATCAATTGCATATTTTATTAAAACAAATCCAACTATGTTTTAGAAGCTCGTTTGATTTATTGTTTATTTTAAAGACTGAGAATGCATAACTGCATTTACATAGAATGCATATGCGCATTTCCATCGACATACAATGCATATAAAGTATTTAATATGTATCCATATAAAGTTTCAAGTTCCTTTTGTCCTAGAATATATGTATCATACATGCATATATGCATACATGCATATGTGCATATATGCATACATCTATACATGCATATATGCATACATGTATATGTCCATATATGCATACATCTATACATGCATATATCCATTTAAAATATCAACAATATATGTAGCTCTTAAAGCTATATGTATATGTAAATTTTATTGCATATATGTGTACACGTATATGTGCATATATGCATACACGTATATGTGCATATATGCATACACGTATATGTGGATATATGCATATGTTTATGCTTGCATTAAATATAGAAACAAATATATAACTTTTAAATCTATGTGAATATGTATATTTTATTGCATATATGCATACATGTATACGAGCATATATGTGTACTGGTATACGTGCATATATGCATATGTGTATGCTTGCATTAAAAATAGGAACACATATGTAATTTTAAAAGCTATGTGAATATGTATATTTTAGTGCATATATGCATACATGTATAAAAAATATTTTTAAGGCAATGTATGTGTCCATACATTTTCTCAAAATGAGATATCTAATGAAAGTGGTTAAACAATTGATCCCGTTAAAAAAGTCAAACCACATAGGAACTTAGAAATACGTTTCGTTTAGTTACATGTATCATTAAGCACACAATAAAAACAAGACTAATTTTTTTGAAAAAAAAGCTATTTAATAATTAATATACATATAAAATCAATAGAATATTCTTACTTTGTAATAGTTAGTTTAAAATTAGCCTCTGGATTCATATACAAATGAAAGCTCTTTAAACTCATAACAATATATATTAAATTCAAACATAATAATGACCTCTTTTTTACTTATAAGGAATCGTCACTTACATGTTTCTTGCATACACTGATATATTAATTGTCTTCTAGTTCGTACGTCTCAAAAAACGTTTAATAAGATAAAATTAGTATGTTATTAAAGTATCTATATTTTTCAGAGACTGTGAGATATTTTTTAATGCTTGTCATATTTTCTAAGAATATAAAAAATAATTAAGCACAAGTTTGAAAGCTTATATAATTAAGTTTATAATAAACGCCGACATATTTTTTTTCATAAAAAAAGAAAAAAAAAGATGGGGTTGGACTTTAGACTTTAGAGAAGAGTAATATATAAAAAAATAAATTAAAAGAGTAATTTATAAGAGAAAATTACGAAAGAAACCACA
Organism: Flaveria ramosissima; assembly: GCA_025215565.1. Classification (NCBI taxonomy): domain Eukaryota; kingdom Viridiplantae; phylum Streptophyta; class Magnoliopsida; order Asterales; family Asteraceae; genus Flaveria; species Flaveria ramosissima. The sequence goes on along the minus strand of CM046040.1, from coordinate 3,138,969 downwards.
TGTGTCATGATGTGTTACGTGAGGCAAGGAGAAGTCCAAAAGGTGTGGCCTTTTTAATTTCTATGAGAATATGAAAACCACCAGAAAGTAGTTACTAGCAAACCTATTGGAAATTACCATAATAACCTTTTTAGTTTTTAAAAAGTTAAAAAACAAAAAGAAAATGAATGGTTGAAAACGGTTCTTATAGTTCTTTCCATTTTTTTGGTTTTCATTTGAAAGTCCCTCTATATATATATATATATATATATATATATATATATATATATATATATATATATATATATATATATATATATATATATATATATATATAACGTTGATATGACAGCCCGAAAACTTGAGAAACCTGGGACGCCTTTTTCTTGAGTTTCTAAATCACAAAACAGAAAATTGTATACTATTCTAGTATTAAAAGTAGACTGTGTTGTTTGTTTTTGAAAAAACATGATATCATAAAAGATATAGCTATTAACAATAATTGTCACATACTAGTCTAAAAAAATATAAATTTTTAATTTTAACCGAAAAAATATAAACGTAGCAAAAGTGTAAACATGGGCACCACACGTCCTTCCAACTCGACGACAATCTCAACATATGGCTGAGAAGCAAGGAAATAAACACATAATAAAATAAGTGACGTGTCACTTGTCGATAAGTCCACGTATGCATGATCAGATTGGATATGTGATCCAAGAATCCACTAATATTACTACTCTCATTATCCATAGGTATTTTGTTGGCCCCACCACATAATAACATCTTTATAATAATACTCATAATCATAGAACTTCTATTAAAAATATATATTTCTAACACTTTTTATGATTTTTTAGAAATTAAACGTCTTTAAAAAAGCGAGAAAGCCCATACATACAGTCATACTCAAACTACCATCACCACGAGTTAACCACGGTCTCCATATCTCTGTCATAGATCTCTTTCGAATTACAGCAGCAATCAGCTACATCTGTTAAGGTAATCGAAGAGCTTCTTATGATATCGTTTAATAATCTGTGTTTTAGGCGTCATTTTGAGATGAAATCTATATGTTATGGGGAAGTAAACGTCAAAAAAAGCATTTGATTCTGTTTATTTGCGATTTCTAATGGTGTTGACGTATGATAATCTAATACTGGAAGTGTTCGGTTATCAGAACTGTTAAAATATTCTGAATTTTGGTTTGAAATTTGGCTTGATTGCGTGTTTTTGACGAGGTACATGTAGTTTCTTAAAATCTGGTGTCGAAATAGTTGAATTGGGGATAGAAATTGGGGAAACGTTAGGAGATGATCTATTCAGTAGTTTCTTCAATCGTGAGTTGGAATTGTGTTGATTGTTTAGTTATAATACGGTCTGAATCTATGCCAGTTAGAATTTTGATCTCATTGCACTCTGATTTGATGTCTGATTGGTCATTACTTTCGGTACATTATTAGCGCCTCTGGTAAGTTATGGTTGATGTGAATGCTCACAACATCTTAATTGAATTACCAGTAATGTAATAACATATAAGTATAGATGATGATGCAAGCCTGTAGCTAGGTTAGGGTTGAAGAATAAGCAACGTTCTTATTTATGTTTATGTTCTTTGTAACTGGCAGGAGTTATTAGTGATCTTCAAGAAACCTGAAGTTCAGCATTTTGGTTTATGGTTGCTGTGAAGCAACATTCTCAAAGTATGTGGTACTATTTCTATTAAGTTAACTCGCGTGACATATATGATGGCTACAAATGCAGTTGTTGGACTAAGAGCAGGAGAACGGTTATTAGGTTCAACTTGTTATTACTCTGAGGTCAGTGAAAAGCTGTCCTGCAGTAGCAATCTTGGGTTCATATTTGTTCCAACTACAAGTTCAATCACTTCTAAGAAGTCACCCAACTATAGCCATAGTCTTGTGAACAAACGAGATATTCACCCTACTAGAGCCGTGAAGGAACATGTAGATACTGCTCTGAATTCTTCAAGTACAGATCAATGGGATGATTGGGTTCAGAGGCTTGACTATCTGAATGAAGAAGTCTCTGAACATGAGCTTCCAGTTGATGCTTTACTCTTATTACATAAATCTTTATTGGAAAAACAATGGACACTATCAACAGAGGAGACAACAACTACAGAAAAGAACAGCAAAAAGGTAGTCACTGGTTCAGGGATATCAGCTCGTAGGCGTCGATTAAATGCTCAGAATAAAACACCAGCAAAAAGTTGTTCTGTAAATCAAGATGGCAGAAACAAGCAGTTGCGATCCATAATCAGTTCAGAGCTCCTTCAAAATTGTCAAAAAGGGTATCTTAAAGGTGTAAAAAACGAAGCGTTGCTAACTCATTCGGAGGTTGTTGCTTTATCAGAAAAGATCAAAATTGGTCTACAATTAGAGGAAGAGAAGTCAAGGTAATGGACTTTCTCAGCCTCAGGGACTGTAATATCATGTGCAAACTTAAATTTATACTCTTGTTAAAACACCGAAAATTTGAATGATTTTCAGTTTGAGGGAAAGATTGGGATCTGAACCATCAGAGAAACAACTAGCAGATTTTCTAAAGATTTCACAAGTTGACTTGCAAACCAAACAGATGGAGTGCGCTTTGGCAAGGGAGAAGCTGACTCTGAGCAACATTCGTCTGGTGATGTCTGTTGCACAAAAATATAAACACATGGGAGCAGATATGTCTGACCTAATTCAGGTAAATGTTAGTAATGTTAGCATCTATAACCGTATATATATTTGTTCTCGCTCATAATTTGACTTGTACACATGTAGGGTGGTCTAATTGGACTGCTTAGAGGGATAGAGAAATATGATTCATCTAGGGGGCACAAGATTTCGACATATGTCTATTGGTGGATACGACAGGTGAGGATTACAAAGTTACATTTCTTTAATTTTAAAATGAACCAGTATTTGTTTACAATATTTTATCATGCCAGGGTGTCACGAGAACCTTCTTTGAAAACTCTAAAACCCTTAGATTGCCTACACATTTGCATGAAAGATTGAGTGCAATCCGAACTGCCAAGGCCAAACTGGAAAGAAAGGGAATAACTCCATCAATTGATGTAAGTTGAACATTACATATATTTTAAAGTCATGAAATTGGTGTATTTATCTTACTTGTTGAAGTTAATTTTTTTAATAGAACTGTATCTTAGGTCCTCTCTCTTTTTTCTTATGTTATATTGCTTTTTTCTCAATTTGTTCCTATAGAAAATCGCAGAAAGCCTGCATATGTCAAGAAAGAAAGTTACAAATGCCACTGAGGTACTCAGATTATTTATGAACTTGTATTTGCAATTTCAGTTTTAATACATTGTTATGTGCTTAGTCTTGTATGTCTCTCCATGTAGGCAGTCTGTAAAGTGTTCTCGCTCGACAAGGAAGCTTTCCCTTCTTTAAATGGTCTTCCTGGAGATACACTTCATAGTGTAAGTAATATTTATTCAAAATGCTGACTCGCTGATTCTGTTTTTTTACCTTTTTTGACATCTCTTCTGTAATTTTTGCAGTACATTGCAGATGATTGCCCGGACAACAACCCATGGCATGGAGTAGATGAAGGGGCTCTCAAGGTACTTACATTTATACTGAACTTATCTTTTTGATTCTTTTGATCTTGTTGACTGAAATCATGCTCTTCATAAAACAATTTTCTGATATGAATTTAATACTACTGTCCTGATTGAATAATAATGAATCTTTTATCGATACTGCAATAAATTACTACTTTCTTTCTTTTTTGCAGGAAGAAGTTAGAAATCTCATTAAAAGGACTCTAGGGGAACGGGAAAGAGAGATCATACATCTTTACTATGGTCTGGACAATGAATACCTTACTTGGGAGGATATCAGTAGAAGGTATGACATATCCACTGCTCTATAATGGTGTAATTTGGTAATTTTAAAACTATGAATGTGTAAATTTGATGTTTAATCTCTAACGGGTCAATAGGCACAACCAATAGTATCAGCTAAAAAGGGGGGTTGAAGTCGACCTAAGTGTAATTTTGATGCATATAACCTTAAATCATTCTATTTCAAAAAGCCGGATCATTACTGAAATAATATAGTTTTGTTATCATACTAGACACACTATCGCTTACAAAAGTATTAGACTTTATGACATCTGCAACCCTACATGTTTATTCTGAGTACCATACTTATCCATTTTATAATGTTACTCCTACCCGTCCATTTTGCCACCTCTAGTCACAATATACGCATCAATGGACTACACTGCATTTGAGCCCTGAAATTAAAGTTTTTTGGTCTGTTAGCACAAGATATAAACGGGTTTTGCACATTGGAACCTTGGTTAACCCATTTCCACACAACTGAAATAGAATTGATTTTATTTTATTTTATTTTACCTTTTGCATTCATTCCACTTGCGCCATTTATATCATCTAATCTGATAGACAATATTAATTTGTTATTTCAGGAAGGGGTTGTCAAGGGAACGAGTTAGGCAGGTTGGTCTTGTTGCACTTGAGAAACTAAAACATGCGGCCAAAAATACAAAGTTAGCTGCAATGCTTGTCTATGATTGATTTTTGGTACACTTTTTTTTTTTTGAGGAAAAATATCCCTGTACATATTAATGGTCATTATTTAAATTTTCACGTACTAATATTTCTAAACCAGTATACATTACTGACTCGAAGGGCCTGTGTTTTATAAATTTGGAGGGCAGTGTATAGAAAGCTTCATACTGCAGGAAAATCAATCATTTTGTTCACATTTGTGCAATGTATGCTATTGCTAGCTCACCATGGTTCCAATTTGTTCCCATAGTTCCAATTTGTAACGACTTTGATTCAATATCTAATGTGGAGTCGCCCCATGCTAAGGTTGAGCTTGTGCTTGATGTTCACTTGTTTATTAGTTACTTATTATTTAATTCTTTTTATGTGTGTATATATAACTATTTTGTGCGTGTATGATTAGGACTATAGTTTTTCTAACATAATAGTAAATATATATTAGGTTAACAACTATTTTGTGCGTGTATGATTAGGACATTTGTTATGTAATTATATATTATAAATACCATGATGCTTGCATAATAATAGGTTTAAAATCCTAATTAAGCTAGGTGTATGAACTCGGTTCGAGCACATATATCAAATAAGCTTCTATTTAAGCTTAAATGTTGTTCTAGTCTGTCTCAAATCGAGATTTTAACGACCCAATTTCAAACAACTCGTTACGGATACGCCTCTAGAAAATGCATCTTTTTAGCTCAATTAAATATGCTTATTTTTATATAACTTCTAATTTATTTCTATTAATCAGTTATACATTACAAGATTTAAAGTTTAGACATTTCAATAGATAGAAGACACCTTACCATTTTCTCTTACATAATTACGCTTCTCCAAGTTACAAGTTCTTACGGTATAAAAAAATTACCATGACAAAGGTATAACAATCCCGTTGTCCAAAACAACTTTTTTTTTTTTGAACGGCAAATGTACGACCCAGCTTCGAATGATAGGTGTTATCTTATTCGAGTCCATCTATTCGTTTCCCAGCCGGGACCGCACCCCCAACCCCCACAGAAGGAAACTCATTCCTGAGAAAACCCCCTAGCTTAACTCTAAATATTTTGATTAGAGTGAGACTTGAGCCCGTGACCTTTCATTTATTTACATATCATGGGTACCTCACCTTAACCAGTTAGATCCATGCAATAGTCAAACCTCGAGACCCTTTCTAACATAAACTAACAATATCCCAACTCCAAGCCGCACATTATGATCTTCCAATTCTCCCTTTCCCACAACAATTCCACATTTTCGGTTCATCTCCATTCTCACTTTTCATAACACAAATCACCAACATTCACAAATCTCAAAACAAAAATGTTCAGATCGGTGAGCACCAGCAGAGTTTCCGACGACTCTTACTACAGCATCTACAGCCATTCGCCGACGTCAAAGGCGGTGTCACCGGCGCTCAGAGCATTGGCTCTAGAAGCCAACGAATTACCGCAAAACGAATCGTCATCGTTTCCGACGACGCCTAAGAAGGATAAATTAGGGCGCCCTAGGTTTTCAGATAAATCTGTTCATATCATCCCTCTCATCCTCCTCGTATGTGCTCTCGTTCTCTGGTTGTGTTCAAATCCAGGTGAGATTCATACGATCATTCATATCTCGAACTCAATTTGCAGAAATTGATTTGAATGCGGTGATGTACGATTGATACAATCGATGAATGTAATGGTATGGTATTGATCTGAGATTAACACTCGGAAATCGAACATTGATATTCACCGGAAGAAATGAAATCATGTCGATTTGAAGAAGCTTTAAATTTGTTATTGATTTCTGATTGTTTTTACTTCTTAGGTCATTGTATTTGATAGTTTAAGTTTTGATATCTCTCCATCAGTCGTTTGTTCTTCGATGTTTGTGATTGTGAATGTGCTTTTACGTCGATCGTGTTTAGGAAATTTGATGATGACGATAATTGCTTTGATATGCAGACGTTAACATGTCGATAAAGAATGATCTAATTGGTGCAAAATTGAAGCGGAAAGCGGTTGATAGAGATGTTGATACGATTCAAATAGATGGTTCACAAGCGGATGATGTTTTTGGGATATCGAAACGTGAAGAAGGTAATAAGCTCGCAACAAGTATAGGAACGTAGAAACTAGTGATATCTTGTTGTGTAACCAAACAGTGTACTCATTAACCTTTTATTAATTTTTTTATTATTAATTTTTTTAAAATTGCTTTATCGTTAATCGTTAAGTAATTTATATATTCGCTAAGCCTTCGCTAGTGTTTGTAAGATTTGTTATTATTTATTACTTTCTGTCGTATTTATTGAGAATTATGTTCACCGTTGATTTTGCGATCATTTGTATGCAGTAAGAATAATTGCTCGGAAAGTCGTTTCAAATGGCTTGTTATTATTTTCTATCTTATCTTGATGTTTTGTTTACACACATATACTATAACAAATTACAAGAGTTAAATGAATACATAGGAAGTCTAGCCTCGAAAGCCACATCATAATGTAAAAATGACATTTTTTCTAATTTCGACAAAGGGACACATTTATGTGATCTTTTCACATATAGTCGTGTGACAAGTTACAAAATTATAGAATATTATTTTAGGGGGAAACAATTGTTGTAGCAAAATATACATAGTTACGAGTCCTTGTCATTCATAAAAGTAACTTTACATAATTTAAATTTTCAAATCGATTTACTCTGGTTATTCATTAAAAAATTTAGATATGTATTTGAAGCACGTTATGATTTAGTACAACAAAACATTAAATATAAGATCTGCAAGATAATCATGTGAAATTTCTAAATTTCTAACCTAACTGGACAATCTTTTCTTCGTTGCAAAGAACCATGGATAAAGCATAAGCAAACGAATATTTGTCGAACAAACAATGTACCAATCATGTTATTTTTATGGTGCCAACATGATTCTTAATCATTAGAGCATGTTATTTTTAAGTAATTTTTAGCATCTACATGTCACCTAATATCTTTAAATCTGTAAAATCACAAATCTTACCGTACCTATGTACGGATATCGAAGTTAGATTAATACTTGGTGGATTTTAACCAGACGTTGTACACCTAGGTCAAAAATTCATCCTGTTTCATTTTTAGTATCGTTCAAATGCTTGACCGGATCTTTCGTAATTTATTTAGGGGTTCACTTCGTCGCTCTTTTTTGTTTTAAAAAAATATCTTAACTTACAAGTAACATTTTTTATGAAATTTCAGTCTAGTAGCAAAAATACACGTAATGGTTGCTAGAAGTGCACAAAACCATACTATGGACCACGGTTTTATAACCACTTCCGATCGAACCAAAGAAAGACAAATGACATGTTTGGGATTGCTTATTTTGATTGAAAAATGACTTTTGATAAAAAGGACTTGTTAATTTATGACTTTTCAAAATGAGTTTAAAAAAATGTTTGGATTAGTTTATAAACTAAAACGTTGTAAAATGAACAAAAAACATACAAAAGTTAATAGAAGGTAGTATAGGGGTATAATAAAGATAAATAAAAAGTAGTTTTTAAAAATTAATAAATCAAAATTAGGAGAGAAGTAAGCAATCCAAAATATGCACAAAATTGGATCAGTCCGAACTTATTCGGATTAAAAACGGGTTTTGAAGAGGGAAAACTGGTTTACGAGCCCTGTATTAATGGTTAAACCCTTGACCCCTTGTTTGATTCGGGCTGCACAAAAACTAAACATATAAGCCCAATTAATACGATCACAATACACGAGTCGGTGACAATATCACCGTCACGGCGTCACAGAAGTCATCAAACTCTGTGGCTTCGCCGGAAATACACATCACTATTAGGGCTACTTACATCTCAGGTAATAACTAATAATCATTCTCTGTTTTGGTTTTAAACTAGGGTTTTGCGATTTCTATCGTCTATATTCATTTTGTTTTTGTTTCTGCTTTAATTGATTTCACTCCACCTGAAGAAGAAACTGAATCATCTGTCGAATATCTTATTGATCTTCATCAACCACTCTATTGCCCTAATTTTACGTGGTGATTTTAGAGGATGTGACGATGATTTTCTCTGTTTAGGATTATTTTTTGGAATTTGCTAAGGATTCATACCGCCAAAGTGTTTGGTTGGTCGAAGACGGTACGCTCTCAGGTAAGCACTTGTTCAGTTGATTACTTGATTATCGTTATGGAATTTTGTAGCAGTTGTTGACGCATATCTTACATTATAGAAGATAATGCCACTCGTATAAATATACGTTAATTGAATATTGAGATGCATAAGAGTCTGGAAATAATAATTAGGAAGACAACAATAACCTGTGATCCCTAAACTGAACACTAAGTAAGAACATACAAAATTTCTACCAATTTTGCAAATAACCACAAGTTGAAGCATAAATCTGCCCAGTGCAAAAGAGGAGAGAAATGAATATAATAAAACCATTATAGAATGATAATCTTTTGATTGGCCCTGCATACGTTTCAAATGATCTTCCTCAATCACAACAGATGCAGATACACCATCGTCCTCTTTGATTGGTAATTCTGCAACGAGAATCGAGTAAATGGCACACTTTGTTAATTGCTTGATTTCATAATAATAAAGCTTACAACACCAGTTGTAAGATTATGTCACTGCTTTGGGAAGTTAAGGGGCCTTGTCTTTTGTAAGTAGTGTGAGCTTGTTTATAGTGCTGGTCTTTGAACTTCTAGGTTCTGAGTCCTAGATGAATACATTTGTATTTGAGATATATTTTGTAAACCCTGTATTTAGTGTTAGATATTGGGGTTAAAGTATCGTTTTCCTATCTTCAGGGGTTATAGTGCTTTATTTATCAATTTGAGGATTGGTTGTAAGTTGTAACCAAGCAAGATGTAAGAGGTTAAGTTGTAACTTGTACAATTATAAATACGGTGTTAGATCAGCAATACTAAAACCTAATCCATACATTTGAAGTGGGGAAGGATTAGGGCTTGAAGGAGAATTATATATGGGGAGTATAGAGTTGGTGATTGCAGCAAGCAAATCAAGGTACTGGTTTTTTTAACATATATGAAATATCGTTTTAACATGTTGGTTTGATCTTCAATGTGAATTAGTTTAAGATCTGCTACGTGTCTTATATCTTATTCAGTTGATTCTTGGTCCTCGCAAACCATGATGAAGTAGTCCAAACATTCCAGTTGAATGGGTTTTCTCTTAAAAATTCTTTTAGATATACATTATATTTTTCTTTTTGTAATCTAAAGATGTTGTAAGCTTTAGAGTTCAAGCTTTAGATAAAATGTTGCATTCTCATACGCACCTCTATGATGCTTTCAGCGGGTATTCTACATGAATTGTATTCCTGAATTTGTGTTCTGTTTAGCATGTTTTATATATTTGAAATTTGATTTGTGTAATTATGTGGTATAAATTTGAAATTTGATTTGTGTAATTATGTTGTTCTAAATTTGACTCATGCTATCGTATTTGAGTCCTTACCATTTCAGGTTTAACGCTAATCTTCAATTTGATTATCAAATTAAATAGTTTTTAGAAAGAAAATGTGTTCCACAATAAAATTCGGTAAGCCATGTTTTCCTCCTTTTCTAAGGTCATTTGTTTATTATGCGTTTTATGGAAAATTGACTGGTTAACCCTGTAACAAGGGAGTTTTCGACCTATGAACTCTTTGATATTTATGGAGCATATTATGTTTTGGATTTTAGGATCATTTTCATCGGTTGATTTTCACATTTTGAGGTAAGCTTATTTTATGATGTGTTTGCATGTGTTGTGGCACACTGGCACATGTTGTTCTAGGTGACCACTTATGGGGTATGGTTTGTGGTGGTGTGATAGAACATGGTATCTACTATTCCGCTATGAGAAAATGGACCAATTTTGCCGTGTGATTTATGATCCAGTAGGCATATGGGTCGACGGTAGGTATTTTGCGAGATGGGTAATTTATCTAGGGCGGATGCGTCCTAAAGAGAGGAGGCTTCGTCGTCTAACTCCTTATAAGTTATGTTAGGATGAACTTTTTTAACAAAGAAATAATCCTAAGTTAGTATTGTATTGCAAACCCCACACACTACCTATTACTGGCTAAAAGCAGATAGAACACTCTTTCCTATTCCAGGCAAGTAGTACGGTATGGATATAGACTCTTAACTCTAGCCTACTGCTCATACAAAGTAAGGACTTAGGGTCTATAAACACTCTAATGGACGTTTAAGGCCCTTTTTCATCACTTTTGCTCGTGGCATACCATGCTCCCCTAATGTACGATTGTACGACTAGCATTTCATGCTGCAGTTTGCGTGGCTAATGGCGTCCCTCTTCTTGTATCCCGAAATCCACAAGTACTGGCAGAATCCAAATAAACCATTCAACCCCTTACATCTTTAACAATCACAATGGTATTATTAAAACTTGCTTGAACATGAATAGCAATCCACACGTAGTTTCTCACTGATGGTGCCCGTTGCTCAATGAATGTCTTAATGGGTTGTTGACTAGGTTTTGAGTATGAAGAATTAGTATTCAGGGTATAAAGGTATAATTTAAAAATACATGATTAATGATAAAGACTAAATGGGACCAGGATTGAAGTTGAAGTAATATACTCATTTTGCCTTGGCCCATCCTTGGTCAGCCTGGAGATATCCTGTTAAAAAAGGTTTAAAAAAATCACAATGCTAAAGTTATCTTAATAGGATTCAGTGAGGATGAATGTTACGTTACATGGTGATGAACTGAATGATCTGCTATGCAAATTTTGCCTTTCATCTACATCTATGTTACTGATATATTTTACACTGTATAAAATGCACAGGTTGGCAGGGGCCCAAAGTGACCCTGTAGAGTTGCAACCCTGGATAACTGAAGAAATCAATGGGAGTGTGATTTGGCGTCCTCCAACAAGAATGCCAGGCATACCTTTAGTTTCTCGTGAAGCCAAGTATGTTTATCTTGCATTTTATGCCATTTATCTGGACAATTAAGCCTTTTTTTAAATACTCTGAGGTGTCCAGTGCATGCATGTCAGTAGTTTGTGTTTCTTATTTATTTATTTATTTATTATTATTGTTGTTATCTGTTGTCCATTAATATTTGTGTTTGATGGCTAAAGTGCTAAACTATCATCCTACATTTGGCTGGGAGGCGATTTATCTCCAATATTCCGAACCTGTTACCCTCTTTATTTTCTGAAGTAGTTGCCAGGAATGTTTACATCACCAAATATGTTTTTCAAAGTGAAGTTACAAATCACTCATCAGACACAAAACCTCAAATGAAGTTGTTTTTATAGGAACCATATGGTATTACTATTAATTCAATATTTTTTATTTTAAATATTTTCCAAATTTTTGGGGGTAATTCTCCATTATTCTTGTTATTTTTTTTTATTCCGGGCGTTACTTTTTTTTTTATTTTTTTTCATTATTTCCATTTGATTTCTGATTGTGTTTCTTCTATCAGTTCTATGTTTCATTTCTTCTTCCTCTAGAAAGCAATGCAAGTTCTATGCTTCTTACCATCCTTTCAAGTGCTTGTGCATTAGAAAGATTACAATATTGCTGTGTTCATTATGAAGATTACATTATACTGCTTGTGGATTATATTGATTGGTGCAAGTTGTATTTCACTTCTGTTTGCAGTTATTCTAGAGACTCGGAACTTCGGGTTCATTTGTCTGAAGAAGAACAAAGGGCAGCTGAGGAAAGTCTCTCGGTTTATTGCAGGCCAGTAGAATTTTACAACCTTCTTCAACATCGGGCTAGTATAAATGTATTTTAGCTACTTTGTATCATTCCCATTTTCGTCATCTTTCTAGCTTTTAGGAATAAATATATATACACCGTATATTGACTTAATCTTTGCTGGTTCTAAGTTATTTGTGCCTAGCACTCTGCCCTTTTTTTTAAATAACATTCTTTTATCACAAAAGATGATTACAGTGACACATATGCATAGTTTATTATCTATTGGTATGATTTTCATGCAGCCATCGTTTCTAACAAGATGTTTGGACTACAAGTTAAAAGAGAAGCACAAAAGAAGGTAAGGAATACTACATAATCTCACAGCCTTTTCTACTCACTAACTAATCTTTTTACCCACTGTTGATATACATTGTCTTGTTTTTTCGTAAAGTATTTGACATCCCAGTGGATTCTTGATGTTTAAGCTTTTTGTAACATCTATTTTTCTGTGGATATTGCAGTAATGAAGGTGACATGATCATTGTTTGTTTATTTGCCTTTGTTTTTGCTCTAGGTTACAGATATCAGTATCTATAAGTAGACTTCTTGATGATGGATTGCAAACCCAGTCTCTTTTTCCTTTGTATATACTGTTGGCAAGACCAGTGCTTACTTCAAATGGAGAGGTAGCTCTATAAATATACATATTTTTGGGTTAATTCTTTTGTTTTCTTTTTTAAGTGTTAAACTCTACTAATCTCTCTAATTTCATGTGTACAATTTCTGACTGATTTCTAGACGCTGCGATCTAGCTGTTACCGGTTCAAACGAGCCTGCAAGTTGACTGCTTCTAGAGGAGTTCAGACAGTTGGTTCTGGTCGAGCCAGATTTATACTTCCTGAGATAAATAAATTATCAACAGAAGTTAGAGCTGGTTCTCTTGCTATGCTGTTGGTTAGCTGTGGTATGACATGTTTGCCAGTTTAATTTTATTCAGAAGAATATTGTGTTTTATTTTGTTTTAGTTGTTAACATCTAGGAGTTTCACAGCTGATATAGCAAATCCAACAGCGATTGATCTAACGAAGGATCATATGTTTTCTCCCTGTAAGATATACTTTATATAATTGATATCATGGCCGTGTATCGTCTTCAGTGTTCAGTTTCTTAAATCCAATTTCTCATCCATAATATGTTCATGCTTGGCAGCAACTGAGGGTTACTGTTTAATGGGGAAGATTCCAATTGATTTTCTTCAATTTTCAATGGAGAAATTGCCTAATATAAGTCTAGGAGAGAGAGCTCAGTTTATGTCAACTGTTAGCTTGAAGTCATGTTATATGAAGGTAAGCCTTCTGGATATATTTGGTGAAAATTTGTTAACCCTAAGAACCCAAAAGTACCCCTAAATCATTAAAACAACAGTATTAGAGTGCAACATAGGATCAACTTAATGTTTGTTGTGTTTCTTTTCCTCAATGTCGTTGATGGGTGTTGGGTTGCTTTTGCAGTTGAGTTGTTCAAACGCGGAGAAATGCATATCTTTTCAATTTCCCCATAATTCTGAAGCTGTGGTATGTCACCTTGACTTAAAGTTTTGTGGTGTGATTTTTAAACTTTTTTAATGTTTACTGGCCATGGTGCCATTTTATGGTTACCACAGAGTATATTGCAGCAAGTACCAGTTATCATAACAGCAGAAGAGGTTGGGGCAAAAGATATATCACCTTATGACTTGTATTCATACAACAACATTCCTACTGATAAGCTGCCTCAGGTCGTAAGGTGGTTAATGTTTTAGTGTAACATGTATCTTTTCTAACTGTTTTCCTACTTACTCTTATGTTACTACTCTTTATCCTCTTATTCCCATTTGTAGCTTCTGGAATTGAAATTACAATCTGTTACGATTTTGTTGTCAGGCTGAGAACAGGAAATGTCATATTCAACTTCAAATACTACAATAATATGCTGCACAGGAGCGAAGGTACCTCATGTTTACTGGATATTATCTCTGAATATAATATCATGTTTGTGGGCTTGTGGCTATGATGGAATTTTTCTGTCACGTTTAGCATATCTGCTATCTTAGGGTTCAAAGTTTTCTTCACTGGTTTGTTGTTTTATGAAATCTAAACACCTTTTTTTCCCTTCCTTTTTGCAGTCACAGAAGATTATTGTTGTCCATTTTGCTTGTTAAAATGTGCAAGTTACAAGGTACATACGGTCCTGTTTCAACTGTTTATTTATTGTAATGTACTTATGCCTGTAGGGTATGATGTTGATATGTATTTCTTGATGTCTTTCAGGGACTAAGATCTCACTTACTCGCATCTCATGATCTCTTTAACTACGAGTTCTGGGTTTGTTAATAATTTAAATCCATCATGGTTATTAGTTTCTGCATTATACTAGAGTACTTACCCTTATAATGATGTTTAGGTTGATGAGGATTATCAAGTTGTGATAGTATCTACTAAGACCAATGCAACCACTTCTGAGGTAATAATTCTGTTTCCACTCTTCTAAATTTTGATTCTTGAGATTCGTAAAATATTGATTTCATATGATAATTGTATATTTTTCCTGGAGCACAGATTTTTGGCAAAATGGTTGATCCTAGAGAACAGTCCTTTTACTTTTGGCAAGTTGTCAGTTCTTTATTTTGTTAAGTTTTTACTTTTTAATACACAGGAACACATTTAACATTCATAAATGTAACTCCAATTTTCACAGTCATAAGCCTTTGAGAAGAAAATCAGAGAGAGACAATCAAAATACAAATCAAGTGGGTCAACTTGCATTGGGTTCAAATATGCCTGCAGCTCATGGTGACATTAGAGGCAAGATCAATTGTATAGTTTCACTTGTCACTTGCAACTTTATGTTAGTTTCTTATCAAAATGATAAATATTGATTTTTCTTTCTAAATTTTAGGTGTTACTGAGCGTATGGATTGTGAAATATACAGTCCTAATGCTGTAGCCGCGTCAAGTGCTGCCGGTATCACATCTTCTGGACCAGAATCTACTTCCCATTCAGTACCTGGAAGTAGCAGCATTGCACCAATTACACTGCTTCAGTTTGCAAAAACTAGAAAATTATCAATCGAACGAACGGATTCTAGAAAGTATGTGCAAGATTTTCGTTTTTTAATATTTTTAAGGATTTAAAATATCTTATTCTTCTTGTTTTGCAGTCAAGCGCTGTTGAAGATACACCGTTTCTATCATTCTCATAAAGCTCAGGTTACAATTTTTCTGAACATTTAACTTTTCAACTCACCATCAATATCTAAATCTGTGTTTTCCTAAACCATCTATATTTAGCCAATGGCACCAGAGTACGTGTTTGGTGAGGAAGACAGTGAGGATGAGGTCGATGATGATGTTGCTGATCTTGAAGACCGAAGGGTATGTTCTGTTTGAACTCGCAGCAATATAACAATTACTAATAACAAATAATAAATAATATCTACTTTCAATACACTTCAGATGCTTGATGACTTTGTCGATGTCACCCAAAATGAGAAGCATATGATGCATCTCTGGAACTCATTCATAAGAAAGCAACGGTAATCCAACTTTACTTATATAGTTATACAGTATATAACACCATAATGTAATATATGTATTTAACTTAAAGCTTGTTTGTGAATTGTGATGGTGGTGTTAGGGTGCTGGCAGACGCACATATTCCCTGGGCTTGCGAGGCGTTTTCAACCCAGCATGGCGAAGACCTTATCCAGACCCCGGAATTACTCTGGTATTCGAAACCGATCAAGATAATATTTACTTGAATAAAGTGGTTCTCCACTGCTTTGGTTGATTATAACAATGCAAAACCTGTAATTGTGGCAGGTGTTGGAGTTTATTCATGGTTAAGCTATGGAACCATGGTCTTCTTGATGCTAAGACGATGAATAACTGTCACTTGATACTAGACAACTTTCGGAACCAAATTTAGGCCGAGTAATTGATCTTCTGGAAACGGAAATTAACGAGAAAATGGCAGTAAGAACACAGCATTTTTTGGCAGTTGAGCAGAATGCCATTGTTGGTATGTTGTTATGTAGAAGAGATGAATGGCTTCTGATATATTTGTTAGCGACTCGTACATTCTTTGGTTCCGGTGGTTGTAATCGCTCTACCTGTGACCACAAAGATATGAACCATTTGTTGTATTGATAGGTTCTTTCACATAGGTTTCCTCCTTCGTTCAGTTACTTGATCGGTTTTTGATACAAAGAGAACGTGATGCTCATCGATCAAAAAGGTTTTTCTTTTTTTCTGCTTAGATTTTGTGGATGAATTTTTTCAAGGGATTTCAGATTTATTGCTCATGGCAAAGTCTTTAATCTTTATTATTATAATTTTTTTTTGAAACGGCTTTATGGTGAAATTCAAGCAACATTTAGAAAACGTATATTCTTTTTATTTTTTCTTTCAACAAAAGGACTCACACAAATATCTAACTTACCTTTAATTTTTAACCCGCTAACTCATTTAAAATATTACACAGATATCTAACTTACTCTGGTTAAAGTAATCCCAAACGCTGTTCAAAAAAATAAAAAAAAAAAAATTATCTAGAGAACATGCAACCCTCAATATCATCTCAACTGCTAATGGAGTCTCATTTACATTTATTACTACGTACATATCCACTTACACATTCACCCCTCCTGACTTCCTCTTTTCTCTCCTTGCATATATCAATAAAAACTAAAACTCATTCACTCAAATATATAGATACCACTAATCAATCAACTCTGGTTATAAAGACCAGCTCTGGCTCCAGTCGTAAGCCGCACCCCACCAGTCGCATGGTGACCCCTCCCATGCTCATCCCTGGCTCGACCCTTCGAACCCATCGAACCCACCTCACGTCTCATCCGGTCCGACCACTCGTCGTCCCCGGTTCGATCTCCACCAGTCACGAACCTATACATCCACGCGAACACCGTCGCCGCTGCAACCCCAAACCCACCAGAGGTCAAAAAGCCAATGGCTATAAGAGAGACTGTGATCACCGCAGGCAAGATCACCGGACTAAATATCACCAGCAGTGGTGTTGCCACCGTCAGTGATATTACCGTCGCTACAAGTGTTAAAGACGACAGGAGGAGTAAGGACCCACCGGCGGTTGCTGCGGTGGCTGCTTTTACCACCAGGTGAGCCCGTGGTTCACTCCGGTGGTGGTGAAGTTGCATTTCTTGGGCTTTTTGGTGGTTGTAGGAGGTCATTTTGCGGTGGTGGACTGGTGGTGGTGGTTTTTTTTATGAAGGAGGTGATTGTGGGTTTATAAAGAGGGAGGAGGTGGTGGCGTTGTGGCACGTGTTGGAAGGGTGGTGTCACGTGTACGAGACTAGCAGAGTGTAGGTTGCATGTTTTTTGTTTACGACACGTGTTTTTGTCTTTGTTAGGCTTGTTGGATCTCTATGTTTGGGCCTGGGTTCGAGTTTGGTTTAAAAAAATCAAAGGCTTTTTTTTAAGGACACACACGACTGCCTATTCATATTTTTTCATACACAAATAAGGTTAAAAACTTAAAATTAGGTTTGGAACTTGTTTAGAAATCAGTTAAGGTTGGATTAATAAAAGTTATGACCGGTTATTAAACTGAATCAGGTTGAATCGGCTTGAAATTGGTTCTGTTCGGGTCTTATCAGGCTGAAATCTGGTTTCACCGGATGGAGTTAAAAACTTATCTCATATCTGCAGGTTGGATCGGGTTAGAGTGGGTCTGGAAACTAGGTCGGGGCGGGTTTCTTGTTCGTTTTTTGATCTAATTTCTTTGTTCATCTCTACACCCACTACCCGTCTCCTTTCACTTCTAAACTATATTGACTTTTCATTTTTTATCGTTTTTTATGTCAGGATTTAGTTAAATCATCTTATTCTTTCAAAACTTTTTGAGGCATATGAAAGGGCTAATAAGCCATGTGCCTCATAAATATCAAAATATCAAAGTGGGTTCGTATTAGAATTTCCTTTTTTTTTGTTAATGTATAGGTTTAATAGGTCTGATCTGATCACAGAAATAGTTTTTCTTTTAATAATTTTAAATGGTGTAATTATTGCCACTTTAATCACATGTTCTAATCAATAAAATATAATTAAAATATGCTCCTTGTAAATAATGTGGCTGCTTTATGATATCTAAATAATAGCAAGTTGCCACTTGATTTGTCGGTTTTCTATTTATAAAATATTAGTTAAGGCTCAAACTAGTTTAATATTTAAATTTTCTATTTGTAAAATATTATAAATAGGTCTTCAACTTTTGACACATAAAATATATGGGACAATTGCATATAATATATTGTAATTATTCTTCCAAAATAATATTTAACATGCTTCTTTCAACCTACGTATTTAATTAGGGTTTAATTAATTTGAGACTCCAATGTTTATTAGTTTTAAAGGGTTAATATAACAATAACCATACCTAATGCATTTTATTCATAGCAAAACTACTGTAGAGTCTGGGGTAAAATGTAAAAAAGCTTACATTTATTTAATATGTTGATGAAAAGTGAAAAGTTTATCCTTCACAATATGGATTAGTGGATTAGAAATGTTGGTATTATGTTAGGTGTTAAATCCTATTTAGTATTTTAGTTTATACATCCCAATTTCAAATATAACATAATATAATTAAAAGTAATTCTATACAAAACAACTGACTTAAAATATAACTCATAATAAAGACAAAATATAAAATTGATGTGACGAAGAAAATTTAAAGCTTTATACATTTCAACATTCCAAGTGACATTTTGTCTTGAAATGAAATATCAAAGAAACTTTATGTCTCTTTTGAATAAATATATAATTTGTACAGCTAAACTAATAACATTATGACTACCTAGGTATTTATTATATATGATTAATCTACTATTTAGATATTATACTACACTCAGAAATAGATATACCATACTAATATTTGAGCAACACCATACTGATATCATTCATAACAAATAACATAATATCTTGAAATGATTTTAATAAATTTTGTTAATATTTTTTTTGTATTTTATAAGCCCATTTAATCATTTTCTATATTTATATTAGAATACATTATTAATAGCATTTTATGTTTTTTAACCAGTGTATAATTGTTAAGTTATTATCGAAATAAAGAAAGGAGACTACAATAATGATAATAAGATTGCATTGAAATATTAAAATTTAAAAATAGTAAATAAAAGAATTAAACAAACTCTTTCAACCACCCAAAGGGGCAAAGGTCACACACTTTAACAGTGCACCCAAAAGGTGGACCAAATTTGCATGACAGCAAATTTCCTTTTATGACCTCACATCTATGTACATCACCCTTACTGGAAGCAGGGCATATTCGGTATTTACTGCAATCCATATCCAATAGCCATCGGGTCCGACCCGGTACCATCTTCTACTTTACCCATGGGCCCCATAATTTGCAATCGGGTTTTGGCTTAAAAACATGCTTTAACTATTAACGGCTTCAATCACATTTGCTGATCGGCTTTGCACTTCCGGCTCCGGCTCCACTTTTGTATTTCTCCTTTTAGGCGAGCCACTTACCGAAGCCGAAGACGAAGGCTCAGGTGACCTTCTTTTAGACGTCACTCTAACCGGCTCCGGCTCATTCAAGCCGATCCTATGCGGAAAGTTCAACAAAGCCTTGGAGCCACGCATCCTATACGCCGCTATATCATACGCCGTCGCGGCTTCCTCAGCCGTCTCATACGTCCCAAGCCACACCCTCGCGCCGTTCTTAGCCGGATCCCTTATCTCCGCCGCGAACTTCCCCCACGGCCGCTGCCGTACACCCCGGTAGTGCTTTGACCGTTTGACCTCCGGCGACTCTCCGGCGACGGACGTCGAAACCCCTTCTTCCACCTTCGCCGGAGCCGCCGGGAAAAGCGTTACAGTCTCCGGCTCCGTCGGCTCCGTCACTAACTCCGGCGACTCAACTTTAACATCTAGATTAAACGGCGTCCATCCAGCACTAACGGCGTCACGTAGAATACCGTAAATCACCATATCCTCTGAATCATCAACCTTTAACGGTAAGTCACCCCAGTTTTCCGTTAAGCATGGGATGAGGGTGTTGAAGCTTGTGCTCCGGCAGAACACCGGAACTTCGCCGGAGTTGATCGCCGGAAAAGGGTCGACGGCGTGTGTCGGAATCTGCATCATTTTGATCGATGGATGATTTTGAAGTGAAAGTGAAGATTTGGGAAGAGGGGAGATGATGGGGGTTTATATATGAGGTGTTTGGATGAGGTGGAGGGGTGGTTGTGTAAATATGGGAAAGTTGGGGGTTTGGTGGAGTGAAAGTTTTCACGGTGGGCAAGTGGGCAAGTGGAGAGATGATAATGATATAAACAAATGTTTTGTCAAAAGCACGTGGTGAATGTACCAGCCATTATTTGATGACGTCATGGCTTCTAGCATCACTTATCGTTAGATTTTAAGAAATGTGAAATAATTAAATATCGTTTTATCATATTGTGTGTTGGCACGTGTTTTACATTGATTTTTATATTAAGATTGAATATTTCCTCTTCCTGTGTATAACAAGTATTATTTTTTTGGGTTAATAAAAAACATAACGACTTCTTTAATTTTTTTCAATTTTTACTTGTTTCTCTGTTGAGATACGACGCTCAAGGTTTTTTCAACAACACACATTTGTTTAAAATTAAATTAAGGTTCGTTTGTGCTAGTAGTTTACTGGTAACTATTAAGGCAAAAAATTCTTTAAAGACCTCTGGGTGCAAGGCGCTTCCGTGATTCGCGAGAAGGAAAAAGGACTCATTTTTTGTTGCATCTAGCGCGAGATGATAACGAGAGAGCTTCGTCTACTGATGAACAACGGATATTATTATTCTAAAGTTACAAATTTTGGAAAAAATGTAAATAAATGATTACGTTTAAAGTATAAGAAATGATGGTAGTTTCTCTTTTTATCATTTTAACTTTAATATAATATTTTTAGATTTAGTACGTTTAAGTTCATATATAATACACATTTTAAAAAATAAAGTGTAGAATTAAACAGCTAAATATGTCAAAGTGTGAGCTTGTTAAGCCGCCCATGACCTATTTGGCTAAATTTGTTTGTGGAATCGACCTGAAACTAAAACTGAAACTGAAACAAACTCATTTGAACTAAACATAAGTTTGTAAATTTCATCTTGAGTTCATATCATGTTAGAAAATCACACTCATATGTTAAAAGTCTAAAAGATAAAATTAAGATACAATAAGGGATCAATAAAAAGGGTTTGAACTTGTGCATGAGGTTTTATAAAGTTTTAATAGTAACCCAAACTTGTAGCACCGGGTAATCGCAATAGTAACTCAAACTTGTAGCACTGGGCAATCGTTATATGGATTGACGCACTTAGTACTCATTACAATAGTAGCTCACCTTACAACGGGTTTGGGATTGTAATGGACTGATAAACAGTTTTGAAATTATTAAAACTTATTAAAAAATTAAACGGCCTTCAAAGTTCAATGCAACGTTTACTCACTATAACAATAAATTATAATTGTTTTAATATAATTAAACACCGTTATAAAATTATTTATGATGTACAACATTGTCTACAATGAACTACAAGTTTGATCTACTATTTTAATATGTTTTATGATTGAGTGGTTGATCATTTGCTGACTATATTATCTTCTCAAGCATCATTAGATAATACTCTCAACTTCTAATTTTTTATGCAGTATTGCTTTTAGCACGTTTTTATGCACCTCTTTATTGCACATGTTTTTCATACACTTCTTTATACACATGTTTATGCATTTTTTTCATTGTTTCGGTAATCAACTTATATATATTTTTTATTGTTTTATGTTGGTCCATTTAAAAACAGTTTTAGGCATTTCCTTATTGGTTTAACTTCTTAGCTGATCTGTAATGAACATATACATTTACAATTATTATGATGTTTTTATTTTTCCGTCTAAATAGGATAATAAGGAAATTAAAAAGCAATTCTATCATGTATATAATTAAAAGTTTAGAACTACTCGAACATCTCATGTTATATGAAAGGGTAACTTTGCACAATAATCAAGTTTTAAAAATATTTTAATTATGTCACTTAAATTTAAAAATATTCTATTTAAGTCATTAAGTTTTCATTTTTATATAAAATATAAGTTTTAATATGTTGTTTAGCATGTTGTTATTTTTATTTCAATTATAAATATCTTTTTCTTTTTTCTTTTTGATACTGGTGTGTAGTTGTAATGTGGATTTTAGGTATTTCTTTTTATTTTAATATAATAACATATTTTTAATTTTTTAATATAACTATATATATTGAAAATCCCGACCCCCATATCTTGATTTGATGGTTTAATGATTCAGTTTTTTAAAATATGCATTAATGACATAATTTAAACATTATTGAAACTTAGTTACTATTCTGTGATATTTTTTTTATTTTAAAAAGTTACGTGATAAATCATATTAACTAACCATTTAAAAATTTCATTCCATCGTTGTTAGTTGTATTAGTTGATTTCAAACATTGTTTTATCATTTTTGTTAAACATTTTCCTATATAAGTCTAAATAATATTTCAATAAGCAAGGCAATTTGGTATTTATAACCATAAAATAAAATATCCAAGAGACATTGACAACTTTTGCAGCCTTTTGATTGATTGTCGTCTTGCTGATTAAATTATGAATAAATCACCATTATCTTCAAAATAAAGATTTGGGGACATTAGTTAATTGGATATTGTCAATGTAGTTGTAGAAATTATCAATTAATCTTTTGTCGTTTTCAAAACTTAGAAAACATTAGTGAACAGCGACGTTAACTTTAGGAAATTAGCTGGAAACACCAAAAATATCTGTCAAGTGAAACAAGTGGCCAATTTGTGTTTCTCAGTGTCTCTACCGTAAACTCTTAGCTAATAAATAATCATAAGCTTTTAAATTTTAATCTAAATTTCTATCGGTTGTTTTAATTTTAATTTAAAAATATAAAACTTTTAAACTAAAACTGAAACACATAATAAAATTTAAAGACTGAAATTGATGATTTTATAATTATGAAGACTTATAATTACTTTTGTAAAAAAAAAAACATTATTAGTCACGATATTACTTATGATTATTACTCTTGCAACAATGGTCGCTGGATCTAGGGTTGTTCACGAGCCGAGCCGAGAACCAAACCGAGCGGATCTTTGCTCGTGCTTGGCTCGTTTACAACCGAGCGGAAAATCGAACGATCATTTTTCGAGCGTTAAATTTTCGAGCGAGCGTCGAGCGAGCGCAAACGAGCGGCGAACAGTTTATACAACCCAACTATTTTGTGTCATACGATTTATACTGTAGCGAATAAGGTTTAATAACTTAAAAATCAACCATATTTCATTACATAATATTCTCATAGATGACGATACGTTATGGCTGGCGACGAAGTTAATGCTATATACGGACGAAGAGCATATTGCAAATAACTATGACGTTAAAAGCAGAAGATGATCGAAAAAATATCTCTTAACGGCTTAGGATTTCACTTTTATGTTTAATGTATAATTCTTTATTAGGTTGATTAATCAAGTATGCATAAATATAATTATATATTTGTATATAATGG
Source organism: Flaveria ramosissima (assembly GCA_025215565.1). Taxonomy (NCBI): domain Eukaryota; kingdom Viridiplantae; phylum Streptophyta; class Magnoliopsida; order Asterales; family Asteraceae; genus Flaveria; species Flaveria ramosissima. Next base: position 3,115,118 of record CM046040.1, on the reverse strand, counting down.
GTCAAATCTACTAAAGTGCTACGTATAAATTATATATACATATTAATTCGATCCGAACCGAAACAAGCGGACCTTTGCCTGTGCTTGGCTCGTTTACAAACCGATCCGAGCCGATTGGCTTGTTTACAACCGAGCAAAAAATCAAACGAGCATTTTTCGAGCAAATTCCAAACAAACGTCGAGTGAGCGTCGAGCGTCGAGCGGTTTGAACAGCCCTAGCTGAATCTGTTTTCTATTCACTTCTGCACAAATTTTGTCATGAGTATTTTATTTCATTTTTTTTACTTATTTTATTTATAAAACTATATAAATAGTAATGCGTTTAAATAATTTGTAACTGCAAAAACAAATGTGTATAAATATTAAAAACAAAGTAAACTAGAATAGTGATAACAAATATCGTATGTTTTATAGCTATAACTACAATAAAGATTAGAACCAAAAAAATAAAAATATGTTACAAAATTAACAGTTTAGAATATCTTCATTTAATTTCCTCGCAAGTCGTATACATGGATTTAATCTATTAAGCCATGTAGTTTCATAGTACTAAAGGGGTGGACTTCTTTACAAGTCATTTTAATTTTTGAAGTGTTAACGTGATTTATAAGAAAGATCAAGCATCAGCATATGTCTATCTTTGTGAAAATTTGTACAAGAAGCAGACCAACCACTTTTCTTTTATATAAGGAAACATCACATTTGTAGTTGAAATGACACACTGATACGATAAAAAGATGTTTCGGTTGGCAATTAAATAGTTAACGTCTAATTCTAGTAATTAATTGGTTATTAGTAGAAAGCTAGTTACTACTGATTATTTCCTTCTAACAACAACAATTCAATAACTTCTGCAATATTGCTCTTTTTAGGAGTACAAATTAATTGGTCGATTCTCAGCACTAACACAACCAAAAAAATTTATTGATATTAACGGATTAGTTCCCATACAAGTTTATTTCAATCATATAAAAGTGGAAATAAACTTCAAAGGCTTTCAACTAGTGAAATCGAATTGTCATTCATTGTGGACGTCACACGTTGATCAGTCAGTGAGATCCTACAAAGGGATCAACCCTTAAACCCCTCCTTTGGCCCCGCCTCAAATCCCCTCTAGGGGTTCCGTTCCTTGGATCTCGTCAAGAAGGTATTGCTCCCTTAAACCCCATGTTTTATTGGTGCGAGATATCAAAGTAGTATTGAACAAGAATGGATATCATATCTCCGACCTTATATTAATGTTTATTACAAAAAATTATTTTAAGTAAATCCAATTATCTAAAATAAATTAAAATCACAAATTGTGTAATATTATAACTAAAACATAAATATAGATATTTTTATCCTTTTGTAAGAATTTCAATACATTTACTTAGTTGTTGTATCAATTAGCAAGATAGCAACTACGAAATATATTCAACTAGTACTAAGTCTCCCCTTTTTGCGGTGAGTGGTGTAAAACCGTGTCAAGTAATACTAATGTCACATCTCCGTCATCGACCAACGACATTGGAAAATTACGTATTAAAAAAGAAATAATAACGAAAAAAGAAAACTAAACAGAAAGTAGATATAAACACGTTGAACCACGTACGTGAAACGTAAAACATTAAAAACAATAAATAAGTCGATCTAAGACCCACATGTTGCAACAGGCCGTTAAATGGGGGAAAATAGGCGCAATCACCGTCGAACCACACACGCACCTTACGACGTGGTAACTCTTCAAAATTTAGAATGAAATGTAAAACGAAAATTTTGTTAAAAATAAAAAGTATAGGGGAACAAAATTGAAATTGAAAAATTACAATAGTTAAATTTTAAAAGATGTAATAATATTGGGTTTAAAATAAAAAAGTTAAAAGTTAAATGGTTGTACTTTATACTTAAAAACATATACATACAACTTGATTATTAGAGTATATATATATAGTCAATCATAATACTGAACTGATGGAATAGTTTTTTAGAATTTATATTGTTTTTTTAAAATCAAATGCAAATCAAGTACTTGAATCAAATATAAGAATGCATACATTTTTGAAATTCGAAACCGATCAAAATATTTTATTTCGAATCGCACAAGCGGACAAAAAAATAAACTATATTCCATATTTTATAAAGATTTTGAGTTTTGAACTACGAAATTTGATGATTGAATATTTGATTTTGAAAAGAAAAACATGGTGGAATACATTGCATACACCAAAAATTTGTCTATTTTAGAAAACAAACTAACAAAGGCAAGAAGATTTATATGAAAACGCAACTTCTTGATGAGAATCTAAGCACAATGGGTTGTTTTTGAATATTTTTGTTTATTTAGTTGTTTCCTTAATAATATTTTATTTTATATTTAATATATTTATGAAACTATCTATTATAACATAACGTTTCTTTCTATAAACAATACTTAAGAGATTAGAGAACCTAATTAGATAATGAGTTTCTAATCAAAGGGCTTGTGCAAACGTTGTGTCTTTTAAAGCATAGTGATGTAAATTTAGAAGAAAAATTAGATGAGGATGTGTGTTTATCGTTCTATAAAAAATAATGAGATTTTAAAACCAGGATATATTAGTTTCATGAATGTATTAGTACAACAATTAAGCATATTTGTTTAATAATTTGTCATTGGAATTACATAATAAAAAATCTATAATCGTGTTATAAATAAGGATGTTTTAGAGAAACGCAAATGATCGAATAAATTTTAGTTCGGTTCTAATGTTTACGAACCATCGGTGTCACTATGCTAGTGACGCTCTGTTTTGTCACTATACAACCATCATTATATAACTAGTAAATAGGCTTTAATTTGAATAGAAAAATAAAATATGTTTAAAAATAATTATATTATTGAAAAATTCAAAATCAAAATATTCAGAAAATAAGAATTAATGTTTGGATGCTAAAAAAACATGCATTAACTACTTATATGTGCAAAACAACAAATGTTTGGCATGCTTTCAAAAATAATTGCCAAGACTTCTAAACCTTGGTCTACATACAGAGAACATACAATTTGTTTTATGTCATGTCATATTAAAAATATTAAAAATGTTTGTATTGTTGTGTTCATAGCTTTTATAACTAAATGAAAAAACTTGACTGAACTTGGGTATATTAATGGTTCATGATCATGATTATTCAAACTTAACACTAACTTAAAATTCATGTCATACAAATAACCTCAATCACGATACTTAAAATTATATATTAACATGAATATGATCAGTTTAACCCAAACAAAGTATACAAATGCATATAAAGGAATTATGTGTAGGCTACAAAATCCGCTAAACAATTTTTTTCAACGTAAATACTCAATTAGTTTATGTGTTGATATATAATATATCTTTTTTGAAAAATTTTAAAAAATAAACGAGTTAAACTGGTAAACCTTTTAACCTTGTGAGTTGACCTAAAATCAATTTGTAATTAAATTTGTTTGCAGGTTTGATCTAAAGTTTATTCCAAGACATTTAGAGTGAATCTAAACCCATGAATTTCATTTTAGGATTTTATGTCACGTAAAAAATACATACTTTTATGTAAACTGGATGTGATCACTACCTTGTTAAATACATGAATGCCGACCTTTTCTATAGAAGAAGGTATGCTTAGGAAAGACTTTTCTTATTGACAAAGTTGAAGAAAATGAATTACACCTTTTGTACCTTTTACCTAATTTTTTCAAAATTTCCTTTTCAGTTATTAAGAATGGCATACTAACTCTTGAATTTGTTTACCTTCACACTAAAAGGCCGGGAAAATGGTTGTTGCTACTTTATTGAAATTCATAAATGGCTGTTGCTACTTTTTTAAAATTCATATACTTTTAACATATATATACTATGGTAATTTGTAGCGGATGTCACAGTCATTTTAAATTTTAATTACACCCTGATGACTTACGACTAATTTGACATGTTAATATATAACTAACATTTTTAATATTATCACCTTTATTGTACAAATGTTAAATGAGATAATGATCTCACAGGTGTAGACATTTCGGTTTTTTTATACGTAAAAACAACTTACAAGAATGATATATTTTTCTAAGGATCACTTTACAAACCATGAAATAGATCGACTTGTTTGTCTTAAAACAATACGTAACGTATAGTTATTTAAATATTACAAATCATTTTTTTTAAATTATGAAAGACATCTTGGTAACTATCTATTGAAGGAACGGGTGTTGAATAAACAAGTATGGAGCAGAAAAGACGAAATCTTATCATTATTAGATATTATAAAATAATGGAAATGAAATTTAGAGAAAAGTCAAACGTCAAACTTTTGAACATGGAAGGCTGGAGTGGTCTTCAACTTTGACCATATATATGTATCTAACCATTTCTTTATTTGTATGGTATATGTCACCAAAACAAATTTTAAATACGACAACATTCCAACCCGTAAATTCTAATATCAACTGCATAGCTATTTTGGAGTTCGCTAGTTTTTATTATGCTATTCGACTTTAGAAGATCCAATCAATACAAATTTAGTCATTTTAGCATGACAGTATTGTTTTTTTTTTGTCACTTGTCAAGTGGGTTGTCAGATGCAAGAATAATTTATCTATGTAATGAACTCTTAAATTTATCATTTTAATCTATATAACTTTATTTTAATATATATAAATTTATTTTCGTTACCGTTTAATGTACACGACTTCTTATAGAAAGTAAATATTCGACCATCTTTCCCAAATAATCTTTTTCTAGCAAGGGCTTCTTCTTTTGCGAGATCGTTTTCCTGAAGAAGTGTGATTCTAACCGAGTCTTTTGCATTGGAATGCTGAATAAGTCATGCGCACGTGGCTTATGAATTTTGAATATTTCCTTTTATTTTTCGAACCAACCCAAACGACTGGGTTGTTGGAGTCGGTTGATTTAGTAGGGTTGTTGAGTCTTTCTTGTATTTTTTTGTGTATTTAAAGTTGATTGCTTTCCATGTATTTAAACATAATCGAGTATTCCTTGCAATCTTTTGAGTAAAGCTTGTGTCTTGTAGTCAATTCGTATAGCTCTAAATACCACTGATTTGGTATCGGAGCCAAGCTCATCGCTATCCATCATACCAACTTATGTTATATGTTTTGCTAAAGGTTCACTAATTTGTTTTTGGTTGCTTGCCTACAGTTGTGATCTCTTTAAGATTGCTTATGGAACACTTGATATCTCATATTAACAAATGTTTGTTTTGTCTACAAAGAGTTCACGTATTGTTTGTGCTTGCCAAGTTGAAACCTTCCATCATGGATTTCACCCACTTAAACCTTTTTAACTATAAATTTCTTATCTCATTCAAAACCAATGTATATTTGAGACGATACATTCTTTATGGTGATCACACGGACATAATAAAATCATGAGATTATAATAATCTTGATAATTTCAATAATAAAAACAACAATATTACAATAACAATAATCCAAATAGAGTTGAATTCAAATGTAGAATTTCAATGAAATCTGCAACCTCATGATTATTAAATAACTATATAATAAATATATAACATAAAATACCTAGTGTAATAATAGAAAGGACATCAACGGTTACTTATACGATATGGTGGTTTTAATTAATTAATAACGTGGTTGTTGAGGAGCTCACCTATGTCCTATTGTGAGTCTGTGACGAATTATTATTATTTTTATTGTAGTATATAACATGCCATTTTTTTTATTATAATACTTTAAAGTTTGGTGAAACCAAAATCTCCCCTGGTCTCTGATCATCTCCTTCCTTTTATATTTGTTTTATTTTTACTTTTATAGATTAATAGATTTCGTACTATGGCTTTTTTGTTATATGCTTGTGGTTATGGTTTCTTTTATTTAGATGTTATATTAGTGACCAAGATATCATTTTATACTTATCGATTAGAGTTATTAGATTTGTTGTTCTTTACTCGGCAATATAAACATAAACAATCATTCGTTGTGTTTTAAAGATAGTGAGAGATGGATTATATAGTTTAAACGACAAATGCGATTATACAGTTCTCCAAAAAATATATACTTATAAATATATTAAAATTATGTTTATTGACTTTTTCATGTCAACTTGTCAAGTAAGAAATTGTGTTAGATTGTTAACTTGTTATAATACTTAACCTTTTTATTTATGAAAAGTTATCGCATAACTAGTTGTTTCACTTTAATGATTTAGTATCTAAACTTTTTATGAAAAACATTAGAAATATTGATTTTATAGTTTAGAGGTGAAAATATAACATTTTGATTTCCACGAAGCTTGTATTTCTAATTTACTTGACCAAATGATATTACATCGGTAAATTTTTCAAAATTAGATAAGTTCATACATGAGTTCAAAAAAGCGAAGATGATTATTTAAGGATGAAAACAATTAATTAAAAATCAAATCCAACCTAAGTAAATAATAATAATAATAATAATAATAATAATCCTTAACGTCTAAAAATGTACTACTTTTTTCTATAATCTCCACATAGGGAAGGACCTAAGAAGGGAGAAAAAAGTGGTTAAAATAAAAGACAACAGTGATATAAAATAAGTCATCACCATTCACCAACAATAATCCTTTTTGGTGACTACCCCACCCCACCCCACCACATACAGAGTTATCATTTTATGCTTTAACTATATACTTGTTAGATATTTGGACCCAAATCCTTAGCATCACTTACTAAAAAGTATAACTTAAAAACATTAAGGAAGGAGATAGTTTTCTTTTCCATCTCTACAATTTTAACGCTTTCTATACTACATGTCCGTCACATTTGATTTTTACACTTGTTTAGTTTCCTCTTTAGGATGGAGGAGTCCATCTTTCTCTAAATCATTTTCTAATTATTCAAATAATATAGTGTATTAACAATATTGATTTAATAATAACACATATATAGAATAGGGAGTTGTTGTTTAAGGGTCATGATCGGCTTCTACTACCCATCAAGAATCAAGTTTTTCTAGGAATGACAAATGTGCAAGCAGTGTTCCGTATTATATAGAAAATTTGAATAAAGAAATGTGTGCTCTCTCCTATTATAACACCAAAAAACATCTTATTGCAAATGATCTTAGCATAATAAATAGAATTAAAATCACATAAAATGTTAATTATCTAAATTTGACTGGTCTAAGCCTCTAAGCACTTTCATAGTTTCATATACTCTGAGTTAATTTCATTCGTGTAGCTAATTTTATGTTTAGTTATTTATATAATACTAATTATCAACTTTGTTATATTTAGTGAGTTACTATATGTTTAACGAGATGTACTTATTTTTGTCTTTTTCTTAAACTTAAACTATTTTCAATTTTAACATACTACTTTCACATTTTTTTGACAATTTAACAATAATATTTTATTTTATTTTCATCTCTGATCCCAATACTTCACATATTTTATAAATTTTTTGTTTTACATTTCGGAATAAATTTTGCGAGTAACAATCACAACGCGTGTGCGTGAATCAACATCTTACTTTTCGTTTGATTTTATTTTTTTCGTTTTTTATTTATATTTTAATACGAGTTTTTTCGGTGTTGGTGATTATTTGCGATGATGTGCCATTGGTACTACTTAACACGGTTTTACGTCGTCCGTTGCAACGCATGAGACGTAATACTAGTTATTTTTATAATTTTATCTAATACAAATAAAGTTAGTGTAGCCCCTTTGCCCTTTGCCATGGACCAAAAGAGTTGAAAAATAAACCACAGGGGCAAAGTAATAATAGTTACGTAAGTTTAGGGACCTGTAATGTAAAAGCGAATCTGCAAATAAAATAAAATAAAAACTAAGCATTTTCCCTTTGGTCATCATCTCCGATGCTTCCTCTCACCATCATGGAACCACCCTCTGTATGTCTTCTATCGTCACTTTCTTCTCAAACTCTTATCCATTCTTCCATTATATATATCACTCCCTTCACTCCATCTTTTCCACTCAAAGATTCCTTTCATATAATAATTCATCTCTTTGATTTCTTCACTCAATAATTCATCTCTTTGATTTCTTCACTTGAATTCCAATGGCGTCACTTGATGCATCTTCAGATATTGACTTCTTTTTTGATGATCTCTCCTTCCTTCAAACATACTTTATTCTCTCCGATAACGATTCCAACATCACCCACCAATCTGATCATGTTTTCCCCCAATTTTCATCTACCAATTCACCTTCATCGTCGTCATCATCATCATCATCATCATCTGTTTTTGATGAACAATTTGAATTAAACGTAACACGTGAACCAATTGTCTGTTCAGATTCATGGAAACAGAGTGGTGCTAGTTTTAACGAACGGAAACCGTCGCTAAACATTTCGATTCCGTTTCCTCCGGCGGTGGTGGAGAAATCGACGGCGGCGGTGGCGGAGGGCGGTGAAAGGCGACATTACAGAGGAGTCCGACGACGGCCGTGGGGGAAGTTCGCGGCGGAGATCCGTGATCCGAACAAGAAAGGAACTAGGGTTTGGCTCGGGACGTTCGACACCGCCGTGGAGGCGGCGAGGGCGTACGACAGGGCGGCGTTCAAGCTCCGCCGGAGTAAGGCGATACTGAACTTCCCGTTGGAAGTCGGAAGTTTAAACGACACGGCGGAGATGCCGCCGGTGGTGAAGAGTAACCACCGGAAAAGGATGGCCGGAGAGGCTGACGTGGAAGAGAGAGAAGCTCTGAAAGAAAGGAAAGTTGAAACGGAGACGACGGTGTTCGACGGTGGTAGGACGACGGACGCCGCCGTGGGGCCGTTAACGCCGTCGTGCTGGACGGCGGTTTGGGACTGTGGTGACGGTAACGGAACGGGTATATTCGAGGTACCTCCGTTATCACCTTACACGACTGCTGGCTTTTCGTCGGGTTGTATGGTCGTTTGAAAATGATTTAACGGCGTTAGTTAAATATGAAAGTTGCAGAACGAGACGAATAACTGTTAGTTATGTACCGTTAGTATTATCCACACCCACATCTTTTGTTTAGAAAAGGAAAAATAGAAAGAAGAGGTGTTTAGTCTAAAAATGTAAATAGAGTAGAGTAGTAGATTCTATTAAGTAGAGGTTTTTTATATATATTCTTTAAATGTTTTTGTTGTGAAGAAAAATAATTACACTACAGTAATTTGTTACAATCAAAGAAGATCAATCAACCATCAGTATACATGAAATGGAAGCCTCTAAATGGTAATTAGATAATCTCTATACATATAAACAAAAATTCCTTATCATTCTACCGATATTATTTCTCACGACAAATTTTGTTAAACCAATACTTTTTATGTTTTTACTCCAACATCCAACACTTATGAAAATTTGTTCCACGTAATGCATTGGTTTCAAAAGCTCGAAAATATTCTACGTCATCTGTTAAAATCAAATTTCCTCTCATTCTTCAGACACGCTCGTTCTCTTAATACTATGACCACTTTCAAGCAACTTTTTCAAAAAAATATAATAATTATTGTATAAAGATATCATGTGTGTGTGTTAGAGAATGGAAACCACCCTCCCCATTCATTATCCATTTGGAATTCTTGATGAAATCCCCAATAAGGATGTCCTCTTTCGTTGTCCCTTTTTGTGTCATTTATGTAAATAGTTATCTTTGTGATTTTTTTAGTTTTTCGTATATATGCACATAATCAGAGAAATACACATGATTAAAAACATGGTTTGTCTTTTTCAGATCAGTTGTTAACTAGGTGTTTCAAACATATCAACATTACCACATTGTCTTATTATTTCAAAATATGATATGTTAGATCTTTCTTTTAGATACAGATGTAATTATATAAGTCAAGGAATACCCAAAGACATTATCCCATGGTATAAAGTTTTAGAATGTTGTGATGTTTAGGAGGGTGATAACTTAAGTCTTATTATAACATTTGTGTTAATTTATATGTATGTTTGGTAAGTGTATGTATACACACATAATAGTCATAAAAATTCAATTGTACCAATAAAAACATGTAGGTCCGCTTTTGATGGCTATGGCCAAGTGGGTATGTGATTAATGGTACACGAGGTGAAATCCAAGTGTGGATGGTTGAATCGACTGTTTTCGTAAAACCGGTGGCTATGATCTTGAAAGATAAGTGATCACACGGCAGCTACGTTAAACGACAATTGAAACCAAATTATTAGATATTTGTCCAATTTTGAATCGGGCCAGGGCCGCCAGGCCCAACACTAAACAACACAACTAACTTCAACATCATAGTCGAACCAAAATGTATTTTCACTATTAATACCTCCTAAAATGTACTTTTCAATAATATCGCAAGTCGGAAGATATAATGAAATATTTTTAAACAAGGTTATGTGACTCGATATTTCCTATAAAATATTTAAAAATCACAAAAAACAATACCCTTTCTGATTTTGCAATCTCCTTCTCTAGAAGCCTTTGTTTGATGGAAAATCATACACTCTTGAGCTTTTATTATTAGTTTTTTACATAAGCATAACTTCTTACCCGGAAGTTGAAATGTAAATATGAGTTTATACTGTTTTCAAATCTATAACATATGCGTAAACATCCATTTAAGACTAAATAAGATGAAAAAGGAGTATATGAATACGAACTATTAAATTAGACAAGATTCATTTGTACAATATAAAAAGTTGTGGCTCGATCTTCATAAATTTCATAAATTTAAAATTGAATTATACATGCTATTCAATGTAAGTTGTGAATAAAATGCTTTATTTACAAGACAAGCAAAAACAATATGTGCCGGTTTTAAACCATAATCAGAAATGTGTAAATCTCAAATGGAGAGTGAAGGTAATAAGTGTGATGTTGAAAGCCAACGAACCTTGATAAATGTGAAATTACATCAGATCAACGAGTCTCATGTGGAGTAATTAGGACATTACGTTATTCCTAGGAGAGTAACCATTTTTTATACGTTTTGATGTAAATTTAAGAGATATGGACACACAAATTATCAAAAACCACTTTTATGGTTACATTTTTCTATATATAGCGACACGTTTTATCTATCTCATTTTGTAAAATGTGGAGAAAGTTTCAATGCAAATTTTCATTGAGATACAGATGTACAAGTTATCAAAACTTATTCACGGTTTCTTCATTTAATAAAACCGATTTATTCCGAGTCAAGACATAAATTTTATTCTATACCAAATGTTATAGATTTTCCATCGCATCAACGGTTACGCCGTAACAAAAATTTGCGGTTACTGCTAATATAATACAAGTTGTGGCCAAGTCACTAGCGCTAATCCTTTTTACTTGACACCAACATAAGTGATCATTTAATTGAGATGTCGTACTACATACTAATTTTGTTTCTCAAATTAAAAAGATACCAAATCTTTTATACGTTAATCACAATCACATACAAATCAAATCGTATTTTAGCAATCAACCATTGCAGTAATTACGGTAAGATATGATATCTAAACAAACAGATTGTATCGTTGAAAATCGTATTTTAGTAATCTTTCACTAAAACGTTATATTAACGGTTCGATGGATTCCTTGAGAACCACGCGTTTCGTAGATTTGATTAGATTTTATTTACTTTATTATAAAATCAAATCTCTCTCTCTCTCTCTCACTATATATATCTTCTTTCATGCAGCACTGCAGTACGATCAATCCCATCCCACACTCTTCTAATTCACCCTTCATCTCTCCTAGGGTTTCCTCAATCGCTGAATCAACTCCACCGCGTAATCGATCGTCTTCCCCTGCGGATCTGTGCATCTTTTTAGGCGTTTGTAAGCTTTTGTTTTTGTGCAATAGTGTGTGGTTTTTTAGGCTAATTTCTGCTTTCTATATGTTGATTTTGAAGGTTAATGGTAGTGTGGTCGCTGATTTTGAAGGCTAATTTCTGCTTTCAGTCATTGAAGAATCATGATTCTTGAAACACACGATCAAGTTGCATAGAAGACAGAGTTCTACCTCCCATTCAACATACCATCTCTTGATCGATCGTGATAGTGCAAATTATGCTCTTATGAGATTCCTAGAGGTAAATTGTAATTTCCATCTACCAAATTTGTTTTCTGTACATTATCATTTTAAAGAGTTTTCTTATAAGTATTTGATTGTGGATTCAAGCTGGTATTGTTGCTCTTAGTAACATGAGGGATCTTCCATGGCCGGTAATGAAGGTGTTACAACTTACTATGTTTCAGGGAGTACACAGAAAGATCTGAATAATAAATCCTATGAAGTATGGTTATTTTGTTTTGATTGCTATAATGCTTCTCCTTTCTCATTTTTATTTCTTTTGTTCTTTTGTTTGACGTGCAATAAATGATGAAAAAGTTTTTTAAGAAATATAAGAAATGGTGCAAGTACCTGGGCAAATAAAGCAGTCTTTGGTGATTCTTCACTTGCCTCACTTTTTCTGTCTTAATAATCTTGAAAAGAGGAAACTAACCATGGCCCAAACTACTTGCTAATAGCAGAAACATACCAACTTGAAGTTCATTCTTTTATATGAAGAAGGTGCCCACTTTATATTATATTAGGTGTTCTTTTGTTGTACTAATTAGTTTATTCTTTTCTTGTGCTAAATTAGGTTGCCAACATTACAGTAAGAGTTCAACAAAGTATATTATTATACATTGGCTTATATCTTCTCATTTAGGGGGAGGTTGCAAGTTTGAGATTCTTGCGTAAGTGCCTATGCTACATGTATCATCACGCATTTTCTCTGTAGTACACCATTTTCTTTTGCATATTTCAAATCTGCATATTTAGATAATTTCATTTGTTACTAACTTTTATAACCTATATTTATTTCACATTGGTACATAAAAAAAACATCTATTGATGACAATAATGACTGTTTATCATTGTTTTTCATATCTTTTTTACAGCACGTCATAGTAATATACCGCTCACACATCACAAGTATATACAAGTTGGTAGAGGGAGGGTGTCGGTCTTAATGAAATATCTCTATCGGAAACGAATATTACGAATGGAAAAGGGGAATAAACACTCAGCCAGGGACAGACTTGGTCACTGTTTTCACAAATTCAGGTTGTTTGTTATCTTGTTTACATTATTACAATTCATTTCTACTTAGTACTAAGATCAAAGTTTCACTAAAATCACTCTCTTACATGTTACTAGATTTTACAAAATGGGCAAGTTGGGTACAAGGATTTTACGTACGGGTCAAGTTGGTTGGCCAGAAACACTTTAGAGAGGTGAGTGTATTAAGAAACACATGAAATGCATGCTTTTATCACATTAGTACTCAAAGTACACATTCAAGCTACGCAAATTGCTGTTGACATGGCACAGAGGTGAGTATCATCTAAGATACAACTGCGTTTTACATTTTTTCTTCTTCTTGTTTGTTTTCTGTTACTTGACTTATATTTATTTTGAGAGCGAAGCTTACTGAAGCATGCCGAACTGCTATTGTCCTCTATAAGGTTTTAAAGGCTGTTACTGAAACATAAAGGGTGGGAGTTGACTTTGAGGTGGGTACACAAGAAAATTTATTGCTTGTTTTATGAAGAATCTTCTTGCATACTGAACAACAGACAGAGGTCTATCTCCCACGCAAGATACTAGCTCTTGATCTAGATAGTGCCAATCAGGCGATTATGATATACCCAGAGTTATATCGTTACTACCCATTTACCATTGTTTATCTTCACATATTGTTTCCTCAAATTGTTGATTTGGTTCGCAGATTCAAGCTACTGTTATTCTCCCATGCAATATAGTACCTAGTGATCTTGATAGTGTCAAACCAGGCCATTATAAGATACCTAGAGTTTTTATGTTACTCCGACCTACCATTGTTTTACTTTATATATTTTATATCATTTAAAGCAGTTTCTTTAAATTTGTTGATTTTGTTTGCAGATTCAAGCTACTGTTATTCTGCGTAACATCTGGGATCTTCCATTGCCCCTGGAATACAAGAAAAAAAATGAAGGTGTGTGTTATGGTTTCAGGTGACATATGTTGCTATGAAGTTTTGATGTCGGTAACGGAAGTGTTGCAACTTTTTATGTTTATGGTGGTGTACACATAGAACGACTTGAATGATAAATTCTAGTTATTTTTTCAGCACCATAACCATTACTTGTTTGCTGAAAGTTAACATGGCAAATCAACTGGAGCATTTGAGTTTATTGCTGGCAGATGTTCATATTCGGGAGTTCCAAAACCTGATCAACAGCCCAAGCTCAGTCACCTATAAGTTCATTGTGCCGTTAGATGATTATCATATTTCCATGCTGTTGTCCTTTCTCATGTTTCTTTCTTTTTTTGTTTGTTTGACTAGTTGTTATAAAGGATGTGACGAAGAAGTTTCTCAAGAACTTCAAGAAATTGTTAGCATCCTTTTTTCAGCCTAATCTGGATGACAGGAAACACTAAGCATGACCTAAATACTTGCTAATTGCAGAAAATACTAAAAGAAGTTCAACAATGTATATTATTATATATAGGCCTATATCTTCTCATTCGGGGGGAGGCTGCAAATAATTGCTAATTTCTAAATTAAAGTTCATTCTTTTTGGTGAGTGCACGCTTAATTTTGTTGTAGGTGTCATCTTATTATGCTAATTTAGTGTTTCTCATGTGTTAAAATAGGTTGCAAACAGTACAACAAGAAGTTCAAAACACCTATATGGACATGCATTTCTAAATTAAAGTTCATTCTTTTTGGTGAGGTGCACACTTAATTTTGTTGTAGGTGTCATCTTATTATGCTAATTTAGTGTTTCTCATGTGTTAAAATAGGTTGCAAACAGTACAACAAGAAGTTCAAAACACCTATATGGACATGCATCTTTTCATTCCGGAGGAGGTTGCATATTAGAAAGTTATGCTAGAGTGCCTCTGCGACATTTATCATCATGTATGTTCTCGGTGGTCGGGTATGTTTATGCATATTTCAACTCTACATTGTTAGACTAGGACATTTGTTATTGTTGCTCTTATTAACATGAGGGATCTTCCATGGCTGGTAACTAAAGTGTTACAACTAATTATATGTCTCATGTTTCTTTCTTTTTTTTGACTAGTTGGATGAGGGTGCAATAAAGGAAGCGAAGAAGAAGCATTTTAAGAACTATTAGAATGGTGCAAGTATTTGGACAAAAAGAAACAGCTTCACTTGGTCTTAATAATTAATAACAGAAACTAACCATGGCCAACTACTTGCAGAAGAAAACATACCACTTCCATTCTTTTATGTGTTTAATTGTGTCCTTTTGTTGTACTAATATAGTTTTTTCTTGTGCTAATGTAGGATGCCAACATTACAGTAAGAATTCACCAAAGTAAATTTGTGATATATGGGCCTATATCTTCTCAATTGTTGGTGGTCTTTTTAACTTCTTTAACGGTAAAACTTAGTCAAGGTATGCTGAGCATTGATAGTTTCATATCTCTACATATTTTGTGACTTGCTACTACACTAAAAGCGAATTTATCAAATTATTTGTTTTGTAGCTGTCTTGGATATTATTGATTAAATATTAGATTACGGCACAATTGTTGAAAAGATGCTAACAATGCTGTAAAGTTTGCGTTCTTTTTTCTGGTCATATGTTAGATCAAAGGGATAAGTTGCTTATAGATGCTCCTAGGAGCCACTCTGCACTGTGAGCAGTTTTCCGTTTGTCTGTTTTGGATCAAGCTTTGTCTTAACAGGGACTTTTTTCTCTCTCTGATTTGTTTTCAGCAGTTCAAGGGTCGTTCAGGGTCGTTGAGGATACATGTATTGTTTTACAGGTAACATTTATACTATTTGATAGCCGATACTACTATTAATGTCCATAACTACAGAACTGTCATAATTAACATGTTCTCTTTGCTCTGATGATATATTGGTGATAATTTTTCTTCTCTTTTGGCTATGATTATTGTTGCCTGGACCGGTGATGGAAACCCTACCTGAAACTTTGATTCTGACGCTTTTAAGGAAGCATCAATTGTCTTTTTCAGAATTGAAGCTTGGCCAAGGTATGTCCAGCACTAATAGTTTGATTTCCCTACATATTTCATCACTTACTGTTCGTAAATAAAAAAGTGTTAAGAGAGATGTTCTGTAGCTGTTTTGGATGTGGGACTAATTTGGAAAGCAAAATTATGCATGTCATCTTCTTGTTAAACCAAGATGCCTTTTGAGGGTTGTATGGCTCAGGTATATCTAGATTCACAAAAACCATTAAAGGTTGGTTTGGTGACATCTAAGGTCCTATGTTCAGGACCTCAGGTTGCTGGTTATTGTATACATGTCACCAAGCATGATGTCTGTTGTATGGTTTCTATTCCTCTTCGTGGCATTAGCTTGAAAGTTGAGACTACATGATTGTTATGCTCCTAATGTGGTGGCCTTAGGTATGTTTTTTCCTCATCTGTCTACAGATCTACAACTCATTTATTGGTTAAGGCAATGCTAACTTCAACGAAAACACTTTTTCACTTTCTAAGTAAGATATTAAAAGATGAATATGTATGTAATTATTTTAGAGCCACTTTGCCATATACATGAATGACGATTGTGGTTAATTGAAAATTTTCACGTACACAACCTTTTGGCTTTCTGTTATTACTTAGAGCCTTAGAGGTCCTGTTCTTGCTCCTAAATTTGGATACTTGTTTCCTGTAATATTATTACTAAAATTGTCAATGCGTGTTGATGCTCATTTTTTTACTTGAGTTTGAGAAATCACATGTGTATGAACAAAATGCTGGATTAATCTTGATCGGGTCAACGGGTACGGGCCACGGAGCTAAACCCGTGGGTTTTATTTGAATGAATTAGGTCATTTTTGAGTCATTAGAATAAGTCATATGACATGTGCTTTGTTGAGTCCGGGTCTTCATGTTAGTTGCAGCTTTGTAGGGTGGTAGTTGTATACTTATTCTATTATATTCACCTGTAGTTTCTTGGCTATTTAAACAGCCAGATTATTGAATAAAAGAGAGTTATAGCAGTAAAAATCCATCTATTGTGTGTGTAAATAGGGGCTTGAACCAATACAAAATTGGGTAAGCTTCAACGGACACCCGTTCTACTTTAACTTTATATATCTAAAATTGCTGAAGTCAAGTATTTTTTTTTTAAATCAGAATGCTAAATGCGTGAACTTAGAATCATGTTAATTGGGTGAATGAAATATATGCACGTGAAATGCATAGTTTTGGTGAGACATTACAACTTAAAGAATATCCAAGCTCTGCAAAGTGCTGTTGACAAGGCAGGTGAGTGTCATGAAATACAACACCTCTTGATCTGACACAGACCTATCTCCCATTGTTTTTATTTACTTATTTTTATCATTTTGTATAGTTTCCCTATTAAATTTGGTTTGCAGATTCAAATTGCTGTTGTTGCTCTTTGTAACATGAGTGGTCTTACTCTTCCATGGCCCTGGGGTTACTTGAAGAAAAATGAAGAATACATATTCTAGATTGGCTTCAAGTTGGGTAAACATGCGTTGTTATGAAATGCCGCTATAAAAATGTAACATCTTTCTTTGTCTCAATGAGTACACACAAACAGACTTGAATGATAAATTCTTCATGAACAGGAGGTACAATTAATATTTCAACACCATGACTGGTAATTGAATATTCTAATTAGCAGAAAGTTAACATAGCAAATCAACTAGAATATCTGATTTTGTTGCTTGCAAATGTCAGTATTCGTCATATTTCAAAACCTGATCAGCAGCCCATGCTCAGTCACATACAATAACAATTTCGATAATTTTTACCTTGTTTTTTCTTTGCGTATAGTTTGAAGGGACAGGAACTTGAACCGGATGAACGATACCGATGACTTCAAACTTGCAGGAGCATCCTGTTCCCAATTCCACATTCAGAACCTTGGAAGGTGAGTACTTTTAACAAAATAAAAATAAAAATACACACATGTTTAGATCTTAGACTTTACTATATTCTTCTTATTTGGTGTTGCAGATCAATAGGTTATTTCTTGTAGTTAAAGAATCTGCTATGGATGTGCCTATAAACTTGGAGCCTAGAAGATAAATATCCTACTTATCCAATTCATTGTCTATGGACATGCATCGACCCCCAAAGTTTGCAATATGCTTTCCTTCTCGTAAGTCTGTTTAATATCTAAATTTTTAAGGTTTATGCAATTTCTCTTCTAGACCTCTTTGTACAACTATAACATGATCAATGGAAGCTATACTTGCTTCCAATGCAAGTAAATCCTTTACTCCCACTGTTCCATAGTACTTTGTTTTGTGACTTCGAAGTAATGTTGCTAAATGGTTTTTCTTTGTATGACAGGTTTATGGCATATCGTATCTTTTTGGTCCTCTTCATACGTCTATTGCTTACATGTTATTAATGAATTAGCATGTACAAAACTTGATTTCTTTAGGGTCTGTTTCATTGAGGTCATCCAGAGTTTTAGATGGCTTTTAAATTGCATGGTCTGCAGACTCTTGATGATGTAAAACCAGCTTATAGATCATATGGGGAAGCATTTCTAACAAAAGTTGATTTACTCCTATCTTATGATGTGATAGAAAAGGTATACAAGCACTCCATTATCCTCGTCTTTATTGGGAAGTTATGATTGATTGCATTGTAAGTAATTCATATACTGCTTCTGTTCCATAGGAACTAGGGAAATCAAAACAAGCGTTTACTTTACATACATTTTTCAAAGTTGACAAAATATATTTAAGATGACAGTCTAGTGAAAGAGTTCAATATGAATATAGTTCCTATCGTCTACGTACTATGTTGTCCATCTTATAAAATATCTTGCATGTTTTTTGGTAGCTCTCTGTAACTTCTCTTTTTGATCTTTAAGTGGCTACCATTGATATTTGGGGCATGTTTGGGATTACTTTTTAAAACTACTTTTGACTTTTTGGAGGGGTAAAAAGACAAAAATACCCCTCCAAAAGTCACCAAAAGTTAAAATTTTTGACTTTTGGTGACTCTTGGAGGGGTATTTTTGTCTTTTTACCCCTCCAAAAAGTCAAAAGTAGTTTTAAAAAGTAATCCCAAACATACACTTGTTATTCATATTTAACAAATAAGCATGAGTACTGAGATTAAGTTGTAATTCTGTTCCTAGATATGCTTGAAGTGGTGGCCAAAGACATTTAACAATTAAGCATGAGGAACAGGAGTATGTTGTAATTCTATTATTGGATATCCTAGAAGTGGTGACCAAAGACATAATGGAAGAACTGAAGTAAAGCTTTTTTCTTGTATCTGTTTATATTTCACTTCCTATAATGCTAACCTTGTTATTTTCTTTTTTATAATTAGAAAGGACGGGAATTCGAGGTGGATGAACGATACTTGTTATTTCAGTCTGCAGGAGCAATCATGTTCCCAGCTCCATGTTCAGACCTTCGATGGTAAGTAATTTTAACAAAAGATTATACATTACATCCCTCCCGTACAAATGACTTGTCCTCGAGTCCCGTGAAAGATTTTCTCGAGGTAGACTTTTTCCAGATAGGTTCAAACATTAGGATACGAAAGGTGGATGTGTTTTGGTTTTTTGGTGGCAGCCCTTGTAGTTTGTAATCTTGAGCATCCATGGTAAAGATAAGAAACATCTTAGCTTGAACCGTGTTGAGTGTAGCGAGCCATTGGATGCCTAAGACCACATCATCTCCTCCCAGTGAGAATAGATAGAAATCTTGAGTAATTTGAAGAGTCCCACTTTGAAAAGGACATCCTTGCAAAGCCGATTACAATGGATGATGCCACCATTTTTCTTTCTCCTCCTTATAATGGCTGCCATTTTCCGTTAATTTCTTCGCCACCCCTCAAATTTCAATTCCGGTGCCATCAACTTTGTCAATTTCATAAGCACCCATTACATCATCCATTTCATTAGCCACTTTAATCCCGTCAGCGGTTACGTTGTTTCTGTCAGCGATTCCACCACCAATTCTGGATCCCAGTTGCTGAAGAGGGTCCCCTGCACTTCCTCCTCCACCTTGTTCTTCAAATCCCCATGTGTTTCTTCACTGTTACAACCATCCCCGTTCATCTGAGCTTTGATTTCTTTAACATCGTTCCTCAAAGATGCAAGAACAATGTCTAATTGTGTTGCAATGGCTGCTAGTTGATCTGCCAAATTTCGGGTTGTAAGCGCCATTCGATTTCCCAGCAATGGAACCATTGTTGGGAACTGGAACTATTCTGTTTAGATTAATATAAAAACAAACAGGATAGTTGGCCTGATTCGAGAGGGCTAGTCTCCGATTACAAGAGTAACTTAGATAATTGTTTAACTAGACAAGAACAAAATGCAGGAAAACAACAATATTTAAGCTAAGAGTTGGTGGGAACAATTAGGAGTTGCTGCCCACCTCCTGATTTCATGGACTACCCCTCACACTCTGAGTTTTAAATGCTTTCCTTTCAATTAATCTCTCTCCAACCTATTTCCATCTATTCAGCAGAGAATGGGCCTGCTTCGACCCAGTTGGACCCAACAATGGGTTCGTACCAATTACACACATGTTAAAGAATCTGCTATGGATGTGCTATCAAACTTTGGAACCTAGAAGGCAGGTATCTTTGTACGATAGGTTTATGGCATATCATGTCATGTTGGCCCTCTTCTTACCTTTGTTGCATGTATGTTTCTCAATGAATAACTTTCTACTAAGCTTGATTTCTCGATGGTATGATTTTCATTATGGTCATCCTCATGTTTTTTGATAAGATGTTTTCAATAGCCTCTTTACCTTAAAAGAGGAGGTTTTAACAAAGCCTATAAGATTATAAATCTGATTTATTATGTATTTGTAGAAAAATTTAAACCTCTATTATATAAATAAACTTTTTGTGAAATTGCATCAGATCAATGAGTCTCGTGTGAAGTAATTGGGAGATTATGTTATTCCCAAGTGATTTATGTAAAAATACACAAGTTCTTAAAACTACTTCATGGTTTTATATTTATCTAGTTATATTTTATTTATCCAATTTTATATAATTTTGAATATTGAGATATTTGTCACTACTATTATCATGTGTTTTGATGACAATTTTAATGGAAATAAAATCGTACAAGTTTTTAATTCTAAAACACGGTTTTGTTTTTCTATAAAATCGAATTAACCTACGTCGCGACATTAATCTATCTATTATAATAAAAAATGTTTTAATTTTTTTAATTTTAATATGTTTTTTTATATAATTATCTAAAATATGTTTTTAAACTTATTTAAAAAAAGAAATGAAAAACGCTATTTCTAAAACTAAATTTTTTTTGGGGTAAAATATGATAATTTTAGAATTGTTTTTTGTTTGGGGGGGGGGTATAGCCTAATATAATTATTGCTTATGCATAATTTCAATTATATCATATCCCAAATTACCGTTTTATAACTAATACATTTTTGTTACTAACTTTATATATTTTATTTATTCAACTCGTGTTATATACGGGGTACAACCCTAGTTATATTTTATATTGAATATTACAGATTTTTCACAACACTAACAACCCAACAATAATCCTGTTTACTCGACCCCCGAAAAGTTATCATTTTACGCCCTAACCAACTCTTTACCTATAAGAGACTACTGTTGTTTCTCAAATTAAACAAATTACAAAAAAGAAACATCAAATTCACAAACGTTAATCACAAGCACTTACAAATCAAATCGTATTTTTAGCAATCTACCATTGCAATAAGTACGGTAGATACGATATCTAAATAAAGAGATTGCGTAAATCGTATTTTATTAGTCTTTCACCCAAAGTTATTTATTATAACAGTCGGGTAAAATTCCCGTGAAAACTACGCGTTCAAAGATTTGATTTGATTTTAAATTTATTATAAAACCAAACCTCTCTCACTAATCACTATATATATCCTCTTTCATGCACCATTTGCAGTACACAATCAATCCCATCTAATCTAACATTAATCTCTCCTAGGGTTTGCTGAATCGTTGAATCAAGTTCACTGCGTAATCGATTGTCTTCCCCTGTAAGTTTCTGTTTATATGCAATAATCTTCTGTATTCGATCTGTTTATGTGCAATAATCGTCTATATATGTTGATTTTGACGGTTAATGTTGCAGTGCGGAAACGTCAGGAAGCGAAAGCGCTGACGAGCACGGAGGAGCCATCGACGGCGGCGAAGGACCTGAGAAGATGACCGGAAGTGAACAGAACACTAATAGCAAAGTTCTCGAGAAGGTTGGAAAAGTAATCGTTTCGATGAATGAAGCAAAAAACGCTGACCTCGCCATCTGCCTTTTTTTCCTCTAGATTATCGCGCATTTGCAGGTCGTTTATCGTTCTCACATTCAGTTAGATCATATAGTCGGTGTTATGAATCTGCTTCTTTATTTGATCATTGAAGTTATTGGAATGGAAGAAGTCAATAATGTGCTTTTGTTTTGATTAGGTTTAATGATGCGAGTATACATTGGATGTTAACCAGGGCTTCGTTTTAATAATTGTTGATGGCTTATTGCTAACGGATGCAATTTCAGGAATTTGCAGGTAGCATTGACAAACAGTATAGGGACGAGGTTTGTAATATATTGCTCCTTTGAACTTCTTCTTTCCATAAGAAAGTTCGATAAGTAGTTTATATGTTTTGTGTGTGTGTGTCTTGAAAGATGATACTTATGCTAATCAAAAAAGAATTTGATTATATTAGGCTCCTTTTTTGGTGAGAGCAGAGAGTTACTTTTGTCAGCCAATATGTTACTTTTTTCTAATTTGAACAAATGGATTATCGATGTGAACTGTGCTGTGCACTGTATTGAATAGAAGTTCGTTCACAACATGAAAGAGATAACTATCTAAAAACCAAACCACATGTCTGTATTAAGGATTTAATTTATTCAGGTGTCTGTATTAAGGATTTTATTTATTCAGGTGTTTTATATGCAAATGTTGCTTTGAATTGGCTAACTTGCTTCGGCATTTGTGCAAAGAAACATTTGTATGATGTATTCTTTTTAAGGGTCTGAGTATCCGAGGTTGTACGAACTTCAGTGCTCCTCAGTTTGGTGTCTGTTCTTTTGTCGAGATTGCTCTCATTTTTTGCATGGCTAACGTAACTGAGACCTATATTCGTAAGTTCTGTTTTCTGTTAATAATGTTGTAATCTTTGATCTTTGTTTCTGAACCTATGCTAACTCTTAGGGAAAAGTTGCTTGCAGAATACAGATACTCCTAGGTTTGTTGGGAAATAACTTTACTGATGTGATGATGTGCCACGTGTGCCACTTAATTATGCTTTCTTTCTCTTTGCAGTTAGCCTTCAATCATTGAAGAATCATGTTTTCTGAAACACATGATCAAGTTACATAGAAGACAAAGATCTACCTTCCATTCAATACACCACCTCTTGATCCTGAAAGTGCAAATTATGCTCTTATGAGATACCTAGAGGTATATTGTAACTTTACTATTGCTTTTTCTGTATGTAAAATTCTATCATTATGCAAGCTACTATTGTTGCTCTTATTAACAATGGGGATCTTCCATGACTGGTAATGAAAGTGTTACATCTAATTATTATAAATCCTATGAAAATATGATGTATGGTTACTTAGTTTAGAACACTACAATGCTTCTTCCTTTCTCATGTTTCTTTCTTTTGTTCTTTTGTTTGACTAATTGGATGAGGGTGCAATAAACGAAGTGACGAAGAAACACTTTAAGAATTATTAAAAATGGTACAATTATCTGGACCGAAGGAAGGAGTCTTTGATGATGCTTCACTTGTATCCCTTTTTCAGTCTTAATAATATGGATAACAGAAAGTAACCATGGCCCAAGTGCCCAACTACTTCCTAATAGCAGAAACATACCAACATGAAGTCCATTAGTTTATGTGTTTATTTTATTTTAGGTGTCATTTTCTTGTACTAATATAATTTTTTCTTGTGCTGAATTAGGTCGCGAACATGACAGTAAGAATTCAACAAAGTAAATTTATTACACGGGCCTTTATCTTCTCAATTGGGGGAGGCTGCAAGTTTGGGGTTTTTGCCTAATTGTCATCTATCATCACGTATTTACCGTGGTACATTAATTTAGCAAAGGTATCCAAACACTCTAGGTGCCTCGCTTTGATTTCAGAAGTTTTGTTTGCCTGCAATGTAAGTAATTCTTATGCTGCCACTATTCCATAGAAAGCTACCTAGATCAGCAAAGTAGGGAAATTTGAACATTTCCGATCGAGAATATGACGATCTAAGTGAGTATTTCTTGAATGATTTTCCTGTGTGTTAAAACTTAATGCTATCTTTTCTTTGTAATTTTGTTACTTGGACCCCTTCAGCATTTTAGGTTAGTAGATCCAATACTCGTTGAAGCTGATTTTTTATTAAGAATTTAAGACTCTAAAACGATGTTAGTTTTAAAAAAGGGGTAAGCATCAATCAACTCCTAGGATACTTAACTTTTATATTCACATATTGGTGAACTCAAGTGATAAATATTTTCATACTAGGAGCCACTCTGCACTGTGAACAGTTTTCTGTCTACCATTTTTAAATCATCAAGCTTTTTCTTAACAAGTTTTCTCTCTCTGATTTGTTTTCAGCAGATTAAGGGTCGTTGAGGTTACATATGTTGTATTACAGGTAACAGTTTTAAACTTTAGATAGCCGATACTACTATTTATGTTCATAACCACTGTACTGTCTTAATTAACATGTTAGTTCTCTTTTCTATGATGAGATATATTTTTTAACATTTTTTCTTCTTCTTCTTCTTCTTCTTCTTCTCTTTTGGCTATGATTATTGTTGCCTGAACCGGTGATGGAAATCGACCTCAATCTTTGATTCTGATGCCTTTAAGGGAAAGTATCATAGTTTAATTTCTCTACATATTTTATCACTTGCTGCACCTAAGTAAAAAAATGTTTAAGAGATATGTTCTGTAGCTGTTTTGGATTTAAAGTAAAATTATGCATGTCATTTTTTGTTAAACTAAGATGCCTTTTGAGGGTTGTATGGCTTAGATGTCCAGCTGGATTCGCAAAGACCATTAAAGGTAGGTTGGCCTCAGGTATGTTTTTGACTTTTTTCCTCATCTGTTTAGAGGTCTACAACTCATTTATTGGTTAAGACAATGCTAACTTCAATATATGATGAAATATATATGACAGCCTTGTCTCTATGTTTGGAGGGGAATATGTGAAAAAAAATTTCACTTTCCAAGTAAGATATTAAAAGATGAATATGTATGTAATTATGAGAGCTACTTTGCCATATACATGAATCACGATTATGGTTAATTTAAAATTTTGCATACACAATCTTTGGCTTTTTGTTTTTACTTAGAGGTTCTATTCTTGCTCCTAACTTTAGATATTTGTTTCCTGTAATATTATTACCAAGAACACTTAAGCATTTTAGGTCTTTAGATACTACTTTTTAGGTTGTTAGTGTGTGTTGATGCTCATTTTAAACTCGAGTTTGAGAAATCACATATGTATGAAACAAATTGGCTAAGCTTCAATGGACACCTGATCTACTTTAACTATATATTCCTATTTTGTTGAACTCAAGTTCTTGTGTTGTTGAAATAAAGTATTTCTTTTGAATCAAAATGGTAAATGCGTGTTAATTAACGAAAAATCACGTTAGTTGGGTGAATGAAAAAACGCTATGCACGTGAAGGCATAGTTTTGGTCAGACATTACAACTTAAAGTACATCCATGCTCAGCAAAGTGCTATTGACAAGGCAGGTGAGCGTCATATGAAATACACCACCTCTTGATCTGACAGACACCTATCTCCCATTGTTTTTCTTTACTTATTTTTTATCATTTGTATACAGTTTTCCTATTAAATTTGGTTTGCAGATTCAAGCTGATGTTGTTGCTCTTTGTAACATGAGGGGTCTTCCTCTTCAATGGCCTTGAGATTACTAGAAGAAAATGAAGAAGAAGACAAATTCTAGATTGGCTTCAAGTTTGGTAAACATGCACTGCTATGAAATGCAGGTAGGAAAACGTTACAACTTTCTTTGTCTTGAATGAAAAATCCTTCATGAACAGGAGGTGCAATAAATTTTCAGCATCATGACTGATAATTGAGTCTTCTAGTTTGCAGAAAGTTAACATGGCAAATCAACTGGAGTATCTGATTTTGTTGCTTGCAAATATCAGTATTCGTCAAATTCCAAAACCTGATCAGCAGTCCATGCTCAGTCACATACAATAAACAATTTCGATAATTTTTACCTTGTTTTTTTTCTTTTCGTATAGTTTGAGGGGACAGGAACTTGAGACGGATGAGCAATACTGATGATTTTTACCTGCAGGAGCATCCTGTTCCCAATTACACATTCAGAACGTTGGAAGGTGAGTAACTTTAACGAAAAAATACACACATGTTTGATCTTAGTATATTCTTCTTACATGGTGTTCATTTCCAGATCAATGGGTTGTACTTATTGCTTGTAGTTAAAGAATTTGTTATGGACGTGCCTTCAAACTTGGAACCTAGAAGATAAATATCCTTCTGATCCAATTCATTGTCTATGGATATGCATTGACCTCCAAAGTTTGCTATATGCTTTCCTTCTCTAAGTCTATTTAATATCTAGTTTTCTTACAACAGTTACATTTTAACATTGTTCTCTTCAAGGTTTATGCAATTTCTCTTCTAGACCTGTTTGTACAACTCTAACATGATCAATTGCTTCCAATGCAAGTAAATCCTTTACTCCCACCTTTTGTGACTTCAAAATAATGTTGCTAAATGGTTTTTCTTTGTATAACAGGTTTACGGCATATCATAGTTTTTCTTTGGATATACTTGAAGGTGGTGACCAAAGACATAATGGAAGAACTGAAGTAAGTTTTTCCTATATCTGTTTGTATTTCTATATCATAGTTATTTTCTTTTCTTATAGTTTGAAGGGATGGGAATTTGAGGTGGATGAACAATACCTGTTATTTCAGCCTGCAGGTGCAATCATGTTCCCAACTCCACGTTCAGAACCTTGGAAGGTAAGTAATTTTAACATAGAAATACACACATGTTGAGATCTACTTTTGAACTTGGTATATTCTTCTTACATGGTGGTAATTTGTAAATAAATAAATTGTAGTTATTGCTAATACTTAAGGATTCTGCTATGGATGTGCTTATAAACTTGGAACCTAGAAGACAAATATCCTTCTGCTCCTATTCATTGTTTATGGATATGCCCTGGACCCCCAAAGTTCGCGATATGATTTCCTTCTCATAAGTCTATTTAATATCTTAGAATTTTTTTACAACACTTACATTAGAACATTGTTGCCTTTAGGGTTTTCTGCCATTTGTCTTCTAGACTTGTGTGTACGAGTATAACATGATCAATTTGCTTCCAGTACACGTAAGTCCTCTACTCCCACTGTTCCATAGAAAGCTGCCTCGAGCAAAATAAGGAAATTAAAGCTTTCCCATTGTATTATGATGATTTAAATGAGTATTTCTTGTAAATGTATGTGATATCTTAGGTTGTTACAATGCTTATATTAGGACATTTTGTCTTTAAGTTTATGCAATTTGTCTTCTAGACCTGTTTGTAACGAGTATAACATGATCAATGGAAGTTATGTATGTGTCTGATGCAAGTAATTCCATAACTCCTAGTGTTTCATAGAAAGCTTCCTCGAGCAAAGTAGGGAATCAAGACCTTAATAGTGGGCATGTTATGACGATCTAAATGAGTATTTCTGGTATGGTTTTCTCATGTGTCAGAGTATTAAGATATTTGTTATATGTGAAACTTTAACTACAAAAACTTGATTAGGACGGTGTGTTAATTGTTTCAGGTTAGGTTGGTCACCTTGTGCTCATGTTGTTTTTTTCTGTGAGCTGTGAGTTTGAATATAATGGGATAAGTTGCAATTAATCACTGCAGTGTCTTAGGATGTTTTGACAACTTCTCTGTAAACTCTGTTTTGTAACTTCAAAGTGATGTTGCCAAATGATATTTCTTTCTATGACAGATTTATGGCATATCCTGACCGGTTGGTCTTCTTCATACTTTTGTTACACATGTTTTTAATGAATAAACGTCTACTAAACTTGATTTCTCTAGGGTCATTTTCATCACGGTCATCTAGATGTTTTTGATAGCTTGTATACCTTACAAGAGAAGGTGTCAGTAAAGCCTCTAAGATTATACTGATTGTTTTGACTTTTAAAGTCAAATGTGTCCCGTGTTATACTGATTGCTTTGACTTTTGACTCAAAAGCTGACCATTTGTACCCTATGTGAAGGCTCACACATCACAAAATATATACAAGGTGGTAAAGGGAGAGTGTTGGTGTTAATCAAATATCTCCATTTGAGGCGAATATTACAAATAGAAATGCGGAACAAACACTTAGCTAGGGGAGCTGTTCAGGATTGGACACTGTTTTGACTATTTCAGGTTGTCACTTCACTAAAGTTTGTTTCTAGTTTAGTGTTATGATATAATGCTTACTAAAGCCACAAAATGGACAAGTTGGGTAAAAGACTTTGTGTATTGAAACAGCTGGTTGACCTGAAACACACTAGAAGGTCAAATATGTTTAGGTTGACTTTCGAGCCTTTTTCCTTTTAAAGATATTTTTTTTGTTCTACCCATGTAAATTGTCATGGATTAAAGATAACTAAAATCGGCCCATTCATAAGTGAATGGATCAATAGTGTCATGTCTACGTAGTATAATTACTTCATTAAGTTCTTAGCTAATTGCATTTTCCTTTTGCAGATCGCTATATTGACTGTGTATGTGGATCTTGTTCTTGTTGGAGTTGACCAGGGCCAGCACCCGGCCTCGCTCTATTGACTGTGTATGTGGATCTTGTTCTTGTTGGAGTTGACCAGGGCCAGCACCCGGCCTGTAACTTTGGCTGAATAAACGACTTCAAGTGGCTTGACAATATTTTGTTCAAGTTGGATCCTTAATGGTCGTACGTAAGTTAATTCATTCTTATGAAATGCAACTTGCCCCTGTGTTCTGCACATTTTCACTTGGAACAAAGACTCACTACTATGCCAGAACATTACCTCATGGATGTGCAAATTCTAAAGCTCGACAAAACTTGGATTGGGTAAAAATTTGAACTCTTGAATAAGGGTACAAGTATAATAAGCCAGCTAATTAAATTAAAGGTAAATAAAATCAAGAACATTGAATAGAAGTAGAGTAATAATGCTTCTTCACCTGGTTTATAGAAGCATAGAGGTAATTTCAATGTGTAGGTTTTTTATAAGATAAAATTGATTGGACCTGTAATATTAGGATAAGATTTAGAATCATGCTATCATCTTCGAGTGGGGAGGGCTTGCAGGCTATAGACGTATACCAGGTATGTCGTCAATAACATCTACTTCCGTTGTTCGTGAAAGCCACACTTCATTTTGTATAATCTCAATGCTTTTGCGGTCGTGAGATGAAGTCCACTATACCATATACTACCTCTTGATCCTTAATTATGTCACCAAACATGACGACTGCTTTGCTTATTCTATTCTTCTTCATAAGGTGTTAGCTAGAGAGTTTAGACTACTTGACTACGATGCTAATGATCTGGTGGTCGCAGGTATGTTTTTCTTCTTTTCTTTAGACGTCTATAGCTTAATTATTGGTCAAGGAAATGCTAACTTCAATATACGATGAAATACTATGGCCTTGACTTTATGTTGGGAGGGTAATTGCAAGCACATTAATGTTATTATTACTCAAAGTACATCCATGCTCTGCAAAGTGCTGTTAACATGGTAGACAGGTGGGTTTGCAAAGTAATTCTAAGTAGTGTCTTTGCTGCTCTTCTTGCATCTTTTTCATTTTTATTCGGAACTTGACTGGTATAAATGTTCAGTGCATGACTTACTGAAGCATACCAAACTGTTATTTTTCTGTTTGAGGTTTTAAAGGCTTTTAGTCAAACATAAGTACTGGAAGTTGATTGTGAGTTGAGCACAAAAGAAAACTTCTTGCTTGATTCTTCAAGAATCTTCTTACATATTTAAATAATATTAAAAAGCAAACTAATGTTTGTGAGAGACAAACACTGTAGCTAACTTTACTACTTTTTATACGTACGGTACAACCTTTTAGTGTTGTCCTTCTAACTTTCAATAGATCCTCCTATTAACGAGTATATTTCATATATATTTTGTATTCATTTGATTGTGGATAATTAGGGATATCATAGCTGTACTATTGGGATTTTTGTGTATAGTTTCCATTTCTAGATTAGGGAAGTAATTTCATGTATTGTGTATATAATTCTGGGAATGATGAATGAGAGGGCATCGATTGTTTTCTATGATATACCGATGTCTTACATGGTATCACGAGACCAGGCACAAGACTAGCCCTTCTGTTCCAATTTTGCAGCCTTTTCTTTCTGTGCTTTTGCCCACTGCAACCCCCTTCGATGGCTGAATCCAACACCCCTCCCACCAATGAACAACCTGCCGCCCCCACACCGTCCAAATCCCTTCATCCCTCTTATACTGTCACTGATATTCAGCGTAAAGTCGGGGTTCTAGATGAAACAAAAGTCACGTGTTCAGCCTAGGTCAAATTGTTCCAGTTGCACGCACGAGGATACAAAGTCATGGCTCATATTGACGGAACCCCCCCATCTGCCAAAACAGATCTAGCTTACGAGTCTTGGTCTGAACTTGATGCAGTCGTCTTACAATGGATCTACTGGACATTGTCTGACGAATATCTGGTTCGTGTGCTCCAGTCTGATTCCACTGCTCATGCGGCATGGAACCGACTCAAAACCATTTTCCTCAACAACAAGGGTTGACAAACAGTTGCTTTTGAGCATGAATTTAATAACCTCACTCTTAAGTCCATGCCTTAACTCGAGTCCTACTGCCAAAAACTCCGTGATCTTGGAAATCAGTTGAATGACGTTGATTGTCCCGTCAAATGAGAAGCGATTAGTGTTACAACTTGTCCGTGGTTTACCGGCTGAGTTTGACACTATTGGAGCCCTCATTAAACACAGTCTTCCCGACTGGGAATCAGCTTGTAACATGTTGCAACTTGAGAGTCGGCGACAAGCCACTCATGACAGTCTCTCACCCTCAACAGCCTTGGCAGCAGTCTCTCAACACCAACCGTCTGATCAAACTCCGGGAACTCGTCGCCTTATAGGCCCGCCAACAGCCGCCGACCCCCTGCTCAACCAAATCCCATGGTCGTGTCTCTACAAATTAGTCACCGCACCGCCCTCATTTCTACAGGCCGGTTGGGCCACCTTGTTACTGGGCTTACTGGATGTTGCCACCCTGCCCATATTCAACCTAGGCTGGTTGGGCCTAGCCTTGGGGTGCACCTCCATCAACCAAAATGGCCCTGAGCAGCCAGCCCATCCATCAGCGGAGATAGTGAAGCCCATCTGGCTTCGGTGGACCTGCTGGAACCAACTGAACTCGGTGAAGCTCTTCAGGCAATGACAATGGATGATGGGGATAACCAGTGGTATATGGACTTGGGTGCATCTGATCATCTCATCGGCATAGGTGAAATCCATTCCCTATTATTATCTTGTTCTACGGGTGCGATTTTGTAGGTAATGGCGCAAGCATTTCGGTTTATGGATCAGGAAATTCAACCCTTCCAACCACCTCCACCGTGACCTTCACCTACAAAATATTCTTTACACATCCAATGTTATCAAAAAACTCATTTCCGTAAGAAAATTTACTACCGATAATCATATTTCCGTTGAATTTGACCCTGCTGGTTTTTCTGTGAAGGCACTTAAGACTGGCAGGATCCTAACTCGCCACAATAGTTCGAGCCATCTTTATCTTGTCTCATACCCGGTGTCAAATCCAACGGTTCCAACTGCTTTCACTACCACTGCTCAAGATCCTTGGCATGATCGTTTAGGCCATCCAGGGATTCTGGCGTTTAGTTATCTTGATTCAAATAAATCTATTTCTCGTAATAAACGTGCTAAGAATCTAGTTTGCAATTCATGTCAACTTTCAAAGCACAAACGATTACCCTTTTGTGTGTCTCAATCTACAACTATATTACCATTTGATATTGTCCATTGTGATTTGTGGACCTCATCTATTACAAGTAAAACCGGGTACAAATATTACATGGTGTTAGTAGATGATTAAACCCACTACACATGGGTTTTCCCATTGAAATTTAAATCTGAAACATTTCAAAAATTCTCAAATTTTCACAACTATATATAATTTTTTTTAACACCATCATACGATCTTTCCAATGCAATTTAGGGGGTAAATTCCTTATCATTCTACCGATATTATTTCTCACGACAAATTTTGTTAAATCAATAATTTTTATGTTTTTACTCCAACGTCCAACACTTATGAAAAATTGTTCCACCTAATGCATTGGTTTCAAAAGCTCGAAAATATACTACGTCATCTGTTAAAATCAAATTTCCTCTCATTCTTCAGACACGCTCGTTCTCTTAATACTATGACCACTTTCAAGCAACTTTTTCAAAAAAATATAATAATTATTGTATAAAGATATCATGTGTGTGTGTTAGAGAATGGAAACCACCCTCCCCATTCATTATCCATTTGGAATTCTTTATGAAATTTCCGATAAGGATTTATGTAAATAGTTATCTTTGTGATTTTTTTAGTTTTTCGTATATATGCACATAATCAGAGAAATACACATGATTAAAAACATGGTTTGTCTTTTTCAGATTGTTGAAATATGTGTATTTGTATTTGTTTCAATTCAATGTCGAATTTATGGTTTATATAAATGTTTTCTAACCAGCTTTATTTATTTTATTTTGCATATTGTGCCTCGTATATGTGATGGGGGTTTCGAGTGTTGCTGGGCTATTAAGCATGTTGAAGCTGTTGCGGATTGGGCTTGTTAATGTGGAGTTGGGCTTAATTGCAGTTGGTCCATCTTATTGTTATATTGTTATATATATGATAGCAGACAAAACAACTAATATGGTCGATGTATTCTACTTCTTTTCCATTTAGGGTTTTAATCCTCATGATAGAAGTCATCTACTCAACACCAAGATTAATATTGGTTATCAATATTTTTGTCTGATCAGTCTCGGTCTCTTTCTTCGTCTTTGATGCCTTATGATTCTGTTACACTCGATTTTGTTA
Organism: Flaveria ramosissima; assembly: GCA_025215565.1. Taxonomy (NCBI): domain Eukaryota; kingdom Viridiplantae; phylum Streptophyta; class Magnoliopsida; order Asterales; family Asteraceae; genus Flaveria; species Flaveria ramosissima. The sequence continues at coordinate 3,082,005 of CM046040.1, read as the reverse complement.
GGGTTTTTATTATAGTGATGATCCACGTCTTTCTAGAGTATTTGTCTTATAATTTTTTGTATATGATCATCCTGTTTCTGATCTGATTTCTCTTCTTGATCAGATTTCTTTGTTATGGTATTGAGATTTGTTCATGGTAGATCCATATTAGTTTTGTTCTTGGTCAATTTTGGGTTCAATATCTTTGGTTGATCAATAAGAGTTTAAATTCTGATTTCTTGACACAGATCAGTTGTTAACTAGGTGTTTCAAACATATCAACATTACCATATTGTCTTATTATTTTAAAATATGATATGTTAGATCTTTCTTTTAGATACAGATGTACTTATATAAGTCAAGGAATACTCAAAGACATTATCCCATGGTATAAAGTTTTAGAATGTTGTGATGTTTAGGAGGGTGATAACTTAAGTCTTATTATAACATTTTGTGTAAGTTTATATGTATGTTTAGTAAGTGTATGTATACACACATAATAGTCATAAAAATTCAATTGTACCAATAAAAACATGTAGGTCCGCTTTTGATGGCTGTGGCCAAGAAAATCCAAGTGTGGATGGTTGAATCGATTGTTTTCGTAAAACCGGTAGCTATAATCTTGAAAGATAAGTGATCACACGCAAGCTAGTTAAACGGCCATTGAAACCAAATTATTAGATATTTGTCCAATTTTGAATCGGGCCAAGGCCGCCAGGCCCAACACTAAACAACACAACTAACTTCAACATCATCATCGAACTAAAATGTATTTTCACTTAGAGGTGGGCAAACCGGGTATTGGGCCATACCCGAAACCGGGTTTAAACGTGGTTGGGCCCAATCGGGTTTTTTACCCGGGTATTGGGAACCCGGGTACGAACCCGGGTCGGGTTCACTTACTTGAAAACCCTACCCGCCATACCTGGGTAGGGTAGGGTCGGGTCCAGAACCGGATCTAATACCGGCTTTAGTTTTTCTTCTTCTTCTTTTATCATCTTGTGTGTATGTCCAATACCAGGTTCAACTCGGGTTTTAACCGGGTCGGGTTCGGGTCTGTTTCGCTAAAAAAAACTCAAAAACTAAAAACCGGTTCCAACCCTATAGGTTTAAACGGTCCAACCTGGGTCGGGTCCGAACCCGGTTTTTATGGCAACCTCTATTTTCACTATTAATACCTCCTAAAATGTACTTTTCAATAATATCACAAGTAGAAGATATAATAAATATTTTTAAACAAGGTTATGTGACTTGATATTTCCAATAAAATAAAACCATTATAATAATCTAAAAATCATACAAAGTTAACTTATTTTTATCATCCACTATCCGGCCCTTGTAAAAATACCCTTTTCCGATCTTGCAATCTCTTTTTCTAGAAGTCTTTTGTTTGATGGAAAATCATACACTTTTGACCTTCTTTTATTATTAAATTTTTACATGAGCATAACTTCTTATTCGGAAGTTGAAATGTAAATATGAGTTCATACTGCTTTCGAAGCTATAACATATGCGTAAACATCTATTTAGGACTAAATACGATGAAAAAGGAGTGTATAAATATGAACTATTAAATTAGGCAAGATTCTTTTGTACAATATAAAAAATCGTAGCTCGATCTTCATAAATTTCATAAATTTAAAATTGAATTATACGCGTTATTCAATGTAAGGTGTGTACAAGACAAGCAAAAACAATATGTGCCGGTTTTAAACCATAATCAGAAATGTGTAAATCTCAAATGGAGAGTGAAGGTCATAAGTGTGATGTTGAAAGCCAGCGAACCTTGATAAATGTGAAATTACATCAGATCAACGAGTCTCATGTGGAGTAATTAGGACATTATGTTATTCCTAGGAGAGTAACCATTTTTTATACGTTTTGATGTAAATTTAAGAGATATGGACACACAATTTATCAAAAACCACTTTTATGGTTACATTTTTCTATATATATAGCGACACGCTTTATCTATCTCATTTTGTAAAATGTGGAGAAAGTTTCAATAAAAATTTTCATTGAGATACAGATGTACAAGTTATCAAAACTTATTCACGGTTTCTTCATTTAATAAAACCGATTTATTTCAAGTCAAGACATAAATTTTATTCTATACCAAATGTTATAGATTTTTCATCGCATAAACAGTTACGCCGTAACAAAAATTTGTGGTTACTGCTAATATAATACAAGTTGTGGCCAAGTCACTAGCGGTAATCCTTTTTACTTGACACCAACATAAGTGATCGTTTAATTGAGATGTCGTACTACATACTAATTTTGTTTCTCAAATTAAAAAGATACCAAATCTTTTATACGTTAATCACAATCACATACAAATCAAATCGTATTTTAGCAATCAACCATTGCAGTAATTACGGTAAGATATGATATCTAAACAAACAGATTGTATCGTTGAAAATCGTATTTTAGTAATCTTTCACTAAAACGTTATATTAACGGTTCGATGGATTCCTTGAGAACCACGCGTTTCGTAGATTTGATTAGATTTTATTTACTTTATTATAAAATCAAATCTCTCTCTCTCTCTCTCACTATATATATCTTCTTTCATGCAGCACTGCAGTACGATCAATCCCATCCCACACTCTTCTAATTCACCCTTCATCTCTCCTAGGGTTTCCTCAATCGCTGAATCAACTCCACCGCGTAATCGATCGTCTTCCCCTGCGGATCTGTGCATCTTTTTAGGCGTTTGTAAGCTTTTGTTTTTGTGCAATAGTGTGTGATTTTTTAGGCTAATTTCTGCTTTCTATATGTTGATTTTGAAGGTTAATGGTAGTGTGGTCGCTGATTTTGAAGGTTAATGGTAGTGTGGTCGCTGATTTTGAAGGCTAATTTCTGCTTTCAGTCATTGAAGAATCATGATTCTTGAAACACACGATCAAGTTGCATAGAAGACAGAGTTCTACCTCCCATTCAACATACCATCTCTTGATCGATCATGATACTTGATAGTGCAAATTATGCTCTTATGAGATTCCTAGAGGTAAATTGTAATTTCCATCTACCAAATTTGTTTTCTTGTAAGTATTTGTTTGTGGATTCATGCTGGTATTGTTGCTCTTAGTAACATGAGGGATCTTCCATGGCCGGTAATGAAGGTGTTACAACTTACTATGTTTCAGGGAGTACACAGAAAGATTTGAATAATAAATCCTATGAAGTATGGTTATTTTGTTTTGATTGCTATAATGCTTCTCCTTTCTCATTTTTATTTCTTTTGTTCTTTTGTTTGACTAGCTGGATGAGGGTGCAATAAATGATGAAAAAGTTTTTTAAGAAATATAAGAAATGGTGCAAGTACCTGGGCAAATAAAGCAGTCTTTGGTGATTCTTCACTTGCCTCACTTTTTCTGTCTTAATAATCTTGAAAAGAGGAAACTAACCATGGCCCAAACTACTTGCTAATAGCAGAAACATACCAACTTGAAGTTCATTCTTTTATATGAAGAAGGTGCCCACTTTATATTATATTAGGTGTTCTTTTGTTGTACTAATTAGTTTATTCTTTTCTTGTGCTAAATTAGGTTGCCAACATTACAGTAAGAGTTCAACAAAGTATATTATTATACATTGGCTTATATCTTCTCATTTAGGGGGAGGTTGCAAGTTTGAGATTCTTGCGTAAGTGCCTATGCTACATGTATCATCACGCATTTTCTCTGTAGTACACCATTTTCTTTTGCATATTTCAAATCTGCATATTTAGATAATTTCATTTGTTACTAACTTTTATAACCTATATTTATTTCACATTGGTACATAAACAACATCTATTGATGACAATAATGACTGTTATTTGTTTTAGTTGGTTTCGAACTGTATGATATGTAGCGGGTAATGTTGGTCCAATGGCAGGTGAGAATGTAAAGCCAGCTTATGGAGGAGACAAGTAAACATCTTTGACAAAAGTGCTTACTCCTATCTATGATGAGATAGCAAATGCATCCAAACACTCTGTTCGCCTCACCTTGATTTGGAAGTTTTGCTTGCTTGCAATGTAAGTGGTTCTTATACTGCCACTACTCCATAGAAAAGTAGGGAAATTGGAACATTCTCAGTGGGAAAATCTGTCGATCTAAGTGAGTATTTCTTGCATGATTTTTCCGTGTGTTAAAACTTTATACTAAGAATACTTAAGCATTTTTGGTTTGTAGATTGTTCTCGTTAGGGTGACCAATCTTGTTGATGTTGATTTTTTTTATTGAGCCTCTGAAATCTCATTAGTTTGAAAAAATGGGGTAAGCATCAGTCGACTTATAGTATACTAATTTTTTATATTCACATATTGCTGAACTCAAGTGTTAAAAATATTTTTTATAAATCAGGATGGCAAGGCAGCTGTTAAATCGTTCTTTGTCTTTTTAACTGCTTCAATGGTAAAACTTGGTCACGGTATGCCGAGCATTGGTAGTTTCATTTCTATATATATTTCGTCACTTGCTGCATTAAATGCACACGAACTTATTAAATTATTTGTTTTGTAACAGTTTTTCTTCTTCTCCTTTGGCTATGATTATTGATGCCTGGAGTGGTGAGGGAAACCCTACCTTAATCTTTGATTCTATAAGTTTCGAGTGAATTTATAAATTCTTCAATATCAAAGCTCCGTCAAGGTATGTCCAGCACTAATAGTTTAATTTCCTTCATGGTTTATCACTTACTGCCTTTAAATTAAAAATGTTAAGCGATATGTTTTGTAGATGTTTTAGATGTTTACTAATTTGGAAGGCAAAATTATGCGTGTCATTTTTTTTGTTAATCTAAGATGCCTTACGGTTGTATGGCTCAGATATCCAGCTGGATTCACACAGAACATTATAGGTTGGTTTGACAATATTTAAGGTCATCTGTTAATTTAAAATTTCACATTTAACACAGGCTTGTCTTATACACTATGTTGTATTTTTCATCTTTCTTGTTTTATTTCTTAATTGTTAGGTTTGCTACAATGGAGGTGGTGTTAGTCAGTTCAAAACTGCCCTTCTTTAGCTCTGGAAAGGGTAAATACTCTCTAATTGTGTTATGGGTTGTCGGGATATAAGTTTATGTGTTGATGTGGCAAGTGAGTCACTTCATGACTCTTCCTTTCTTTCTCGTTGCTTTTAGCATTTTAATCAGTGAAGATTCATGTTTCTCCAGACCTGTATTGTAACATACATCTACTATCCTTTTCTCTACATATTTTTGTCATTTTAAAAATTAAAAATTGTTGAATTCTTTTGCAGATTAAAGCTGTTTAGGTTGTAGACACTAGACAAACATATCTTGCTGTGATGTGTCAATGTTGGTAATGAAAACAAATTAACAGGTGCACCTGATTGGGTTGCTTGCAAATGTTCATATATGACAAATATCAGAGCCTGCTCAACAACCCAAACTCAGTGACATATCAATTCTCTGTATGGTAAATTTTCGCATGAGCTGATATTTCACAATTTCATAGCATTGAGTTTTGTTTTGAATACCAAAATGGTTCCATCTTTATCATGTTTCTTCTTTGTATTTTGTGTTTGACTAGTTGGATGAAGGTGCATTAAATGAAGTGACGAAGAAGCTTTTCAAGTATTACAAGAAATAATGCAAGTACGTAAACAGAAAAAATAGTTTGGGGATGCTTCACTTGAATCCTTTTTTAATTCTTAATAATCTAGATAACAGGAAACTAAGCATGGGCTAGCTGCTTGCTAATTGCAGAAATGTACTAACATGAAGTCCATTTTTATGTGAAAAAGGTGCAGATTTTATTTTATCTAGGTGTCATATTTGTACTAATGCAGTTATCTCTTGTGCTAAACCAGGTTGCCAACAGTACAACAAGCAGGTGAATGAGGTATATTATTTTAGACTGTCTTCAAGTTGGGTAAACATGTGTTGCTATGAGATGTCGGTATGGACTGATAAAATATTACAAACAAACACATTTGAATGATAAATCCTTCATGAACATGAGGTATAGCTAATTTTTCAGGACCATGACTGATACTTGAATCTTCTAATTTGCAAGAAGTTAAGGCGGCAGATGAACTAAAGCATCCGATTTCGTTGCTTGCAAATGTTAGTATTCGGTAAAATTTCAAAACCTGATCAGCAGCTCATGCTCAGTCACATATAATTACAACTTTGATAATTTTCACATTGTTATTTTTCATTTCATATAGTTTGAGGAGACAGCAACTTGAGATGGATGAACCATACTGGTGATTTCAACCTGCAGTAGCAATCCTGTTCCCAACTCCACATTCAGAAACTTGGAAGGTGAGTACTTTTAACCAAAACAAATGTTGAGATTATATTTTTGTACTTAGGTTGTACTTAATGCTGTTAGTTAAGAAATCTGCTATGAATGTGCCTTCAAACTCCAAACCGTGAAGATAAATATCCTTCTACTCCAATTCATTGTTTATGTATATGCCCTCGACCCCCAAAGTTCGCAATATGATTTATTTCTCGTAAGTCTATTATCTTAATTTATTTTACAACACTTGCATTTGAACATTGTTATCTTTAGGTTTATGCAATTTGTCTTCTAGACCTGTTTGTACGAGCATAGCATGATCAATGGAAGTTATGCTTGCTTCCAATGCAAGTAAATCCTTTACTCCCACTGTTCCATAGTACTCTATGTTGTGACTTCGTAGTAATGTTGCTAAATGGTTTTTTTAGTATGATAGGTTTATGGCATATCATATCTTTTTTACAGCACGTCATAGTAATTATACCGCTCACACATCACAAATATATACAAGTTGGTAGAGGGAGGGTGTCGGTCTTAGTGAAATATCTCTATCGGAGACGAATATTACGAATGGAAAAGGGGAATAAACACTCAGCCAGGGACAGACTTGGTCACTGTTTTCACAAATTCAGGTTGTTATCTTGTTACTTCATTACAATTCATTTCTACTTAGTACTAAGATAAAAGTTTCACTAAAATCACTCTCTACATGTTACTAGATTTTACAAAATGGGCAAGTTGGGTACAAGGATTTTACGTACGGGTCAAGTTGGTTGGCCAGAAACACTTTAGAGAGGTGAGTGTATTAAGAAACACATGAAATGCATGCTTATATCACATTAGTACTCAAAGTACACATTCAAGCTACGCAAATTGCTGTTGACATGGCACAGAGGTGAGTATCAATAAAGATACAACAGCGTTTTACATTTTTTCTTCTTCTTGTTTGTTTTCTGTTACTTGACTTATATATATTGAGAGCGCAGCTAACTGAAGCATGCCGAATTGCTATTGTCCTCTTTAAGGTTTTAAAGGCTGTTACTGAAACATAAAGGGTGGAAGTTGACTTTGAGGTGGGTACACAATAAAATTTATTGCTTGTTTTATGAAGAATCTTCTTGCATACTGAACAACAGACAAAGGTCTATCTCCCACACAAGATACTAGCTCTTGATCTAGATAGTGTCAATCAGCCGATTATGATATACCCAGAGTTATATCGTTACTACCCATTTACCATTGTTTATCTTCACATATTGTTTCCTCAAAATTGTTGATTTGGTTTGCAGATTCAAGCTGTTCTTGTCAAGCAGTGGAATTTGGCCGTGAGATGGCTACAAAAGAAGTTTTCTTGCTTGTTTCATGAAGAATCTTCTTATATATTGAACAAAAAAAGAGGTTATCTCCCATGCAATATAGTACCTAGTGATCTTGATAGTGTCAAACCAGGCCATTATAAGATACCTAGAGTTTTTATGTTACTCCGACCTACCATTGTTTTACTTTATATATTTTATAAGCTTTCTTTAAATTTGTTGATTCTGTTTGCAGATTAGCTACTGTTATTCTGCGTAACATCTGGGATCTTCCATTGCCCCTGGAATACAAGAAGAAAAATGAAGGTGCGTGTTATGGTTTCAGGTGACATATGTTGCTATGAAGTTTTGATGTCGGTAACGGAAGTGTTGCAACTTTTTATGTTTCATGGTGGTGTACACATAGAACGACTTGAATGATAAATTATAGTTATTTTTTCAGCACCATAACCATTACTTGTTTGCAGAAAGTTAACATGGCAAATCAACTGGAGCATTTGAGTTTATTGCTGGCAAATGTTCATATTCGGGAAGTTCAAAACTTGATCAACAGCCCAAGCTCAGTCACCTATAAGTTCATTGTGCCGTTAGATGTTAATCATATTTCCAAGTTGTTGTCCTTTCTCATGTTTCTTTCTTTTTTTGTTTGTTTGACTAGTTGTCATAAAGGATGTGACGAAGAAGCTTCTCAAGAACTTCAAGAAATTGTGCAAGTATCTGGACAAAAAAGGTAGTCTTTGGTGAGTTAGCATCCTTTTTTCAGCCTAATCTGGATGACAGGAAACACTAAGCATGACCTAATTACCTAAATACTTGCTAATTGCAGAAAATACTAAAAGAAGTTCAACAATGTATATTATTACATATAGGCCTATATCTTCTCATTCGGGGGGAGGCTGCAAATACTTGCTAATTTCTAAATTAAAGTTCATTCTTTTTGGTGAGGTGTAGGCTTAAATTTGTTATAGGTGTCATCTTATTATGCTAATTTAGTGTTTCTCATGTCTTAAAATAGGTTGCTAACAGTACAACAAGAAGTTCAAAACACCTATATGGACCTGCATCTTTCTATTCTGGAGGAGGTTGCATATTAGAAAGTTATGCTAGAGTACCTCTGCTACATTTATCATCATGTATGTTCTCGATGGTCGGGTATGTTTATGCATATTTCAACTCTACATTGTCAGACTACAACATTTGTATTGTTACTCTTATTAACATGAAGGATCTTCCATGGCTGGTAACGAAAGTGTTACAACTAATTATTATGTTTCATGGAGTATACAAAAAGATTTGAATGATAAATCCTCTGGGATTATGAAATATGGTTACTTTATTTTGAACACTATAAGGCTTCTTCCTTTCTCATGTTTCTTTCTTTAGTTCTTTTTTTTTTGACTAGTTGGATGAGGGTGCAATTAAGGAAGCAAAGAAGAAGCATTTTAAGAACTATTAGAATGGTGCAAGTATTTGGCAGAAAGAAACAGTCTTTGGTAATGCTTCACTTGCATCCCTTTTTCAGTCTTAATAATCCCGATAACAGAAAACTAACCATGGCCCAACTACTTCCTAATTGCAGAAACATACCAATTGCTTGTGTTCAGTCTTAAAAAATTTTATTTTGCGTTCTTTTTTCTGGTCATATGTTAAATCAAAGGGATAAGTTGCTTATAGATGCTCCTAGGAGCCACTCTGCACTGTGAGCAGTTTTCCGTTTGTCTGTTTTGGATCATCAAGCTTTGTCTTAACAGGGACTTTTTTCTCTCTCTGATTTGTTTTCAGCAGTTTAAGGGACGTTGAGGATACATGTATCGTTTTACAGGTAACATTTATAATATTTGATAGCCGATACTACTATTAATGTCCATAACTACAGAACTGTCATAATTAACATGTTCTCTTTGCTCTGATGATATATTGGTGATAATTTTTTTCTTTTTCTTCTCTTTTGGCTATGATTATTGTTGCCTGGACCGGTGATGGAAACCCTACCTGAAACTTTAATTCTGACGCTTTTAAGGAAGCATCAATTGTCTTTGTTCAGTATTGAAGCTTGGCCAAGGTATGTCCAGCACTAATAGTTTGATTTCCCTACGTGTTTCATCACTTGCTGTTCGTAAATAAAAAAATGTTAAGAGACGTTCTGTAGCTGTTTTGGATGTGGGACTAATTTGGATAGCAAAATTATGCATGTCATCTTCTTGTTAAACCAAGATGTCTTTTGAGGGTTGTATGGCTCAGGTATATCTAGATTCACAAAAACCATTAAAGGTTGGTTTGGCGACATCTAAGGTCATATGTTCAGGACCTCAGGTTGCTGGTTATTGTATACTTTTCACCAAGCATGATGTCTGTTGTATTGTTTCTATTCCTCTTCGTGGCATTAGCTTGAAAGTTGAGACTACATGATTGTTATGCTTCTAATGTGGTGGCCTTAGGTATGTTTTTTCCTGATCTGTCTACAGATCTACAACTCATTTATTGGTTAAGGCAATGCTAACTTCAACGAAAACACTTTTTCACTTTCTAAGTAAGATTTTAAAAGATGAATATGTGTGTAATTATTTTAGAGCCACTTTGCCATATACACGAATGACGATTGTGGTTAATTGAAAATTTTCACGTACACAACCTTTTGGCTTTCTGTTATTACTTAGAGGTCCTGTTCTTGCTCCTAAATTTAGATACTTGTTTCCTGTAATATTGTTACTAAGATTGTCAATGCGTGTTGATGCTTATTTTTTTACTTGAGTTTGAGAAATCACATGTGTATGAACAAAATGTTGGACTAATCTTGATCGTGTCAACGGGTACGGGTCATGGAGCTAAACCCGTGGGTTTTATTTAAATGAATTAGGTCATTTTTGAGTCATTAGAATAAGTCAAATGACATGTGCTTTGTTGAGTCCGGGTCTTCATGTTAGTTGCAGCTAGTTGTATACTTATTCTATTATATTCACATGTAGTTTCTAGGCTATTTAAACAGCCAGATTATTGAATAAAAGAAAGAGAGTTATAGCAGTAAAAATCCATCTCTTGTGTGTGTTTCGTGTGTGTGTAAATAGGGGCTTGAACCAATACAAAATTGGGTAAGCTTCAACGGACACCCGTTCTACTTTAACTTTATACATCTAAAATTGCTGAAGTCAAGTATTTTTTTAAATCAGAATGCTAAATGCGTGAACTTAGAATCATGTTAATTGGGTGAATGAAATAAAAGCTATGCACGTGAAATGCATAGTTTTGGTGAGACATTACAACTCAAAGAACATCCAAGCTCTGCAAAGTGCTGTTGACAAGGCAGGGAGTGTCATATGAAATACAACACCTCTTGATCTGGCACAGACCTATCTCCCATTGTTTTTATTTACTTATTTTTATTATTTTGTATAGTTTCCCTATTAAATTTGGTTTGCAGATTCAAATTAGCATGTATAAAACTTGATTTCTTTAGGGTCTGTTTCATTGAGGTCATCCAGAGTTTTAGATCGCTTTTAAATTGCATGGTCTGCAGACTCGTGAGGATGTAAAACCAGCTTATAGATCATATGGGGAAGCATTTCTGACAAAAGTTGATTTACTCCTATCTTATGATGTGATAGAAAAGGTATACAAGCACTCCATTATCCTCGTCTTTATTGGGAAGTTATGATTGATTGCATTGTATGTAATTCATATACTGCTTCTGTTCTATAGGAACTAGGGAAATCAAAACAAGCGTTTACTTTACATACATTTTTCAAAGTTGACAAAATATTTAAGATGACAGTCTAGTGAAAAAGTTCAATATGAATATTGTTCCTATCGTCTACGCACTATGTTGTCCATCTTATAAAATATCTTGCATATTTTTTGGTAGCTCTCTGTAACTTCTCTTTTTGATCTTTAAGTGGCTAACACATTGATATTTGTTATTCATATTTAACAAATAAGCATGAGTACTGAGATTAAGTTGTAATTATGTTCCAAGATATGCTTTGAAGCGGTGGCCAAAGACATTTAACAATTAAGCATGAGGCTCGGGAGTATGTTGTAATTCTATTATTGGATATCCTAGAAGTGGTGACCAAAGACATAATGGAAGAACTGAAGTAAAGCTTTTTCTTGTATCTGTTTATATTTCACTTCCTATAATGCTAACCTTGTTATTTTCTTTCTTGTAATTAGAAAGGACGAGAACTCGAGGTGGATGAACGATACTTGTTATTTCAGCCTGAAGGAGCAATCATGTTCCCAGCTACATGTTCAGACCTTCGATGGTAAGTAATTTTAACAAAAGATTATACATTACATCCCTCCCGGACAAACGACTTGTCCTTGAGTCACGTGAAAGACTTTCTCAAGGCAGACTTTTTCCAGATAGGTTCAAACATTAGGTGATGAAAGGTGGATGTGTTTTGGTTGTTTGGTGGCAGCCCTTGTAGTTTGTAATCTTGAGCATCCATGGTAAATATAAACATCTTAGTTTGAACCGTGTTGAGTGTAGCGAGCCATTGGATTCCTATGACCACATCATCTCCTCCGAGTGAAAAATAGATAGAAATCTTGAGTAATTTGAAGAGTCCCACTTTGAAAAGGACATCCTTGCAAAGCTGATTACAATGGATGATGCCACCATTTTCCTCTCTCCTGCTTATAATGGCTGCCATTTCCGTTAATTTCTTCGCCACCCCTCCAATTTCAATTCCGGTGCCATCAACTTTGTCAATTTCATAAGCACCCATTACATCATCCATTTCATTAGCACCTTCAATCCCGTCAGTGGTTACGTTGTTTCTGTCAGCGATTCCGCCACCAATTCCGGATCCCAGTTGTTGAATTGGGTCATGATCAAACCCCTGCACTTCCTCCACATTGTTCTTCAAATCCTCATCCGTTTCTTTACTGTTACAACCATCCTCGTTCATCTGAGCTTTGATTTCTTTAACATCGTCCCTCAAAGATGCAAGAACAGTGTCTAATTGTGCCGCAATGGCTTTGATCAACCAAATTTTGGGTTGTAAGCGCCATTCAATTTCCCCGCAATGGAACCATTGTTAGGAACTACAGGTTTCTGATTGGATTAATATAAAAGCAAACAGGATAGTTGGCCTGATCTGAGAGGGCTAGTCTCCGATTACAAGAGTAACTTAGATAATTGTTTAACTAGACAAGAACAAAATGCAGGAAAACAACAATATTTAAGCTAAGAGTTGGTGGGAACAACTAGGAGTTGCTGCCCGCCTCCTGATTTCATGGACTACCCCTCACACTCCGAATTTTAAATGCTTTCCCTTCAATTAATCTCCCTCCAACCCATTTCCATCTATTCGACAGAGAATGGGTCTCCTCCGACCCAGTTGGACCCAACAATGGGTTCGTATGATGTGCTATCAAACTTGGAACCTAGAAGACATATCTTTGTATGACAGTTTTATGGTATATCATGTCCTGTTGGTTCTCTTCTTACCTTTGTTGCATGTATGTTTCTCAATGAGTAAGTGTCTACAAAGCTTGATTTCTCGATGGAACAATTTTCATTATGGTCATCCTCATGTTTTTGATAAGATGTTTTCAATAGTCTCTTTACCTTAAAAGAGGAGGTTTTAGCAAAGCCTATAAGATTATAAATATGATTTATGATGTATTTGTTGAAATTTTCGAACCTCTATAATATAAACGAACTTGTTGTGAAATTATATCAGATTAATGAGTCTCGTGTGAAGTACTTGGGAGATTATGTTATTCCCAAGTGATTAACGCTTTTTATCATAGATTTAGATGTAAATATGCACAAGTTATTAAAACTACTTCATGGTTTTATTTTTATATAGTAACATTTTATTTATCTAATGTTATATAATTCCGAATATTGAGATATTTGTCACTACTATTATCATGTGTTTTGAGGACAATTTTATTTGAGATAAAGCCATACAAGTTTTTAATTCTACAACATGGTTTTGTTATCTATATAAGCGACTTATCCTATGTTGCAACATAAAACTATCTATTATAATAAAAGAAGGTTTTGAGTGACATTTGACATAATTTTAGATTTTATATATCTATTTTTACATTTTTCTCGTCCATTAAATAATTACATTAACTACTAATTAGATAATTTAAATCTTTTTTAGATTAAATATATTTTTAAATAAATTGAGAAACAAGTCTTTTTATACGTTGTTTTACTATATAAATTTATTGTTTTACTATATAAATTTATTGATTATACATAATTTCAATTATAACTTATTCCAAATTACCGTTTTATAATTATTACATTTTCGTCACTAACCATTTAAGATTTTATTTTATTCAACTCGTGTAATACACGGTGTACAAAACTAGTTTTATTTTATGCCGAACATTACAGATTTTTCACAACATTTACAACCCAACAGTAATCCTATTTACTCGACTCCTCAAAAGTTATCATTTTACGCCCTAACCAACTCTTTACCTATAAGAGACTATTGTTGTTTCTGAAATTAAACAAATAAAAAAACACCGAATTTACAAACGTTAATCACAAGCACTAACAAATCAAATCGTATTTTTAGCAATCTACCATTGCAATAATTACAGTAGATACGATATCTAAATAAAGAGATTGCGTAAATCGTATTTTATAACAGTCGGGTAAAATTCCCGTGAAAACCACGCGTTCAAAGATTTTATTTTATTTTATTTTATTATTATTATAAAACCAAATCTCTCTCACTAATCGCTATATAACCTCTTTCATGCACCATTTGCAGTAGACAATCAATCCCATCTAATCTAACATTAATCTCTCCTAGGGTTTGCTGAATCGCTGAATCGCTGAATCAAGTTCACTGCGCAATCGATTGTCTTCCCCTGTAAGTCTCTGTTTATGTGCAATAATCTTATGTATTCGATCTGTTAGACTAATTTCTGCTGTTTATATGTTGATTTTGACGGTTAATGGTGCACGGAGGAGCCATCGACGGTGGCGAAGGACCGGAGAAGATGACCGGAAGTGAACAGAACACTAATAGCAAAGTTCTCGAGAAGGTCGGAAAAGTAATCGTTTCGATGAATGAAGCAAAAAACGCTGACCTCGCCATCTGCCTTTTTTTCCTCTAGATTATCGCGCATTTGCAGGTCGTTTATCGTTCTCACCTTCAGTTAGATCATATAGTCGGTGTTATTAATCTACTTCGTTATTTGATCATTGAAGTTATTGGAATGGAAGAAGTCAATAATGTGCTTTTGTTTTGATTAGGTTTAATGATGCGAGTATACATTGGATGTTAACCAGGGCTTCGTTTTAATAATTGTTGATGGCTTATTGCTAACGGATGCAATTTCAGGAATTTGCAGGTAGCATTGACAAACAGTATAGGGACGAGGTTTGTAATATATTGCTCCTTTGAACTTCTTGTTTCCATAAGAAAGTTCGATAAGTAGTTTATATGTTTTGTGTGTGTGTGTCTTGAAAGATGATACTTATGCTAATCAAAATAGAATTTGATTATATTAGGCTCCTTATTTGGTGAGAGCAGAGAGTTACTTTTGTCAGCCAATATGTTACTTTTTTCTAATTTGAACGAATGGATTATCGGTGTGAACTGTGCACTGTATTGAATAGAAGTTCCTTCACAACATGAAAGAGATAACTATCTAAAAACCAAACCACATGTCTGTATTAAGGATTTAATTTATTCAGGTGTTTTTATATGCAAATGTTGCTTTGAATTGGCTAACTTGCTTCGCCATTTGTGCAAAGAAACATTTGTATGATGTATTCTTTTTAAGGGTCTGAGTATCTGAGGTTGTACGAACTTCAGTGCTCCTCAGTTTGGTGTCTGTTCTTTTGTCGAGATTGCTCTCATTTTTTGCATGGCTAACGTAACTGAGACCTATATTCGTAAGTTCTGTTTTCTGTTAATAATGTTGTAATCTTTGATCTTTGTTTCTGAACCTATGCTAACTCATAGGGAAAAGTTGCTTGCAGAATACAGATACTCCTAGGTTTGTTGGGAAATAACTTTACTGATGTGATGATGTGCCACGTGTGCCACTTAATTATGCTTTCTTTCTCTTTGCAGTTAGCCTTCAATCATTGAAGAATCATGTTTTCTGAAACACATGATCAAGTTACATAGAAGACAGAGATCTACCTTCTATTCAATACACCACCTCTTGATCCTGAAAGTGCAAATTATGCTCTTATGAGATACCTAGAGGTATATTGTAACTTTGCTATTGCTTTTTCTGTACGTAAAATTCTATCATTATGCAAGCTGCTATTGTTGCTCTTATTAACAATGGGGATCTTCCATGACTGGTAATGAAAGTGTTACAACTAATTATTATAAATCATATGAAAATATGATGTATGGTTACTTAGTTTTGAACACTACAATGCTTCTTCCTTTCTCATGTTTCTTTCTTTTGTTCTTTTGTTTGACTAATTGGATGAGGGTGCAATAAACGAAGTGACGAAGAAACACTTTAAGAATTATTAGAAATGGTGCAATTATCTGGACCGAAGGAAGCAGTCTTTGGTGATGCTTCACTTGTAATCCTTTTTTCAGTCTTAATAATCTGGATAACAGAAAGTAACCATGGCCCAAGTGCCCAACTACTTCCTAATTGCAGAAACATACCAACATGAAGTCCATTAGTTCATGTGTTTATTTTATTTTAGGTGTCATTTTCTTGTACTAATATAGTTTTTTCTTGTGCTGAATTAGGTCGTCAACATGACAGTAAGAATTCAACAAAGTAAATTTATTATACACGGGCCTTTATCTTCTCAATTGGGGGAGGCTGCAAGTTTGGGGTTTTTGCCTAATTGTCATCTATCATCACATATTTTCTCCGCGGTACATTAATTTAGCAAAGGTATCCAAACACTCTATGTGCCTCGCTTTGATTTCAGAAGTTTTGTTTGCCTGCAATGTAAGTAATTCTTATGCTGCCACTATTCCATAGAAAGCTACCTAGATCAGCAAAGTAGGGAAATTATCTAAGTGAGTATTTCTTGAATGATTTTCCTGTGTGTTAAAACTTTATGCTATCTTTTCTTTGTAATTTTGTTACTTGGACCCCTTGAGCATTTTAGGTTAGTAGATTGTTCTCGGTCAGGGTGGCCAATACTCGTTGAAGCTGATTTTTTATTGAGACTCAAAAAAGATGTTAGTTTTAAAAAAGGGGTAAGCATCAATCAACTCCTAGGATACTTAACTTTTATATTCACATATTGGTGAACTCAAGTGATAAATATTTTCATACTAGGAGCCACTCTGCACTATGAACAGTTTTCTGTCTACCCTTTTTAAATCATCAAGCTTTTTCTTAACAAGTTTTTTCTCTCTGATTTGTTTTCAGCAGATCAAGGGTCGTTGAGGTTACATATGTTGTATTACAGGTAACAGTTTTAAACTTTAGATAGCCGATACTACTATTTATGTTCATAACCACTGTACTGTCTTAATTAACATGTTAGTTCTCTTTTCTATGATGAGACATATTTTGTAACATTTTTTTTCTTCTTCTTCTTCTTCTTCTTCTTCTTCTTCTTCTTCTCTTTTGGCTACGATTATTGTTGCCTGAACCAGTGATGGAAATCGACCTCAATCTTTGATTCTGATGCCTTTAAGGGAAAGTATCAAGTGTCTTTTACAAATCCTTCAATATTGAAGCTTGGTCAAGGTATGTCATAGTTTAATTTCTCTACATATTTTATCACTTGCTGCACCTAAGTAAAAAAATGTTAAGAGATATGTTCTGTAGCTGTTTTGGATTTAAAGTAAAATTATGCATGTCATTTTTTGTTAAACTAAGACGCCTTTTGAGGGTTGTATGGCTTAGATGTCCAGCTGGATTCGCAAAGACCATTAAAGGTAGGTTGGCCTCAGGTATGTTTTTGACTTTTTTCCTCATCTGTTTAGAGGTCTACAACTCATTTATTGGTTAAGGCAATGCTAACTTCAATATATGATGAAATATATAACAGCCTTGGCTCTATGTTTGGAGGGGAATATGTGAATTTTTTCACTTTCCAAGTAAGATACTAAAAGATGAATATGTATGTAATTATTTGAGAGCTACTTTGCCATATACATGAATCACGATTATGGTTAATTTAAAATTTTGCATACACAATCTTTGGCTTTTTGTTATTACTTAGAGGTTCTATTCTTGCTCCTAACTTTAGATATTTGTTTCCTGTAATATTATTACCAAGAACACTTGAGCATTTTAGGTCTTTAGATACTACTTTTTAGGTTGTTAGTGCGTGTTGATGCTCATTTTAAACTCGAGTTTGAGAAATCACATATGTATGAAAAAAATTGGCTAAGCTTCAATGGACACCTGATCTACTTTAACTATATATTCCTATTTTGTTGAACTCAAGTTCCTGTGTTGTTGAAATAAAGTATTTTTTTTGAATCAAAATGGTAAACGCGTGTTACTTAACGAAAAATCACGTTAGTTGGGTGAATGAAATAACGCTATGCACGTGAAGGCATAGTTTTGGTCAGACATTACAACTTAAAGTACATCCATGCTCAGCAAAGTGCTATTGACAAGGCAGGTGAGCGTCATATGAAATACACCACCTCTTGATCTGACAGACACCTATCTCCCATTGTTTTTCTTTACTTATTTTTTATCATTTTATACAGTTTTCCTATTAAATTTGGTTTGCAGATTCAAGCTGCTATTGTTGCTCTTTGTAACATGAGGGGTCTTCCTCTTCAATGGCCTTGGGATTACTAGAAGAAAATGAAGAAGAAGACAAATTCTAGATTGGCTTCAAGTTTGGTAAACATGCACTGCTATGAAATGCAGGTAGGAAAACGTTACAACTTTCTTTGTATTGAATGAAAAATCCTTCATGAACAGGAGGTGCAATAAATTTTTCAGCATCATCACTGATAATTGAGTCTTCTAGTTTGCAGAAAGTTAACATGGCAAATCAACTGGAGTATCTGATTTTGTTGCTTGCAAATATCAGTATTCGTCATATTCCAAAACCTGATCAGCAGTCCATGCTCAGTCACATACAATAAACAATTTCGATAATTTTTACCTTGTTTTTTTTCTTTTCGTATAGTTTGAGGGGACAGGAACTTGAGACGGATGAGCAATACCGATGATTTTTACCTGCAGGAGCATCCTGTTCCCAATTACACATTCAGAACGTTGGAAGGTGTCTGTAGATAAAGAATCTGTTTGATCTTAGTATATTCTTCTTACATGGTGTTCATTTCCAGATCAATGGGTTGTACTTATTGCTTGTAGATAAAGAATCTGTTATGGACGTGCCTTCAAACTGGGAACCTAGAAGATAAATATCCTTCTGATCCAATTCATTGTCTATGGACATGCATCGACCTCAAAGTTTGCTATATGCTTTCCTTCTCTAAGTCTATTTAATATCTAGTTTTCTTACAACAGTTACATTTTAACATTGTTCTCTTCAGGGTTTATGCAATTTCTCTTCTAGACCTGTTTGTACAACTATAACATGATCAATTGCTTCCAATGCAAGTAAATCCTTTACTCCCACCTTTTGTGACTTCAAAATAATGTTGCTAAATGGTTTTTCTTTGTATGACAGGTTTATGGCATATCATAGTTTTTCTTTGGATATACTTGAAGGTGGTGACCAAAGACATAATGGAAGAACTGAAGTAAGTTTTTCCTATATCTGTTTGTATTTCTATATCATAGTTATTTTCTTTTCTTATAGTTTGAAGGGATGGGAATTTGAGGTGGATGAACAATACCTGTTATTTCAGCCTGCAGGTGCAATCATGTTCCCAACTCCACGTTCAGAACCTTGGAAGGTAAGTAATTTTAACAAAGAAATACACACATGTTGAGATCTACTTTTGAACTTGGTATATTCTTCTTACATGGTGTTAATTTGTAAATAAATAAGTTGTAGTTATTGCTAATACTTAAGGAATCTGCTATGGACGTGCTTATAAACTTGGAACCTAGAAGACAAATATCCTTCTGCTCCTATTCATTGTTTATGGATATGCCCTGGACCCCCAAAGTTCGCGATATGATTTCCTTCTCATAAGTCTATTTAATATCTTAGAATTTTTTTACAACACTTACATTAGAACATTGTTGCCTTCAGGGTTTTCTGCAATTTGTCTTCTAGACCTTTGTGTACGAGTATAACATGATCAATTTGCTTCCAGTACAAGTAAGTCCTCTACTCCCACTGTTCCATAGAAAGCTGCCTCGAGCAAAGTAAGGAAATTAAAGCTTTCCCATTGTATTATGATGATTTAAATGAGTATTTCTTGTAAATGTATGTGATATCTTAGGTTGTTACAATGCTTATATTAGGAAATTTTGTCTTTAAGTTTATGCAATTTGTCTTCTAGACCTGTTTGTAACGAGTATAACATGATCAATGGAAGTTATGTATGTGTCTGATGCAAGTAATTCCATAACTCCCAGTGTTTCATAGAAAGCTTCCTCGAGCAAAGTAGGGAATCAAGACCTTCCTAGTGGGCATGTTATGTCGATCTAAATGAGTATTTCTGGTATGGTTTTCTCATGTGTCAGAGTATTAAGATATTTGTTATATGTGAAACTTTAACTACAAATACTTGATTAGGACGGTGTGTTAATTGTTTCAGGTTAGGTTGGTCACCTTGTGCTCATGTTGTTTTTTTCTGTGAGCTGTGAGTTTGAATATAATGGGATAAGTTGCAATTAATCACTGTAGTGTCTTAGGATGTTTTGACAACTTCTCTGTAAACTCTGTTTTGTAACTTCAAAGTGATGTTGCCAAATGATATTTCTTTCTATGACAGGTTTATGGCATATCATGACCGGTTGGTCTTCTTCATACTTTTGTTACACATGTTTTTAATAAATAAACGTCTACTAAACTTGATTTCTCTAGGGTCATTTTCATCACGGTCATCTAGATGTTTTTGATAAGATGTTTTTGATAGCTTGTATACCTTACAAGAGAAGGTGTCAGTAAAGCCTCTAAGATTATACTGATTGTTTTGACTTTTAAAGTCGAATGTGTCCGTGTTATACTGATTGCTTTGACTTTTGACTCAAAAGCTGACCATTTGTACCCTATGTGAAGGCTCACACATCACAAAATATATACAAGGTGGTAAAGGGAGAGTGTTGGTGTTAATCAAATATCTCCATTTGAGGCGAATATTACAAATAGAAATGCGGAACAAACACTTAGCCAGGGGAGTTGTTCAGGATTGGACACTGTTTTGACTATTTCAGGTTGTCACTTCACTAAAGTTTGTTTCTAGTTTAGTGTTATGATATAATGCTTACTAAAGTCACTCTCTTCATGTTACTAGACGTCACAAAATGGACAAGTTGGGTACAAGACTTTGTGTATTGAAACAACCGGTTGACCTGAAACACACTAGAAGGTCAAATATGTTAAGGTCGACTTTCGAGCCTTTTTCCTATTAAAGATATTTTTTTTTTGTTTTACCCATGTAAATTGTCATGGATTAAAGATAACTAAAATCGGCCCATTCATAAGTGAATGGATCAATAGTGTCATGTAACTAAAATCGGCCCATTCATAAGTGAATGGATCAATAGTGTCATGTCTACGTAGTATAATTACTTCATTAAGTTCTTAGCTAATAGCATTTTCCTTTTGCAGATCGCTATATTGACTGTGTATGTGGATCTTGTTCTTGTTGGAGTTGAGGCCAGCACCCAGCCTGTAACTTTGGCTGAATAAACGACTTCAAGTGGCTTGACAATATTTTGTTCAAGTTGGATCCTTAATGGTCATACGTAAGTGAATTCATTCTTATGAAATGCAACTTGCCCCTGTGTTCTGCACATTTTCACTTGAAACAAAGACTCACTACTATGCCAGAACATTACCTCATGGATGTGCAAATTCTAAAGCTCGACAAAACTTGGATTGGGTAAAAATTTGAACTCTTGAATATGGGTACACGTATAATAAGCCAGCTAATTAAATTAAAGGTAAATGAAATCAAGAACATTGAACAGAAGTAGAGCAATAATGCTTCTTCACCTGGTTTATAGAAGCATAGAGGTAATTTCAATGTGTAGGTTTTTTTATAAGATAAAATTGATTGGACCTGTAATATTAGGATAAGATTCAGAATCATGCTATCAACTTCGAGTGGGGAGGGCTTGCAGGCTATAGACGTTGACCAGGTATGTCATCAAAAACATCTACTTCCGTTGTTCGTGAAAGCCACACTTCATTTTGTATAATTTTAATGTTTTTGATTTGTGGCAGTCGTGAGATGAAGTCCACTATACCATATACTACCTCTTGATCCTTATTTATGTCACCAAACATGACGGACACTTTGTTGATTCTATTCCTCTTCATAAGGTGTTAGCTAGAGAGTTTAGAATACTTGATTGCGATGCTAATGATCCGGTGGTCTCAGGTATGTTTTTCCTCTTTTCTTTAGACGTCTACAGCTTAATTATTGGTCAAGGAAATGCTAACTTCAATATATGATGAAATACTATGGCCTTGACTTTATGTTGGGAGGGTAATTGCAAGCACATTAATGTTATTATTACTCAAAGTACATCCATGCTCTGCAAAGTGCTGTTAACATGGTAGACAGGTGGGTTTGCAAAGTAATTCTAAGCAGTGTCTTTGCTGCTCTTCTTGCATCTTTTTCATTTTTATTCGGAACTTGACTGGTATAAATGTTCAGTGACGACTTACTGAAGCATACCAAACTGTTATTGTTTTGTTTGAGGTTTTAAAGGCTTTTAGTCAAACATAAGTAGTGAAAGTTGACTGTGAGTTGAGCACAAAAGAAAACTTCTTGCTTGTTTCTTCAAGAATCTTCTTACATATTTAAATAATATTAAAAAGCAAACTAATGTTTGTGAGAGACAAACACTGTAGCTAACTTTACTACTTTTTATACGTACCCGTTACAACCTTTTAGTGTTGTCATTCTAACTTTCAATAGATCCTCCTATTAACGAGTATATTTCATATATTTTGTATTCCATTGATATGTAGATAATTAGGGATATCATAGCTGTATTATTGGGATTTCTGTATATAGTTTCCATTTCTAGATTAGGGAAGTAATTTCATGTATTGTGTATATAATTCTGGGAATGATGAATGAGAGGGCATTGATTGTTTTCTATGATATATAGATGTCTTACATGGTATCACGAGACCAGACACAAAACTAGCCCTTCCGTTCCAATTTTGCACCCTTTTCTTTCTGTTCTTTTGCCCACTGCAACCCCCTCCGATGGCTGAATCCAACACCCCTCCCACCAATGAACAACCTGCCGCCCCCACACCGTCCAAATCCCTTCATCCCCCTTATATAGTCACTGACATTCAACGCAAAGTCAGGGTTCTAGATGGAACAAAAGTCTCAGACTGGGTCAAATTGTTCCAGTTGCACGCACGAGGATACAAAGTCATGGCTCATATTGACGGAACCCCCCACCTGCCAAAACAGTTCCGGCTTACGAGTCTTGGTCTGAACTTGATGTAGTCGTCTTATAATGGATCTACGGTACATTGTCTGACAAATATTTTGGTTTCGTGTGCTCCAGTCTGATTCCACTGCTCATGTGGCATGGAACCGACTCAAAACCATTTTCCTCAACAACAAGGGCTCGCTGCTCTTGAGCATGAGTTTAATAACCTCACTCACAAGTCCATGCCCTCACTCGAGTCCTACTGCCAAAAACTCCGTGATCTTGGAAATCAGTTGAATGATGTTGATTGTCCCGTCAATGAGAAGCAATTTGTGTTACAACTTGTCTGTGGTTTACCGGCTGAGTTTGACACTATTGGAGCCCTCATTAAACAAAGTCTTCCCGACTGGGAATCGGCTTGTAACATGCCGCAACTCGAGAGTCGGCGACAAGCCACTCGTGACAGTCTCTCACCCTCAACACCTTGGTAGCAGTCTCCCAACACTAGCCCTCCGATCAAACTCAAGAAACTCGTCGCCGTACAGGCCCGCCAACAGCATCCGCTGACTCCCTACCCAACCTAATTCCTGTGGTCGTGCCTCTACAAATCAGCCACCGCACCGCCCCCATTTCTACAGGCCGGTTGGGTCAAGCATAGGCTTGGTGGTATGGTCTTACAGAACCTCTTTCTTGCACTGCTGCCGAGTCTTAAACCCATTAAAATTATCTAAACTTAGGCTTTTAACAAGAAGTTATTATTAGTGTTGTTATAAGCCTTTTTAAATTCTTTCAAGTATGTTGTTGTCGTGGTAGTTTTCATCTATTATATTGGTTTATTAGTTTAATTTCTATCATATGTATGCTTGTTTATATTCGTTATATGTGAATTCATTAGATCAGTGTTTCGTTTCGATGTTTGAAACTCTCTTTGTTATTTGTGTTGCTACAAACATCGGTTGTGTTGCGACAAAGATTCATAAGGAATGTTATTGTGATGTTTTAGATGGAGTGAATGTTGGTTTTGCTTAAATGCTTGAATTAAGTCTAAACAACAAAGGATTTATTGACATGTGCTCAAGTATGCATGAAATGTATCTTGTTATTACTATTAAAACTTTTGTATAAAAGACATTTGTCAGGTTGTTTTAAAAATGATATAAATCAGTGGTGGTTGTATATAGTTATAACTAATAGTAAGCTACTCTTTAAACATGTTATCTAAATGCAAAAAATTAATAAATTAAATAATCCTGTCGCGAAGTGCGGGGCACATAAGACAGATTTATCTCCCTTACAATATATAATATTGCAATTACTATAATATGATATATGATAGAAATATGATGGCTTTCGCTTTGTGTCGGAAGAGAGATGCACGCAAGCACTTTTTCACTTTGTAGGTGGGATTATAAAAGATAATTTTTGAGTACAACTATATGACGTTCTCTGTCCTCAGCTTTATGTTGGAAGGGGATGCATATAATGTTTTGACCGAATAAAGAATGAAGTTTGTATGAGGTGAGACTAATATGTTTCGGGCATCTGCAAAGAAGATAGATGACGACACATTGTGTCGTGTGGAAGCCCTCGTCAGAAATTATATATTTTGAAGTTAACCATTTATTTTTTTATTATATTTGTATAACTTTTACATTTTAATTATTATAGTTCCAAATTTCAGTAAGAAATACAATTATATAATTTCATTCTGAGATCTATTTATGTAGATTAACTTTATTATTAGTTTTTGGGTGGTAATACATGCATGTCCGTTTCACCTCTCGGTTTGCTATTTATTGGTTTTGTAAATGTGGCATTAAAGAATTAAATGATGATAAAGTGGGCTAAATGTATAGGTAGTGAAGGAGGTAAGTGATGTTGAAAGTTCTCGAAGCATTACAAGAAAACATTGATGTATACAGACGGAGTGTGAAGATGGAAAAAAATTGCCCTTGGAAGGACTACTTTTCAAGGTCAGTGTACCCTGAAAACTATTTTCAATTAAGGTTTCAGTTGAGCAAACATATTTTCAATTGAAGCGTTGAAGAGGTATTGTCATTTCTTACTTTGAACAAAATATGACTATCCTTAAAAATGTAATGTTTTTATACCTCAGTTGGCATATGGCACAACAATTTTCCTATGTGATGCATATCGATCGATGAAATTACCGTTGTTGAAATGTCGTAAAAGGTATGTAGATGTCTGAAGTTTTTTCAGAAGTATACATCAAACACTTCCACTATACAATGTTAAAAGATGCAATATTTAATGAAGCATCAGTTCCTTATAACGGGAGAGATAAAATAACTTCACTTAATGAATGCATGCATAATAAAATATCAAAATAATTAATTAGCTTCATCTTTTTTCTCCCTTTGTTTCTTTTTTTATTTTTAAAATTAAGAATTTTCTAAAATCAATATTTTTTGAATAACATATTATTTAATTAATTAAAAACTAGATCATTTGATTAAAAGATACACTTTATAAAAAGTAAAAGGTTTAAATACTACAATATTTTCCGAAACACCAAATATTTTTTAAAAATACTATTATTTTACTTTCTAAAAACTACAAAATATTTTAAAACCTATCTTTTCAAAAAATAAATTTGTTATAAAAATAATTTTCTAATATGTGAAATTTTGTTGAGGTATTTTTAATGAGATATGTGAACAAATAGAAAGTATATTCTTGTTTTATGTAAAAAAAATCGTGGATTAATTTTTGTGAGAAAAAAACAGAAAATAAAACAACCACCAAAACATATATGTTTATATAATATGCTTGTGTATATATGTGAATATGTGATAAATAAATAAATATAACATAATAAATAGCTACTAAAAGAAATAAGAACTAATTTAAATATATAGGCATTTGGTGAAGATAAGTATAATTCCTAAGTAATAATAAATATAAAATTTGTTGTGTAAAATCAAATCCAAACAATATGATAAAAGGAGATAAACTATACATATTATACTATTATATATGAGTATTTAAATCAACTTATTTGATTGGTCAATGGGTCATTATTTTGTCCTTCTCAAACCTACACTTTCTATTAGTCGAACTGGTTGCAGAACTTTTCATTCTTCAATCGGAAACCATGGAGAAAAAAATTATACTTTGAGTATTTAAATCAACTTATTTGATTGGTCAATGGGTCATTGGTTTTTTTTCCAACCACACGGACCACCGACGAACGAACTTCGAGCCGCGAACTTTTTGTATAGCCCTATGTTTCTCAATGAATTAATGTCTACTAAGATTGATTTCTAGATGGTACGGTTTTTATTATGGTCATCCTCATGTTTTTGTTAAGATGTTTTCAATAGCCTCTTTACCTTAAAAGAGGAGGTTTCACCAAAGGCTATAAGATTATAAATTTAATTTATGATGTATTTGTTGAAATTTTCAAACCTCTATAATATAAGCGAACTTGCTGTGAAAAATGCACAAGTTATTAAAACTACTTCATGGTTTTATTTTTATATAGCGACATTTTATTTATCTAATTTTATATAATTCCGAATATTAAGATATTTGTCACTACTATTATCATGAGTTTAGATGACAATTTTGATTGAGATCTAGTCGTACAAGTTTTTAATTCTACAACACGGTTTTGTTATCTACATATCGATTTGTCCCATGTCCACAACATAAATCTATCTATTATAATAAAATAAGGTTTTGGGTTCGACATACTTATATATCTATATTTACGTTTCTTTTTTCTTTTCAATAATTAAGCTAACTACTAATTATATTATATAAATCTCTTTTAGATTAAATATAGTTTGTTAATTAAATTGAGAAATACGTCTTTTTATATATGTAATTTCTAAAGAAATAAGTTTTTGTAAACTAATTAATTTTTCTATATCATCAAACTTTTTTTTTTAAAAAAATATGAAATATTTCAAAATGGATGTTTTTAAAATATAAAGTTTTTATAAACCAAATTAAATAAATGTTGGAGTTATAATAATAAATTTATTTAAAATGGCATTTTTAAAATGGGATTTTTGGAACAAATTGTTTATTTATTTTTTTGTACACAATAAAAAGAGTTTGCAAACAAAATTTAAAAAAAATGTCATTATTTTACCATTTATAATTATTGTTTATACCTAATTTCAATCATATTTTATTTCAACTTACCGTTATATAACTAATACGTTTACGTTACTAATTATTTAATATTTTATATATTCAACTCGTGTAATACACGCGATACAAATCTAGTTTTATTTTATACCGAACATTACAGATTTTTCACAACCTTAACAACCCAACAGTAATTTTGTTTTACTTGACCCCCAATAGTTATCATTTTATGCTCTAACCAACCCTTTACCTATTAAGAGACTAATTTTGTTTCTCAAATTAAAAGAAACCCGAAATTTTCAAACGCTAAATCTCAAGCACTTACAAATCAAAATTTATTTTTAGCAATCTAGCATTGCAATAATTACGGTAGATACGATATCTAAATAAAGAGATTGCGTAAATCGTATTTTATTAATGTTTCACCCAAAGTTATTTATTATTTCAGTCGGGTAAAAATAAAATTCCCGTGAAAACTACGCGTTCAAAGATTTGATTTGATTTTATATTATTATATTATTATAAAACCAAACCTCTCTCACTAATCACTATATATATCCTCTTTCATGCAACCATTTGCAGTACACAATCAATCCCATCTAATCTAACATTAATCTCTCCTAGGGTTTGCTGAATCGCTGAATCAAGTTCACTGCGTAATCGATTGTCTTCCCCTGTAAGTTTCTGTTTATATGCAATAATCTTCTGTATTCGATCTGTTAGACTAATTTCTGCTGTTATATGTTGATTTTGACGGTTAATGGTGCACGGAGGAGCCATCGACGGTGGCGAAGGACTGGAGAAGATGACCGGAAGTGAACAGAACACTAATGACAAAGTTCTCGAGAAGGTCGGAAAAGTAATCGTTTCGATGAATGAAGCAAAAAACGCTGACCTCGCCATCTGCCTTTTTTTCCTCTAGATTATCACGCATTCGCAGGTCTCGTTTATCGTTCTCACCTTCAATTAGATCATATAATCTAACATTAACCTTTGTTATTTGATCATTGAAGTTATTGGAATGGAAGAAGTTAATAATGTGCGTTTGTTTTGATTAGGTTTAAATGATAGTATACAGGGGATATGATTTGAACCAGGGCTTCATTTTAATAATTGATGAAGGCTTATTGCTAACGGATGCAATTTCATGAATTTGCAGGTAGCATTGACAAAACAGTCTAGGGACGAGGTTTGTAATATATTGCTCTTTTGAACTTCTTGTTTCCATAAGAGAGTTCGATAAGTAGTTTATATGTTTTGTGTGTGTGTCTTGAAAGATGATACTTATGCTAATCAAAATGGAATTTGATTATATTAGGCTCCTTTTTTGGTGAGAGCAGAGAGGTAATTTTGTCAGCCATTATGTTACATTTTTCTAATTTGAACGAATGGATTATTTGTGTGAATTGTGCTGTGCACAGTGTATTCAATAGAAGTTCCTTCATAGGGAAATCATAGGGAAAAGTTACTTACAGAATACAGGAACTCCAAGGTTTGTTGGGAAATAACTTTACTGATGTGATGATGTGGCATGTGTGCCACTTAATTATGCTTTCTTTCTCTTTGCAGTTAGCCTTTAATCATTGAAGAATCATGTTTTCTGAAACACATGATCGAGTTGCATAGATGACAGAGATCTACCTCCTGTTTAATACACCACCTCTTGATCCTGAAAGTGCAAATTATGCTCTTATGAGATACCTTTACTGTTGTTTTTCTTTACCTATAATTCTATCATTTTGAAAACTTTTCTTATTAATATATGTTTTATGTTCGCAGATGCAAGCTGCTATTGTTGATCTTATAAACATGGGGGATCTTCCATGTCTGGTAACGAAAGTGTTACAACTAATTATTATGTTTCATTGTACACAAAAAGATTTGAATAATAAATCCTATGAAAGTATGATGTATGGTTACTTTGTTTTGAATACCATAACGCTTCTTCTTTTCTCATGTTTCTTTCTTCTGTTCTTTTGTTTGACTAGTTGGATGAGGGTGCAAAAAACGAAGTGACGAAGAAGAGCTTTAAGAATTATTAGAAATGGTGCAATTATCTGGACAGAAGGAAGCAGTCTTTGGTGATGCTTCACTTGCATCCCCTATTTAGTCTTAATATTCTGGATAACAGGAAAGTAACCATGGCCCAACTACTTCCTAATTGCAGAAACATACCAACATGTAGTCCATTTTTATATGTGTTTCTTTATTATACTAATATAGTTTTTTCTTGTGCTGAATTAGGTTGCCAACATGACAGTAAGAATTCAACAAAGTAAATTTATTATACAAGGGCCTATATCATCTGGATTGAGGGAGGCTGCAAGTTTGGGATTTTTGCCTAATTGCCTTTGCTACATCTATCATCACGCATTTTCTCCACGGTACTTCAAGTTTTTTTTTTTTTTTTTTTTTTTTTTTTTTTTGCATATTCCAACTCTGCTAATAGTCAGAGAAAATCATTTGGTATTGAGTTCACTATAACTTCTATTTCTTCCATATTGGTATATAAACACCATGTCACCATCTATTGACGACAATAACGACCGTCGTTTGTTTTGTTTCTATTCGAAATGTATGATATGCCAGCTGACAATAATGGCAGGTGAGAAGGTAAAACCAGCTTATGTAGGAGACAAAGAAATGTTTTTGACACAAGTGGTTACTCCTATCTATGATTCGATAGCAAAGGTATCCAAACACTCTATGTGCCTCGCTTTGATTTCGGAAGTTTTGTTTGCCTGCAATGTAAGTAATTCTTATGCTGCCATTATTCCATAGAAAGTTACCTAGATCAGCAAAGTAGAGAAATTTGAACATTTCCGATCGAGAATATGACGATCTAAGTGAGTATTTCTTTAATGATTTTCCTGTATTAGAACTTTATGTTTTGTTACTTAGACCCTTAAGCATTTTAGGTCAGTAGATTGTTCGCGGTTAGGGTGGCCAATGCTTGTTGAAGCCGATTTTGTTTATTGAGACTCAAAAACGATTTTAATTTTAAAAAATGGGGTATGCATCAATCAACTGCTAGGATACTTAACTTTTATATTCACATATCGATGAATTCAAGTGATAAAAATATTTTCATAATTTAGGATGGCACGTATAAATGCTTAGCATACTTGACCAAGTTTTATTATTGAAGCAGAATACTAGGAGCCACTCTGCACTGTGAACAGTTTTTTGTCTACACGTTTTAAATCATCAAGCTTTTTCTTAATAGGTTTTCTCTCTCTGATTTGTTTTCAGCAGTGCAAGGGTCGTTGAGGATATATATGTTATATTACAGGTAACATTTTTTCATAACCACTGAACTGTCATAATTAACATATTAGTTCTCTTTTCTATGATGCGATATATATGGTAACATTTTTTCTTCTTCTCTTTTGGCTATGATTATTGTTGCCTGGACCGCTGATGGAAATCGACCTCAATCTTTGATTCTGACGCTTTTAAGGAAAGTATCAAGTGTCTTTTATAAATCCTTCAATATTGAAGCTTGGTCAAGGTATGTCATAGTTTAATTTCTCTACATATTTTATCACTTGGTGCACGTAAGTAAAAAGATGTTAAGAGATATGTTCTGTAGCTGTTTTGGATTTAAAGCAAAATTATGCATGTCATCTTTTGTTAAACTAAGATGCCTTTTGAGGGTTGTCTGGCTTAGATATCCAGCTGGATTCGCAAAGACCATTAAAGGTAAGTTTGGCGTTTGACGACATCTAAGGTCCTATGTTCAGTTTGGCGGTTATTGTCTACTCGTCACCGAACATGATGGCTGTTGTATTGTTTCTATTCCTCTTCACGGTATTAGCTTCAATGGACACCTGATCTACTTTAACTTTATATTCCTATTTTGTTGAACTCAAGTTCCTATGTTTCTGAAATCAAGTATTTTTTTTTAATCAAAATGGTAAATGCGTGTTAATTAATGAAGAATCATGTTAGTTGGGTGAATGCAAAAACGCCATGCACGTGAAGGCATAGTTTTGGTCAGACATTACAACTTAAAGTACATCCAAGCTCAGCAAAGTGCTATTGACAAGGCAGGTGAGCGTCATATGAAATACACCATCTCATGATCTGACAGAGACCTATCTCCCATTGTCTTTCTTTACTTATTTTTATCATTTTATACAGTTTTCCTATTAAATTTGGTTTGCAGATTCAAGCTGCTGTTGTTGCTCTTTGTAACATGAGGGGTCTTCCTCTTCAATGGCCTTGGGATTATTAGAAGAAAAATGAAGAAGACAAATTCTAGTTTGGCTTCAAGTTGGGTAAACATGCGCTGGTATGAAATGCCGGTAGGAAAACGTTACAACTTTCTTTGTCTTGAATGAAAAATCCTTCATGAACAGGAGGTATAATAAAATTTTCAGCATCATGACCGATAATTGAGTCTTCTAATTTGCAGAAAGTTAAAATGGCAAATCAACTGGAGTATCTGATTTTGTTGCTTGCAAATATCAATATTCGTCATATTTCAAAACCTGATCAGCAGTCCATGCTTAGTCACACACAATAACAATTTCGATAATTTTTACCTTGTTTTTTTTCTTTTCATATAGTTTGAAGGGACGGGAACTTAAGACGGATGAATGATACCGATGATTTTAACCTGCAGAGAATCCTGTTCCCAATAACATATTCAAAATGTTGGAATGTGAGTAATTTTAACCAAAAAAGACGCACATGTTTAGATCTTAGTATATTCTTCTTACATTGTGTTCATTTCCAGATCAATGGGTTGTACTTATTGCTTGTAGTTGAAGAATCTGTTATGGACGTGCCTTCAAACTTGAACCTAGAAGATAAATATCCTTCTGATCCAATTCATTGTCTATGGATATGCATCGATGATCTACCTCCAAAGTTTGCAGTATGCTTTCCTTCTCGTAAGTCTATTTAATATATAGTTTTCTTACAACAGTTACATTTGAACATTGTTGGCTTCAAGGCTTATAAATATATGTTTTATGTTTGCAGATGCAAACTGCTATTGTTGCTCTTATTAACATGGGGGATCTTCCATGACTGGTAATGAAAGTTTACAACTAATTATTATGTTTCATGAAGTGCACAAAAAGGTTTGAATAATAAATCCTATGAAAATATGATGTATGGTTACTTTGTTTTGAACACTACAATGCTTCTTCCTTTCTCATGTTTCTTTCTTCTGTTCTTTTGTTTGACTAGTTGGATGAGGGTGCAATAATCTAAGTGACGAAGAAGCACTTTAAGAATTACTAGAAATGGTGCAATTATCTGGAACAAAGGAAGCAGTATTTGGTGATGCTTCACTTGCATCCCCTTTTCAGTCTTAATAATCTGGATAACAGAAAGTAACCATGGCCCAACTACTTCCTAATTGCAGAAACATACCAACATGAAGTCCATTATTTTATGTGTTCATTTTATTTTAGGTGTCCTTTTCTTGTACTAATATAGTTTTTTCTTGTGCTGAATTAGGTTGCCAACATGACAATAAGAATTCAACAAAGTAAATTTATTATACATGGGCCTATATCTTCTCAATTGGGGGAGGCTGCAAGTTTGGGATTTTTGCCTAATTGCCTTTGCTACATCTATCATCACGTATTTTCTCCGCTGTACATTAATTTTTTGCCTAAGTTTCTTTGCTACATCTATCATCACGCATTTTCCCTGAGGTACACCAATTTTTTTTTGGCATATTTCACCTCTGAATAGGCAGAGAATTTCATTTGTAACTGACTTAACTAGGACTTCTATTTATTTCACATTGGTACTTAAATATTGATGGCAATAACAACAATCATTTGTTTTTGATGGTTTTCGAAATGTATGATATGCTAGCTGGCAATGTAGGTTCAATGGCAGGTGAGAATGTAAAACCAGCTTATGGAGGAGACAAGGAAACATTTTTGACAAAAGTGGTTACTCCTTTCTATGAGGGAGATAGCATGGTATCTAAACACTCTATCTGCCTCGCCTTGATGGAAGTTTTGTTTGCTTGCAATGTAAGTAATTCTTATACTGCTACTATTCCATAGAAAGCTACCTAGATGAGCTAAGTAGGGAAATTTGAATATTTCCAATCAAGAA
This sequence comes from Flaveria ramosissima, assembly GCA_025215565.1. Classification (NCBI taxonomy): domain Eukaryota; kingdom Viridiplantae; phylum Streptophyta; class Magnoliopsida; order Asterales; family Asteraceae; genus Flaveria; species Flaveria ramosissima. The sequence goes on along the minus strand of CM046040.1, from coordinate 3,048,810 downwards.
ATATAATGATCTAAGTGAGTATTTCTTGCATGATTTTCCTGGGTGTCAAAACATTATGCTATCTTTTCATTGTAATATTGTTACTTAGAACGCCTGAGCATTTTAGGTCAGTAGATTGTTTTCGGTTAGGTGGTCAATGGTTGTTAATGCTGAGGTTTTTATAGAGCCTCATAAACCACGTTAGTTTGAAAAAATGGGTTAAGCATCAATCGACTCGTAGTATACTAAATTTTTATATTCACATAATGCTGAACCTTAAGTGTAAAAATATTTTCATATTTCAGGATGGCAAGCCCGCTTTTAAATTGTTCATAATTATTTTTAACCGCTTCAATGGTAAAACTTATTTAAGGTATGCTGAGCACTGATAGTTTCACATCCTTACATATTTCATCACTTGCTATAATAAGAGCTAATTTATCCAATTATTTGTTTTGCAGCTGTCTTGGATATTGTTGCAAAAATATTAGATTACTGGACAGTTGTTGTAAAGATGCTAACAATATTGTAAAGTTTTTTTTCTTTTTTCTGGTCATATGTTAAATCAAAGGAAAAAGTTGCTTATAGATGCTCCTAGGAGCCACTCTGCACTGTGAGCATTTTTCCGTCTGCCCTTTCTGAATTATTAAACTTTGTCTTAACTGGGATGTTTTTCTGTCTCGGATTTGTTTTCAGCAGTTCAAGGGTTGGTGAGGGTACATATGTTTTCGTACAGGTAACATTTAGAATATTTGATAGCCGATACTACTATTTATGTTTATAACTACAGAACTTTCATGATTATTGTTGCCTGGACTGGTGATGAATACCCTACCTGAATCTTTAATTTTGACGTGTTCAATATTGAAGCTTGGTCAAGGTATGTCCAACACTAATAGTTTAATTTCCCTACATATTTCATCACTTGCTGCACATAAATAAAAAACGTTAAAAGAGATATGTTCTGTTGTAGCTGTTTTGGATGTGGTACTAATTTGGAAAGCAAATTATGCATGTCATCTTCTGCTAAACTAAGATGCCCTTTTTGGTTAATTTAAAATTTTACATACATAACCGTTTGGCTTTCTGTTATAACTTAGAGGTTCTCTTTTTGCTCCTATTTTTAGATAATTGTTTCCTGTAATATTATTCCTAAGAACACTTAAGCATTTTAGGTCCTTAGATTCTACTTTTTGGTTGGCCAATGCGTGTTGATGCTCATTTTTAACTTGAGTTTGAAAAATCACATGTGTATTAACAAATATGGGTAAGCTTCAATGGACGCCTGATCTACTTTTACTTTATATTCTTATTTTGCTGAACTCTAGTATTTTTTTTAATCAGAATGGTAAGCGTGTGTTAATTAACGAAGAATCATGTTAATTAGGTGAATTAAAAAAAGCTATGCATGTGAAAAGCATAGTTTTGGTCAGACATTACAACTCAAAGTACATTCCAAGCTCTGTAAAGTGCTGTTGACAAGGCAAATGAGTGTCATATGAAATACTAGTTCTCTTGATCTGGCAGAGACCTATCTCCCATGGTTTCTATTTACTTATTTTTAGAGTTAATTACACAAATAGTCCCTGTGGTTTAGTGAAAATAACAGGTTTGGATATTAACTTTTTTGAGTAACATGTTTGGGCATCATGCTTTCAATTTTATAACATCTTAAGATAATAAGGCTAACTTTCGTTAAATAAATTTTGTGTTAAATTATGATGAGAAGACTAAATACCTTTTTGTAACTAAAGGGACCACTTGTGTACTAAACTTAATTTTAACCCAGGTACCATTTGTGTACTTACTCTAAAATAAAAAGAAAAAAAACAAAACTAACACTTACCCTTCTTCATTTTCATGAACCACCAGCCCCTAGGGCACCACCACCCACCATGGGCACCGCCGTCACTACCTCATCATCATCTATCACCTTATCGTCGTCATCAAGCTTCTCAATGGTCTTATTATCCTCATCACCACTCTCCCCCTTATAGTTTGTTCCACCCAATTCAAATCAAGAAAAACCTCTTATTAGGTTTAGATAGAAGAAAGAGGAGAAAACCGAGAGAGCATATCTGCAATGGTTCCCCACTAAAAACCACCAACGAAGGTTCTGACTAGAAAACCGAACCTAATCATGGTGGTGCAGCAGTGGTTCTATCCAACCCAATCGGGTGACGGGCATGTTGATAGTGGGGGTGGGGTACAACGATTTGCATAACAGAGGTTGGTGGGCGGTGGTAGTCACAAGGTAGGTGGTTTTGATGAAAATCTTTAGCTTCTGGTGGCGATGGTTATGGCATTGATGTGGTGTTAGTGGTCGGCATGGGTGATGGCCGGGAAAATGGGAGAGGAGGTGGTGGTGGTGGTATTGACCGGCGATGGCAAGTGGTGGTGGTGGTGGTGAGAGATGGTTTTTTTTATGTGATTTACAAAAATGGTCCCTCCACTTAAAATTAAGTTAGGGGCTGTTTGGCAGCCTCTTAATCAGCCTCTTAATGGTTCAGATGTCTGAATGGTTCAGCACTTAATGGTTCAGACTGTTTGTTTCGCGAGCACATGTCTGAATGGTTAAGAGATTTACCTCTGAATGGTTAAGCATTATATTGATGCTGAATGGTTAAGAGGTCTAATGCTGAATGGTTAAGACATATTATCTGAATTGGTCAGACATTTGTCTTTGAATAGTTAAATTATATACTAGCTCTTAATGGTTTAGACCTCTTAATGATTCAGCACTTAATGATTCAGACCTCTTATTGGTTCAGCACTTAATCATTCAGAAGTTGCCAAACAGCCCCTTAATTACATAAATGGCCCCTATGATTATATAAGGGTATTTTGGTCATTTTGCACTTAACAAAAAAATTAATGGAAGTTAGTCTTAATACCTAAACATGTTACAAAATTAAAAGCATAAAATCCATAGTTGTTACTCAAAAAAGTTAGTATCCAAAGTCCAAACCTGTTATTTTCGCTAAACCACGTGGACTATTTGTGTAATTAGCTCTTATTTTTATCATTTTGTATAATTTTCCTATAAAATTTGGTAGGCAGATACAAGCTCTTTTCATTTTTACTCTCTGTAAATCTTCCATGGCCCTAGGATTAGTAGAAGAAAATAAAGACACATTCTCGATTGGCTTCAAGTTGGGTAAACATGTGTTGCTATAAATTTTGGTAGGAAAACATTACAATTGTATTTGTCTCACGGGGTACGCACAAACAGACTTGAATGATAAGTCCTTCATGAACAAGAGGTACACTAAATATTTCAGCACCATGACCGTTAACTGAATCTTCTAATATCTGATTTTGTTGCTTGCAAATGTCAATATTTGTCATATTACAAAACCTGATTAGCAACCATGCTGTCACATGCAATAACAAATTCGATAATTTTTACCTTATTTTTACTTTTCGTATAGTTTGAAGGGACAGGAACTTGAGATGGATGAACGATACTGATGATTTAACCTGCAGGGCATCTTGTTTGCAGTTCCACATTCAGAACCATGGAAGGTGAGTAATTTGAACCAAAAAATACACACATGTTTAGATCTTATGCTTAGTATATTCTTCTTAGACGGTGTTCATTTGCAGATCAATGGGTTGTACGTATTGCTTGTAGTTAAAGAATCTGTCATGGATGTGCCTTCAAACTTGGAACCTAGAAGATAAATATAAATATCCTTCTGACCCAATTCATTGTCTACGCATATGCATCGACCCCCAAAGTATGCAATATGCTTTCCTTCAAGTAAGTTTATTTAATATCTAAGTATTTTTTTTACAACAGTTAGATTTGAACATTGTTGTCTTCAAGTTTTATGCACTTTCTCTTCTAGACCTGTTTGTACAAGTATAACATGATCAATGGAAGTTATACTTGCTTCCAATGCAAGTAAATCCTTTACTCCCACTGTTCCATGGTACTCTGTTTTGGGGACTTCAAAGTAATGTTGCTAAATGGTTTATCTTTGTGTGACAGGTTTATGGCATATCATATCTTTTTGATCCTCTTCATACATCTATTGCATACATGTTTTTAATGAATTAGCGTGTACAAAACTTGATTTCTCTAGGGTCTGTTTCATTGAGGTCCTCTAGAGTTTTAGATGGCTTTTGAAATGGTTTGCAAACTCATGAGAATGTAAGAGTAAAACCAGCTTACGGATCAGATGGTGAAGCGTTTTTGACAAAAGTTGATTTACTCCTATGATGTGATAGCAAAGGTATCCAAGCACTCTATTTGCCTCATCTTGATTAGGAACTTATGTTTGATTGCATTGTAAATAATTCATGTACTGCTTTTGTTTCATAGGAAGTAGAGAAATCAAAACATGAGTTTACAGACATTTTCCAAAGTTGACAAAACATATTTAAGATGGCAGTCTAGTGAAAGAGTTCAATATGAATGTTCTTCCTGTCCTCTATTACCATGTGTCCAGCTTATTAAATGCCTTGCATGTTTTTTGGAAGCTCTCTATAACTTCTCTTTTTGATCTATAAGTGGCTAACATATTGGTATTTATAATTCACATTTAACAAATAAGCATGAGTACTGACATTAAGTTGTAATTCTGTTCTTATATATGCTTGAAGTGGTGGCGAAAGACATTTAACAAGGTCTGGGATTATGTTGTGATTCTGTTATTGGATATCCTTCAAGTGGTGATAGACATAATGGAAGAACTGAAGTAAGCTTTTTCCTGTATCTGTTTGTATTTCACTTCCTATAATGCTTACCTTGTTATTTTCTTGTCTTATAGTTAGAAGGGACGGGAATTCGAGGTGGATGAACGATACTTGTTATTTCAGCCTGCGGGAGCAATCCTGTTCCCAACTCCATGTGAACCTTGGATGGTAAGTAATTTTAACAAAAGATTACACACATGTTAAAGAATCTGCTATGGATGTGCTATCAAACTTGGAACCTAAAATACAAATATCCTTCTGCTTCTATTCATTGTTCATGAATATGCCCTTGACCCCCAAAGTTTGCGATATGATTTACTTCTCATAAGCCTATTTAATATCTTAATTTTTTTACAACACTTACATTAGAACATTGTTGTCTTCAGGGTTTATGCAATTTGTCTTCTAGACCTGTTTGTACGAGTATAACATGATCAATTTGCTTCCATTACAAGTAAATCCGTTACTCCCATTGTTCCATAGAAAGCTGCCTCGAGCAAAGTAAGGAAATTAAAACTTTCCTAGTGAACATATTATGATGATCTAAATGAGTATTCCTTGCAAGTCTATTTGATATCTTAAGTTGTTTACACACTTTTATTAGGACATTTCTGTCTTTAAGTTTATGCAATTTGTTTTCTAGACCGGCCTGTTTGTAACGAGTATAACATGGTCAATGGAAGTTATGTTTGTGTCCAGTGCAAGTAATTCCTTAACTCCCCACTGTTTCATAGAAAGTTTCCTCGAGCAAAGTAGGGAATCAAGACGTTCCTAGTGGGCATGTTATGACAATCTAAATGAGTATTTCTCGTATGGTTTTCTCATGTGTTAGAGTACTAAGATATCTATTTTATGTGAAACTTTAACTACAAATACTTAGAGAGCAATTTAGGTATGTTGATTGTTTCAGGTTAGGTTGGGGGAGCTATGAGTTTAATAAAATGGGGGTAAATTGCAATTGATGTGCAATCAAGTGTAGTGCCCTGGGATGTGTAACGTTGCTAAATGAATTTTCTTTTTATGACTAGTTTATGGTATATCATATCTGTTTGGTACAATTCATACATCTACTGCTTACATATTTTTAATGAATTAACGCGTACTAAACTTGATTTCTCTAGGGTTTCTTTTCATTGCGGTCATCCAGATGTTTTTGATAAAATGCTTTCGGTAGGTTGTTTCACCTTGCAAGAGAAGGAGTCGGCAAAGTCTTTGAAGCTTGTAAATCTTATTTATGCCTCCTGTATTATGCTGATTGTTTTAACTTTCGACTCAAAATCTAGCCGTCTTTTTCTGTGCACAGGTTATAATTCGACATTTCGACCCTTTGTGAAGGCTCACACATCCCAATAGATACAAGTTGGTAAGGGGAGGGTGTCGATATTAATCAACTTCTATTTGAGGCGAATATTGCAAATGGAAATGAGGAACAACCACTCAAGCTAGGGACAGATTTCGACACTATTTTCACAATGTCAGGTTGTTATCTCGTTACTTCACTACAATTGGTTTTTACTTAAGTACTGTGATAACATGGTCATTAAAATCATTCTTTACATGTTACTAGTGTTGGATCATGCCCCAATTAAACACACACACAAACTCACGTAGAGATGATATTCAACTTAACTCACTTGTTATTCATTCATGATCAACATTACATTAAATAGGAAAAATAGACCTAAAAGATATGGAAAACTACTAACCCACTAACCAACTACTTTGACTCAATAAACTAATAATAATCATATGACTAAATCTATTTTCTAGTGGCCCGTATTCAAATCCATTACCCGTACATGGCCCGCTATCAAACTCCATCAAGATTAATCCAACATTCACTCCTTTAATCTTGATCTCCACCTTGTTTCTTACTCGTTGATTGAATCACGCAGATTCAATTTTCTCCACACAGGTACTAGCCAATATCACATAGATGCTTTTCAAATTGTTTCCATAAATCCTAGTAAATAATTTGATTCCTCCTTGCTACTGTGCCCATCAAAGAAAGCCACCGACTCTTTTCCCTTTTTCAATTCACTACCAATCAAGCCTTTTTATACTTGTCTACTTCATGGTAATAAGCTAATCACCACCTCTTTATTTCTTTCTCCATTAAAAAACGCAATAATCACAATTCACACAGAATAAAACCTCCTTGATTTTCTTCAAACAACAGTATTCACCGTCTTCACTTGAATACGCTGAATCACACTGGTACTTCTAATCTAAATGCAATCACATAAAATTGGTTCTTTCTTTTGGATCGTTTCACACAGACTTCTCTAAACCACAAACGTTTTCTACTTCCGGTCACCCTCACAACCAGGTTTGATCTATTCATACCACACAAAATTTCTCCTCAAGATCACACAGATTTGATCACTCTTCTCGGTTCACCCACAACCCTTTTCAGCCTTCGACTTCGTCTACTTTTCACTATCTTAATCTTCTCTTGATCACACAGATCGAATTTTTTTCTTTTTTTCACGTGGTGTACCCTTTAATCACACAAATCAGCAGCCACTTTTTCGACTGCCAATCCCCACTACACTAGGTTTTTGTCCTTTGATCACACAACACAGATCAATTTTTTTTTGGATCACACAGACCCAATCGCACCTTGATCACACAGATCTCGCATCTCCTATAAAATCACTCTTTCGATCACACATATCAGTTCCTTCTTCTGATTGATTCACACAAAATGTCCTCTTCTTGTTCTCTTATCTCTCCTTGGTTCACAATGAACATTGCATCGGTCATGCCAGAACCCTTCGTGATCACAAAGATCGTCTCTTTCTTTTCTCCACCGATTCACTCATAACCGTGTTCGGTTCACACGGAACCTCTTAAACAAAAACCTCATTAGTGCCACAAGAAAACACCGCTCTGCTTCTCCTGCTGACTTTCTTCTTCCTTAACGCTGTTGTTTAAAGGAACTGTTCCCCCCTTCTCTGAAAGTCGACTCTCCAAAACAGCCCATTGTTAGACAACTTGATCAAGAAAAGCAAAAAACAGCAGCATTTTTTGTGGGAAAACACACCCATGACTCTTTTCTTTTTATTGAATAAAAACCACACCAATAACTCTTAGACAATGACCCTCCTTTATGCTAATCCTAACCTTAATTATTAATGAAAACTCCACTCAAACACAGCTGGAATGACAACCCATTCATAGCCAAAACATAAACACTAAATACCTTAAATAAAGCTGATTAAAACTTACTAAATAAAACAAACCTATTTTAGATTCTTGACGATTCTTCCCCTAAACTTCCACGTATGACCACAATTAGGATTAACTTCTAACAATCACCCCCTTAATCCTAATGTGGTCTTCCTTCTCTAAAGTAGAGTCGACTCATCATCTTCACAAATCAAGTTGGCCTCCTCATGCTTCGGTTTTGACTTTGGACATTCATATGCGAAGTGTCCGAACTCTTCACATCGGTAGCATTGAACCCATGACTTGTCTTGATCTCCTATTGTCTCCCGTTGATCATTTCTTGAACCAAGTCGATTCTCACGACCCATTCCTCTTCCCAAACTTCGGCTTCTACCACGACCTCTTCCATCCCGGTTAGCCCATTCACGACCTTGTTGATAATCATTATTGTTTCTTGGTTTAGGATGTTCATCATTACAAGTGAGTATCAATTTACTTTGCCTATCTTCAATTTCATCTTGGGATTTTACCCTCTTCTTGTAAGCTTTAAGTCGACCCACCAAATGCCATTTTCTCAATCTTCGAGTATTGCTCAATCGAAGCAACGATTGTCAAATATTTCTTTGGCATGGAATTCAGGAACTTTCTCCACCACTATCTCATCATCAAGTGAAGACCCAAGACTTTTATACTTTGATTGTAGCCCACTTATCTTACGTGCAAATTCATCAATGGTCTCTACCTCGATCATCTTCATCGCTTCCAACTCACTTCTAAGCGTGTGCAAACAGGCCTCTTGAACCCTCACAACAAACTTGGTTCAATCCTTCACAGATTAAACATCTTCTCCACACTGGTATCACACCTTTGTAACATGTGTCACACAGGTTTTGTTCACCTCGTTCGCTGCTTCACACAGTCGCCTTCTCTATACAACTTGAATTGCACCAATCTTCGTCTATTGCAGCTACCTCACGCAAACCTTCTTCGCTTAGCCTTGATTGTGTCACACAATCAGCGCTCCACAATTATATGAACCAATCACAGGTTCAAATATGTCTTCAGTTTTCGTAATTGATCTATCACATATCGTTTTCTTCAATCTTGTTCGAACAATTCTTCTTCTTATCTTCAACAGCCCTTTGATGGTTTTTCTTCACAAGTCTGGATCGCAACAGTCTCTTGATTGCAGCTCTGATACCAATTGTTAGACAACTAGATCAAGAAAAGCAAACAACAACATTTTTTTTTGGGAAAACACACCCACGACCATTTTCTTTTTATTGAATATAAACCACACCAATAATTCTTAGACAATGACCCTCTTTTATACTAATCCTAACCTTAATTACTAATGAAAACTCCACTTAAACACAGCTGGAATAACAACCCATTCACATCCAAAACATAAACACTAAATACCTTAAATAAAGCTAATTAAAACTTACTAAATAAAACAAACCTATTTTAGACTCTTGACGATTCTTCCCCCTAAACTTCCACATATGACCACAATTAGGATTAACTTCTAACACCCACTTTAACCTGAGCGCTTTGATACCAAATGTTGGATCAGGGCCCACACACTCACGTAGAGATGATATTCAACTTAACTCACTTGTTATTCATTCATGATAAACCTTACATTAAATAGGAAAAATAAACCTTGCTTCTAAAGATTTGGAAAACTACTAACCCACTAACCAACTACTTTGACTCAATAAACAAATAATAATCATGTGACTAAATATATTTTCTGCTGGCACGTATTCAACTCCATGACCCGTTATTACCCAATCAAGATTAATCCAACATTTAGATGTTACAGATCGTTAATTACCACCAGAATTTAGATTGTTTACAACACTTACATTAGAACATTCATGTCTATAGGGTTTATGCAATTTTTCTTCTTGACCTGTTTGTGGAGTATAACATAATCAATGGAAGTTATGTTTGCTTCCAATGCAAGTAATTCTTTGCTCCCGTTGTTCCATAGAAAGTTGCCTCGAGCAGGGTAGGGAGATCGAAACTACTCTATTGGTCATATTACGACGAACTAAATGAATAATTATGTATGGTTTTCTTGTCTGTTTTTTTATATAAATTTTTTTACTAAGAATATAGGTTTGTTGATTGTTTCAGGTTAGGTAGGCCACCACGTCCTGATGCTGATTTTTTCTATGAGCTGTGAGTTTGAAAAATTGGGGTAAGTTGCAATTAATCAGGTTTAGTGTCTTGAGATGTGTTTTAAAACTTGTGTATACTCTATTTTGTAACTTCAGAGGAATGTTGCTGCATGATATTTCTTTGTACGATAGGTTTATGGCATATCATGTCCTGTTGGTCCTCTTCTTACCTTTGTTGCATGTATGTTTCTCAATGAATAACTGTCTGCTAAGCTTGATCTCTTGATGGTACGGTTTTCATTATGGTCATCCTCATGTTTTTGATAAGATGTTTTCAATAGCCTCTTTACCTTAAAAGAGGTATAAGATTATAAATCTGATTTATGACGTATTTGTTGAAAATTTTAAACCTCTATAATATAAACAAACTTTGTAATGAAACACAACACATTGATTTAGCAATCGAAATATCATTCAACTGCTTACAGTTTTTTGTTTACAGCATTTAAAGCATGATGTACGTATCTACCCCTTTTTCATCTATTTTCTTATTGATTTGGAATTTTTGAATTGAATTTTACTACTATGTTTTTGTTTATAAATATTTGATGTGCCTGCAATCAAATTAATTTAATAAATGTTTAAAGAAATATATGAAAACTTCAGAGAAAATTGCAAAAATAGTCCCTGTGGTTTGATCATATTGCAAGTTTGGTCCTCAGATTTTAAAATTTACAAATTTAGTCCAAACATTTGAAAGTTTGTTGCAAATTTAGTCCCCACCGTTAGTGTCCGTTAGTTTCTAACGATCTGGGGACTAAACATGCAATATGGTCAAACCATAGGGACCAATTGCGTAATTTTCTCAAAAAATTAAAAAAAACTAAAAAAAATCAAATAAAAGTTAAAAAATTAAAACTTAAAAGTTCATATGTCATGTTTAAATTGAAGAATATAAAAACTTGTGAAAGTATAAATCCAAAAACAAAAAATAAAATCGAACCGCTTTTTTATTTTTTTTAACTTTAATATGTTTTTTTCAATATTTATTTTGAATTTTATAAATATTTATTCGATTGTATTTTTAATTATTATTTCGTTTTTATTTAATTTTTTACTATAATCACATACTTCTTTTTCAATACTTTTCGCTTTCTCTTTTTACATACGTTTTGTTTTTACTTTTATTTAGTTTTGAATTTGATTTGATTTTTTAACCTTTATTTTATTTTTAAAAAAAATTATTGAAATTTATTATTGATGTTTATTAGAATTTATTATGTTTGATTTTAATTTATTTAAATTTTATTTGATTTTCAATTTTTTTAATTTTTTTGAGCAAATTGCACAATTAGTCCCTATGGTTTGATCATATTGCATATTTAGTCCCTAGATCGTTAAAAACTAACGGACACTAACGGTGGGGACTAAATTTGCAACAAACTTTCAAATGTTTGGACTAAATTTGCAATTTTTAAAATCTGGGGACCAAACTTGCTATATGATCAAACCACGGGAACTATTTTTGCAATTTTCTCAAAACTTCATGATGTTACTTTGAGATGTTGATCACTGCATTTAGGTATTGAATTTTAAGTATTATAATAATAATAGTGATTGGAAGCATTTGAATATAATATAATGTTTCCTATTAAACTGATGTGTGTTCTTTGTCTTATATGGTCTTGGAACTACATTTTAAGACAAAAACAAGAGGGTAAGGTGGTCTATGCCCCTAGGGGACGCAATAGCATTTGTATTGGGGTTAACCGACCACATTATTCTTTAATTTTACATGCAGTTCATCTTATATGAGATCGAGTGACCTAAAAGGTTTTATGTAATGACCTCATATATAATTTGATTGATGAAAGTAGTGACCATTGATTGAGTTTGTAAGTATTTTGTTTGTTCTTTGAAGGAGTCGAGTTTGAATGCTGGGTGCATCATTCCTTTTCTTAATTCTTTCCTATAGGATGGCCAACCAAACTAAGTTAGAATTTGAATAATTATAGTAAAAACAAGTGAAATAACAATTATAAAACAGGAAATATTTATGTTAACAATATTTTCGCAATTTCACTAATTAAATACACAAACTATAAGCAAGGATTTTTGTAGAGATCAATCGAATTATTTTTTTAGTATTTATGAATAACTAAATTCAAATAAAATTTTATGGTTTTGTTAGCTTTAATAGTCTCGATAGGAAGAATGTAATCTGTAATCATGGAATTTAATATGATTAAAATATGTATTATGGGTATAAATTAATTGGTCCGATAGATAAAAATTATTTTGACAAATATATAATACGAAAATAAATATGTAGTGTGGAATGGTCTTTCTTTAGATGTTGCCTTATTTAATTACAAGTGATATCAATTTTATTAAGTTCCCTTACTAACAGGTTTTATTTTAATTTATATTTTTTTTAGATCCCTTATAAACAGTTCAACACACAATTACACTAATTGATAGCATTTTAGTTATTGATTTGTTATGGGTAACTTTCTGTATAGTGTTGAGGAAATTAGAATAACAAATTCATAACTGAAAAGTTACTAAAATAAGGTTACCTTATATGAAACTTGAGTTTTTTTCCAAATAGTGTTGGTGGTAAAAATATTTACCAAAATAGGTTTTATATTTCATTTTTTTTCCTATTTTTAACAACTCTATTATAATCCTTTCATTTTAATTTTTCTGCAATCAACTTATTATCATTTTTATATATTTCTTCAATTAACTCATTATAGTTTTTTTTATGACTAACGTATTATAATATTTTTCCTTTGAACTTTTAATCAAACGACATGTTAACGGAGAGAATAATATAACAAAACTTAGAAATAAACTAAGAAGATAAAAAATATAATTAAATAATCAAAATACATAAACAAAAGTATATAAATATATATTACTGAAAAATGATGTTCCCTCCCGTTTATTATTTAATTAGAATAAAAGTTAAATAACTAATGAGTTACGTATGTTAAATAAATTTCCTACTCAACTATATGGTCATGATCTGCCAAAATTAATTGCCTGTTTTAATAAACTTTTTTAAGTACATGTTTGATTATACTAAAGTTTAAAGTACCATTAACCAAAAACTAAAGTCAACGAATTAAAAGAAAAGTAGTAATTGGTTAAAAACAATCATAATGTTTACTATGCAAAAAAATTCCTATGAAAATATATATAAAAGTTGGGATCAAGAAGAAAAATATATATTTTTTATTATATATTTAAATACATATGTGATAGATGAAAAAATAACTAAAACTATAATGAGTTGATTGAGGAAAAAGTTATAACAAATAGGTTGATTGAATATAAAACAAAAATAATTAATATTGATTAGGTGAAAATAAAGAATGTATGTGAAAATACCCATTTTAATAAATATTTTTTAAATCACTCATTTTGGTAAATATTTTTTCCTTCAACATCTTTTTGGGAAAAAAACTTTATGGAACTTGAAGTTGAATGAAATTTGAAACATATATATCTAGACTGGATTAGTACTTGAAGCTTGCTTGAAATTAGTTGTGAAACTTAAAATTTGTTGTGCAGATAGGATACTTTGTTGTTGATTTTTCCTTTTACGTGCATTTGCTTCCTTTGTTGTAGGAACTTTGTTCTGACCTTAATTAGTTTGGTGGTATGGAATAGATTGCCGCAATATAGGCTTTGACAACGTGAAAACTCTTTTGTAGGCTTCATGGTTGTTTGTTGTTTGCTTAACATAAGGGGTGTTTTGTTGACTACTATTGCGGCCAGAAGGTTATTCTCTTTGTTGCTAGATTGGTGGGTGTTAAATAATTACGTTAACTACTAATTATTATATTATATAAATTTTTTTAGATTAAATATAGTTTTTAATAAATTGAGAAATAGGTCTTTTTATATATACAATTTCTACATAAATAAGTTTTTGTAAACTAAGTATTTTTTCTAAAACATCAAAAAAAATTTTAAAAATAAGAATATTTCAAAGTCATTGTTTTTAAAATAGAAAACACTTTTATAAACCAAAATAAATAAATGTCGGAGTTATAATAAGAAACTTAATCAAAATGACATTTTTAAAATGGTTTGTTTTGGAACAAATTGTTTATTTATTTTTTTGAACACAATAAAATGAGTTTGCAAACAAAAGTTATGAAAAATGATCATTATTTTACTATTGATAATGATTGAGTATACATAATTTCAATAATATCTTATTTCAACTTACCGTTTTATAATTAATACATTTTCGTCACTAACTATTTAAGATTTTATTTATTAAACTTGTGTAATACATATGGTACAGACCTAGTTTTGTTTTATACCGAACATTATAGATTTTCCACAACATTAACAACACAACAGTAATCTTGTTTACTCGGCCCCCAAAAGTTATCATTTTACGCCCTAACCCGCTCTTTACCTATAAGACACTAATTTTGTTTCTCAAATTAAACATACAATAAAACACCAAATTTACAAACGTTAAATCACTAGCTCTTACAAATCAAATCGTATTTTTAGCAATCTACCATTGCAATAATTACGGTAGATACGATATCTAAATAAAGAGATTGCGTAAATCGTCGGGGTAAAATTCCCGTGAAAACCACGCTTTCAAAGATTTGATTTGATTTTATATCCTCTTTCATGCACCAAACCTCTCTCACTAATCACTATATATATCCTCTTTCATGCACCATTTGCAGTACACAATCAATCCCATCTAATCTAACATTAATCTCTCCTAGGGTTTGCTGAATCGCTGAATCAAGTTCATTGCGTAATCGATTGTCTTCCCCTGTAAGTTTCTGTTTATGTGCAATAATCTTCTGTATTCGATCTGTTAGGCTAATTTCTGTTGTTTATATGTTGATTTTGACGGTTAATGGTGCACGGAGGAGCCATCGACGGTGGCGAAGGATCGGAGAAGATGACCGGAAGTGAACAGAACACTAATAGCAAAGTTCGAGAAGATCGGAAAAGTAATCGTTTCGATGAATGAAGCAAAAAACGCTGACCTCGCCATCTGCCTTTTTTTCCTCTAGCTTATCGCGCATTTGCAGGTCGTTTATCGTTCTCACCTTTGTTATTTGATCATCGAAGTTATTGGAATGGAAGAAGTTAATAATGTGCGTTTGTTTTGATTAGCTTTAAATGATAGTATACAGGGGATATGATTTGAACCAGGGCTTCATTTTAATAATTGATGAAGGCTTATTGCTAACGGATGCAATTTCATGAAGTTGCAGGTAGCATTGACAAAACAGTCTAGGGACGAGGTTTGTAATATATTGCTCTTTTGAACTTCTTGTTTCCATAAGAGAGTTCAATAAGTAGTTTATATGTTTTGTGTGTGTGTCTTGAAAGATGATACTTATGCTAATCAAAATAGAATTTGATTATATTAGGCTCCTTTTTTGGTGAGAGAAGAGAGTTACTTTTGTCAACCATTATGTTACTTTTTTCTAATTTGAACGAATGGATTATCTGTGTGAATTGTGCTGTGCACAGTGTATTAAATAGAAGTTTCTTCATAGGGAAATTATAGGGAAAAGTTACTTACAGAATACAGAAACTCCAAGGTTTGTTGGGACATAACTTTACTAATGTGATGATGTGGTATGTGTGCCACTTAATTATGCTTTCTTTCTCTTTGCAGTTAGACTTCAATCATTGAAGAATCATGTTTTCTGAAACACATGATCAAATTGCATAGAAGACAGAGATCCTTAAAGTGCAAATTATGCTCTTATGAGATACCTAGAGGTATATTGTAACTTTACTATTGTTTTTCTGTACCTATAATTCTATCATTTTGAAAAAAAATTATAGATATATGTTGCATAGATGACAGAGATCTACCTCCTGTTTAATACACCACCTCTTGATCCTGAAAGTGCAAATTATGCTCTTATGAGATACCTAGAGGTATATTGTAACTTTACTGTTGTTTTTCTGTACCTATAATTCTATCATTTTGAAAACTTTTCTTATTAATATATGTTTTATGTTCGCAGATGCAAGCTGCTATTGTTGATCTTATAAACATGGGGGATCTTCCATGACTGGTAACGAAAGTGTTACAACTAATTATTATGTTTCATGAGTACACAAAAAGATTTGAATAATAAATCCTATGAAAGTATGATGTATGGTTACTTTGTTTTGAATACCATAATGCTTCTTCTTTTCTAATGTTTCTTTCTTCTGTTCTTTTGTTTGACTAGTTGGATGAGGGTGCAATAAACGAAGTGACGAAGAAGAGCTTTAAGAATTATTAGAAATGGTGCAATTATCTGGACAGAAGGAAGCAGTCTTTGGTGATGCTTCACTTGCATCCCCTTTTTAGTCTTAATATTCTGGATAACAGGAAAGTAACCATGGCCCAACTACTTCCTAATTGCAGAAACATACCAACATGAAGTCCATTTTTATATGTGTTTCTTTATTATACTAATATAGTTTTTTTTTGTGCTGAATTAGGTTGCCAACATGATAGTAATTAAGAATTCAACAAAGTAAATTTATTATACAAGGGCCTATATCATCTCGATTGAGGGAGGCTGCAAGTTTGGGATTTTTGCGTAATTGCCTTTGCTACATCTATCATCACGCATTTTCTCCACGGTACATTAAGTGCTTTTTTTTTTGCATATTCCAACTCTGCTAATAGTCAGAGAAAATCATTTGGTACTGAGTTCACTATAACTTCTATTTCTTCCATATTGGTACATAAACACCATGTCACCATCTATTGATGACAATAACGACTGTCATTTGTTTTGTTTCTATTCGAAATGTATGATATGCCAGCTGACAATAATGGCAGGTGAGAATGTAAAACCAGCTTATGTAGGAGACAAGGAAATGTTTTTGACAAAAGTGGTTACTCCTATCTATGATTCGATAGCAAAGGTATCCAAACACTCTATGTGCCTCGCTTTGATTTCGGAAGTTTTTTTTGCCTGCAATGTAAGTAATTCTTATGCTGCCATTATTCCATAGAAAGTTACCTAGATCAGCAAAGTAGAGAAATTTGAACATTTCCGATCGAGAATATGACGATCTAAGTGAGTATTTCTTGAATGATTTTCCTGTATTAGAACTTTATGTTTTGTTACTTAGATCCTTTGAGCATTTTAGGTCAGTAGATTGTTTGCGGTTAGGGTGGCCAATGCTTGTTGAAGCCGATTTTTTATTGAGACTCAAAAACGATTTTAATTTTATAAAATGGGGTATGCATCAATCAACTCCTAGGATACTTAACATTTATATTCACATATCGGTGAATTAAAGTGATAAAAATATTTTCATAATTTAGGATGGCACGTATAAGTGCTTAGCATACCTTGACCAAGTTTTACCATTGAAGCAGAATACTAGGAGCCACTCTGCACCGTGAACAGTTTTTTGTCTACACGTTTTAAATCATCAAGCTTTTTCCTAATAGGTTTTCTCTCTCTGATTTGTTTTCAGCAGTGCAAGGGTCGATGATGATACATATGTTATATTACAGGTAACATTTTTTCATAACCACTGAACTGTCATAATTAACATATTAGTTCTCTTTTCTATGATGCGATATATATGGTAACATTTTTTCTTCTTCTTCTCTTTTGGCTATGATTATTGAATTTATTGTTGCCTGGACCGCTGATGGAAATCGACCTCAATCTTTGATTCTGACGCTTTTAAGGAAAGTATCAAGTGTCTTTTATAAATCCTTCAATATTGAAAGCTTGGTCAAGGTATGTCATAGTTTAATTTCTCTACATATTTTATCACTTGGTGCACGTAAGTAAAAAGATGTTAAAAGATATGTTCTGTAGCTGTTTTTGATTTAAAGCAAAATTATGCATGTCATTTTCTGTTTAATTAAGATGCCTTTTGAGGGTCGTCTGGCTTAGATATCCAGCTGGATTCGCAAAGACCATTAAAGGTAGGTCTGGCGTTTGACGACATCTAAGGTCCTATGTTCAGTTTGGCGGTTATTGTCTACTCGTCACCAAACATGATGGCTGTTGTATTGTTTCTATAATGGACACCTGATCTACTTTAACTTTAAATTCCTATTTTGTTGAACTCAAGTTCCTATGTTGCTGAAATTAAGTATTTTTTTGAATCAAAATGGTAATGCGTGTTAATTAACGAAGAATCATGTTAGTTGGGTAAAAATAATATAGTTTTTTCTTGTGCTGAATTAGGTTGCCAACATGATAGTAAGAATTCAACAAAGTAAATATATTATACCTGGGCCTATATCTTCTCGATTGAGGGAGGCTGCAAGTTTGGGATTTTTGCCTAATTGTCTTTGCTACATCTATCATCACGCATTTTCTCCACGGTACATTAATTTATTTATTTTTTTTTTGCATATTCCAACTCTGCTAATTGTCAGAGAAAATCATTTGGTACTGACTTCACTATAACTTCTATTTTTCCATAGTGGTACATAAACACCATCTATTGATGACAATAAAGACTGGTATTTGATTAGTTTCTATTCGAAATGTATGATATGCCAACTGACAATAATGGCAGGTGAGAATGTAAAACCAGCTTATGTAGGAGATAAGGAAATGTTTTTGACCAAAGTGGTTACTCCTATCTATGATTCGATAGCAAAGGTATCCAAACACTCTATGTTCCTTGCTTTGATCTTGGAAGTTCTGTTTGCCTGCAATGTAAGTAATTCTTATGTTGCCACTATTCCATAGAAAGCTACCTAGATCAGCAGAGTAGGGAAATTTGAACATTTCCGTTCAAGAATATGACGATCTAAGTGAGTATTTCTTGAATGATTTTCCTGTATGTTACAACTCTATGCTATCTTTTCTTTGTAATTTTGTAACTTGGACCCCTTGAGCGTTTTAGGTCAGTAGATTATTCAAGCTTAGGTGGCCAATGCTCGTTGAAGCTGATTTTTTATTGAGACTCAAAAATGATGTTAGTTTTAAAAAAATTGGGTAAGCATCAATCAACTCCTAGGATACTTAACTTTTATATTCACATATTGGTGAACTCAAGTGATAAAGTTATTTTCATATTTTAGGATGGCACGTATATTGCTCAGCATACCTTGACCAAGTTTTACCATTGAAGCAGAATACTAGGAGCCACTCTGCACCGTGAACAGTTTTCTGTCTACCCTTTTTAAATCATCAAGCTTTTTCTTAAGAGGTTTTCTCTCTCTGATTTGTTTTCAGCAGTTCAAGGGTCGTTGAGGATACATATGTTGTATTACAGGTAACAGTTTTAAACTTTAGATAGCTGATACTACTATTTATGTTCATAACCACTTGACTTTCGGAATTAACATGTTAGTTCTCTTTTCTATGATGAGATATATTTGGTAACATATTTTCTTCTTCTTCTCTTTCGGCTATGATTATTGTTGCCTGGACCGGTGATGGAAATCAACCTCAATCTTTGATTCTAACGCTTTAAAGGAAAGTATCACGTGTCTTTTATAAATCCTTCAATGTTGAAGCTTGGTCAAGGTATGTCATAGTTTAATTTCTCTACATATTTTATCACTTGCTGCACGTAAGTAAAAAAATGTTAAGAGATATGTTCTGTAGCTGTTTTGGATTTAAAGCAAAATTATGCATGTCATCTTTTGTTAAACTAAGATGCCTTTTGAGGGTTGTATGGCTTAGATATCCAGCTGGATTCGCAAAGACCATTAAAGGTAGGTTTGGCGTTTGGCGACATCTAAGGTCCTATGTTCAGTTTGGCGGTTATTGTCTACTCGTCACGAAACATGATGGCTGTTATATTGTTTCTATTCCTCTTCACGGCATTAGCTTGGAAGTTGAGACTACATGATTGTCATGCTCATAATGTGGTGGCCTCAGGTATGTTTTTTCCTCATCTGTTTAGAAGTCTACAACTCATATATTGGTTAAGGCAATGCTAACTTCAATATATGATGAAATATACATGACATACTTGGCTCTATGTTTGGAGGGGAATATGTGAAAAAACTTTTTCACTTTCCAAGTAAGATATTAAAAGATGAATATGTATGTATTATTTGAGAGCTACTTTGTCATATACATGAATCACGATTATGGTTAATTTAAAATTTTGCATACACAATCTTTGGCTTTTTGTTATTACTTAGAGGTTCTATTCTTGCTCCTAACTTTAGATATTTGTTTCCTGTAATATTATTACCAATAACACTTAAGCATTTTAAGTCTTTAGATACTACTTTTTAGGTTGTTAGTGTGTGTTGATGCTCATTTTAAACTCGAGTTTGAGAAATCACATATGTATGAAAAAAATTGGGTAAGCTTCAATGGACACCTGATCTACTTTAACTATATATCCCTATTTTGTTGAACTCAAGTTCCTGTGTTGTTGAAATAAAGTATATTTTTTGAATCAAAATGGTAAATGCGTGTTAATTAACGAAAAATCATGTTAGTTGGGTGAATGAAAAAACGCTATGCACATGAAGGCATAGTTTTGGTCAGACATTACAACTTAAAGTACATCCATGCTCAGCAAAGTGCTATTTGACAAGGCAGGTGAGCGTCATATGCAATTTCTCTTCTAGACTTGTTTGTACAACTATAACATGATCAATTGCTTCCAATGCAAGTAAATCCTTTACTCCCACCTTTTGTGACTTCAAAATAATGTTGCTAAATGGTTTTTCTTTGTATGACAGGTTTATGGCATATCATAGTTTTTCTTTGGATATACTTGAAGGTGGTGACCAAAGACATAATGGAAGAACTGAAGTAAGTTTTAACTATATCTGTTTGTATTTCTATATCATAGTTATTTTCTTTTCTTATAGTTTGAAGGGACGGGAATTTGAGGTGGATGAACAATACCTGTTATTTCAGCCTGCAGGTGCAATCATGTTCCCAACTCCACGTTCAGAACCTTGGAAGGTAAGTAATTTTAACAAAGAAATACACACATGTTGAGATCTACTTTTGAACTTGGTATATTCTTCTTACACGGTGTTAATTTGTAAATAAATAAGTTGTAGTTATTGCTAATACTTAAGGAATCTGCTATGGATGTGCTTATAAACTTGGAACCTAGAAGACAAATATCCTTCTGCTCCAATTCATTGTTTATGGATATGCCCTGGACCCCAAAGTTCGCGATATGATTTCCTTCTCATAAGTCTATTTAATATCTTAGAATTTTTTTACAACACTTACATTAGAACATTGTTGCCTTTAGGGTTTTCTACAAATTGTCTTCTAGACCTGTGTGTACGAGTATAACATGATCAATTTGCTTCCAGTACAAGTAAGTCCTCTACTCCCACTGTTCCATAGAAAGCTGCCTCGAGCAAAGTAAGGAAATTAAAACTTTTTCATTGTATTATGATGATTTAAATGAGTATTTCTTGTTAATGTATGTGATATCTTAGGTTGTTTACAATGCTTATATTAGGACATTTTGTCTTTAAGTTTATGCAATTTGTCTTCTAGACCTGTTTGTAACGAGTATAACATGATCAATGGAAGTTATGTACGTGTCTGATGCAAGTAATTCCATAACTCCCAGTGTTTCATAGAAAGCTTCCTCGAGCAAAGTAGGGAATCAAGACCTTCCTAGTGGGCATGTTATGACGATCTAAATGAGTATTTCTGGTATGGTTTTCTCATGTGTCAGAGTATTAAGATATTTGTTATATGTGAAACTTTAACGACAAATACTTGATTAGGACGGTGTGTTAATTGTTTCAGGTTAGATTGGTCACCTTGTGCTCATGTTGTTTTTTTCTGCGAGCTATGAGTTTGAATATAATGGGATAAGTTCCAATTAATCACTGCAGTGTCTTAGGGTGTTTTGACAAATGATATTTTGACAGGTTTATGGCATATCATGACCGGTTGGTCTTCTTCTTACTTTGGTTACACATGTTTTTAATGAATAAACGTCTACTAAACTTGATTTCTCTAGGGTCATTTTCATCACGGTCATCTAGATGTTTTTGATAAGATGTTTTTGATAGCTTGTATACCTTACAAGAGAAGGTGTCAGTAAAGCCTCTAAGATTATACTGATTGTTTTGACTTTTAAAGTCAAATGTGTCCCGTGTTATACTGATTGCTTTGACTTTTGACTCAAAAGCTGACCATTTCTACCCTATGTGAAGGCTCACACATCACAAAATATATACAAGGTGGTAAAGGGAGAGTGTTGGTGTTAATCAAATATCTCCATTTGAGGCGAATATTACAAATAGAAATGGGGAACAAACACTTAGCCAGGGGAGCTGTTCAGGATTGGACACTGTTTCGACTATTTCAGGTTGTTGTCTTGTCACTTCACTAAAGTTGGTTTCTTGTTTAGTGTTATGATATAATGCTTACTAAAGTCACTCTCTTCATGTTACTAGACGTCACAAAATGGGCAAGTTGGGTACAAGACTTTGTGTATTGAAACAACTGGTTGACCTGAAATAGCTGGTTGACCTGAAACACACTAGAAGGTCAAATATGTTTAGGTAGACTTTCGAGCCTTTTTCCTTTTAAAGATATTTTTTTGTTTTATCCATGTAAATTGTCATGGATTAAAGATAACTAAAATCGGCCCATTCATAAGTGAATGGATCAATAGTGTCATGTCTACGTAGTATACTTACTTCATTAAGTTCTTAGCTAATAGCATTTTCCTTTGCAGATCGCTATATTGACTGTGTATGTGGATCTTGTTCTTGTTGGAGTTGACCAGGGCCAGCACCCAGCCTGTAACTTTGGCTGAATAAACGACTTCAAGTGGCTTGACACTATTTTGTTCAAGTTGGATCCTTAATGGTCATACGTAAGTGAATTCATTCTTATGAAATGCAACTTGCCCCTGTGTTCCGCACATTTTCACCTGAAACAAATACTCACTACTATGCCAGAACATTACCTCATGGATGTGCAAATTCTAAAGCTCGACAAAACTTGGATTGGGTAAAAATTTGAACTCTTGAATATGGGTACAAGTATAATAAGCCAGCTAATTAAATTAAAGGTAAATGAAATCAAGAACATTGAACAGAAGTAGAGCAATAATGCTTCTTCACCTGGTTTATAGAAGCATAGAGGTAATTTCAATGTGTAGGTTTTTTTATAAGATAAAATTGATTGGACCTGTAATATTAGGATAAGATTCAGAATCATGCTATCAACTTCGAGTGGGGAGGGCTTGCAGGCTATAGACGTTGACCAGGTATGTCATCAAAAACATCTACTTCCGTTGTTCGTGAAAGCCACACTTCATTTTGTATAATTTTAATGTTTTTGATTTGTGGCAGTCGTGAGATGAAGTCCACTATACCATATACTACCTCTTGATCCTTATTTATGTCACCAAACATGACGGACACTTTGTTGATTCTATTCCTCTTCATAAGGTGTTAGCTAGAGAGTTTAGAATACTTGATTGCGATGCTAATGATTCGGTGGTCTCAGGTATGTTTTTCCTCTTTTCTTTAGACGTCTACAGCTTAATTATTGGTCAAGGAAATGCTAACTTCAATATATGATGAAATACTATGGCCTTGACTTTATGTTGGGAGGGTAATTGCAAGCACATTGACGTTATTATTAGTCAAAGTACATCCATGCTTTGCAAAGTGCTGTTAACATTGTAGACAGGTGGGTTTGCAAATTGATTCTAAGCAGTGTCTTTGCTGCTCTTCTTGCATCTTTTTCATTTTTATTCGGAACTTGACTGGTATAAATGTTCAGTGCACGACTTACTGAAGCATACCAAACTGTTATTGTTCTGTTTGAGGTTTTAAAGGCTTTTAGTCAAACATAAGTAGTGGAAGTTGACTGTGAGGTGAGCACAAAAGAAAACTTGCTTGTTTCTTCAAGAATCTTCTTACATATTTAAATAATATTATAAAGCAAACTAATGTTTGTGAGAGACAAACATTGTAGCTAACTTTACTACTTTTTATACATACGGTACAACCTTTTAGTGTTGTCCTTCTAACTTTCAATAGATCCTCCTATTAACGAGTATATTTCATATATATTTTGTCCTTCTAACTTTACTACTTTTTAGGGCTTGCAGGCTATAGACGTTGACCAGGTATGTCATCAAAAACATCTACTTCCGTTGTTCGTGAAAGCCACACTTCATTTTGTATAATTTTAATGTTTTTGATTTCCGGCAGTCGTGAGATGAAGTCCACTATACCATATACTACCTCTTGATCCTTATTTATGTCACCAAACATGACGGACACTTTGTTGATTCTATTCTTCATAAGGTGTTAGCTAGAGAGTTTAGAATACTTGATTGCGATGCTAATGATCTGGTGGTCTCAGGTATGTTTTTCCTCTTTTCTTTAGATGTCTACAGCTTAATTATTGGTCAAGGAAATGCTAACTTCAATATATGATGAAATACTATGGCCTTGACTTTATGTTGGGAGGGTAATTGCAAGCACATTGACGTTATTATTACTCAAAGTACATCCATGCTTTGCAAAGTGCTGTTAACATGGTAGACAGGTGGGTTTGCAAAGTGATTCTAAGCAGTGTCTTTGCTGCTCTTCTTGCATCTTTTTCATTTATTCGCAACTTGACTGGTATAAATGTTCAGTGCACGACTTACTGAAGCATACCAAACTGTTATTGTTCTGTTTGAGGTTTTAAAGGCTTTTAATCAAACATAAGTAGTGGAAGTTGACTGTGAGGTGAGCACAAAAGAAAACTTCTTGCTTGTTTCTTCAAGAATCTTCTTACATATTTAAATAATATTAAAAAGCAAACTAATGTTTGTGAGAGACAAACATTGTAGCTAACTTTACTACTTTTTATACGTATGGTACAACCTTTTAGTGTTGTCCTCTAAACTTTCAACAGATCCTCCAAACTGTGACTCATCTCCGGCGAGTCTCCGCCGGAGAAGAACACCAGCTTCCCCATCGCACCTTCCCTCTGCCGCTTGCTACTTCACCGCCACCACCCACTGCGGGAGGTTCTGCTCCCTTCACACCCACCTCTGGCAACTTCTGATTCTTTTGTAAGTTAAAGATGAGTAATACCTGACTAGAATACAATAAGAAAAACCCACCAACAAAGGCTGGTATTATCACTAGATTCTTGATTATCCGGTGACGATGTGGTTTCCCGGTGGGTGGGTGTGGATTCTCTGTTGGAAAAGATGGGGGAGGGGCGGAGATGCAGGGGATGTTAAATGCCTTACTACATAGACCCACATTACTACAGGAAAATGACATCGAATAAAATCTAAGACCGGTGTCAACGAAATTTGGCCAAAGAGAGGATTGTTTGATAGATTGAGATACTTTAGGGTTGATTGATTCAGAAGTGGTTTTACCAGAATTGCGCCGCAGAGACGATTGCCGGAGAGTATCATGGTTTTCAGCCGGTGCTGGAAACTCGTTGGAGAAGTAGTTATAGGAATGATAGAGTGATTAGAGGTTTACTAAGCCAGAAAGATTGGGGATTTCACTGGAGATCGAGTTTGTTTGAAGCTCAATACACGAATATGATCTAATTAATTAATCTTCTTTGAATCTAATGTAACTTTCAACTTCAAATTCTCTAGAAATAGCTATGATACTCTGCCATTTAGGCATTCTTTAATTCCTTCCCATTTGCAGTAATCATCTCCATTCCATTGAAGTGAATTCGATGGATCCATCGATGATTTCAAACCAAAAGTGCTTCTTTATCACCACGCGTTGCACATTCAACCCACAGAATGACCATTAGGCCGTCGGCGGTGGAACGACATGTGGAAGCTGCCTTGGTCCATGATGGGCTTCATCCCCGGGCCATCGTCGAGGAATACTAGGCCTTCCAGGGCGCCCTGCATTATCCACAGGGCCGTCTTTTGACTGTACGTACGTATGAATCGTACGTCGCTCAAATTCAAGGGGTTTGGAACCCGGGAGAGCGTGCCGTATCGGCGCGTAAGCGCGATCCGGGGCCATGAGATTCTTTTCCGTAACTACAATATTATTTATAATCACGATTGAGCTCGGAGCGGTTTGGGAAAGACAGGTTGGTTTTAGTTACAGAGGATGGTGGGCATCTTTCTCCCCATTGATTGTTTGAATTGGAGTCTAGTTTTGAATTATGTGGTATGTGTTACCTACAATGGGGGTTCTAAACGAATCAGCTTCATTTCCTAATAGGTTTTACCTCTGGTATCAATTTTTGTGTTCAATCTATGACTCGTGGAAAGGTCTTATTGCACATTTACTCCAAGGATCATAAAAAGTTTTTTGGTTTTGAATTCATCTTTTTTAAAATACAAGCGGTTTTTAGACATGAAAACTCAAAAACTCGATCGTTCTTTTTGTACTTTAAGTTTCAATTTTAGAATTCGTATTTTCATAGTATCATTTTGACACATATCATAACTTTGGGTTGTTATGTGGTTGGAAATTTTTTTAGCATATGACGTTGGAGACTAAGGTTATCAACTTTAAATTACATAGTATTATTTGACATAGGTTGATAAATTTAAGAATATAAAGTTTCCTAGCAATTGGTTGTTTGTAAGTGGCTTTACATGCATTTAACATAAGGTTTGATTTTGGCTTTCAAACCTTCACAATAATCATATCTTGAGAGCAATTGAGTAAGTGCTTCACAAAACGAGCAAAATTAAGACAATGTTAATTGACTTGGTGGTATGGTCTTACAGAATCTCTTGTACTGCTGTTGAGTCTAAAACCAATTAAAATTATCCAAATTTAAGCACAGGCTTTTAACAAGGAGTTATTATTAGTGTTGGTATAAGCCTTTTTAAATTCTTTCAAGTATGTTGCTGTCGTGATAGTTTTCGTCTATTATATTGGTTTATTAATTTAATTTCTATTAGATGCATGCTTATTGTTTATATCCGTTATATGTGGATTCATCATATCAATGTTCCGTTTCAATGTTTGAAACTCTCTTTGTTATTTGTGTTGCTACAAAGATCGGTTGTGTTGCGACAAAGATTGATAAGGAATGTTATTGTGATGTTTTAGATGGAGTGAATGTTGGTTTTGCTTAAATGCTTGGATTAAGTCTAAGCAACAAAGGATTTATTGATAGGTGCTCAAATATGCGTAAAATGTATTCTGTTATACTATTAGAACTTTTGTATAAAAGACATTTGTCAGGTTGTTTTAAAAATGATATAAATCAGCGGTGGTTGTGTATAGTTATAAATAATAGTAAGCTACTGTTTAAACATGTTATCTATATGCAAAAAATTATTAAATTAAATATCCCACCGCGGAGCGCAACGCACAGTTACTAGTTGAAAATAAGATATAGGTTTAACTCCCTTACAATATTTTCAGAAACACCAAATATTTTTAAAAAACACCAATATTTTACTTTCTAAAACTATAAAATATTTTAAAACCAATCTTTTTAAAAAATTAATTTGTTATAAAAACAATTTTCTAATATGTGAAATTTTGTTGAGGTATTTTAATGAGATATGTGAACAAATAGAAACTATAATGATGTTTTATGTAAAAAAATTGTTGATTAATTTTTGTGAGACAAAACAGAAAATATGTTAGTTTTGACGTGAAAATAATTATATGTAAATTTACTTATATATAATATCAAAATAGTGTTCTTTATTAATAAATACTTAATACTTTTTATTAAACTGCGTAAAAAATAAGATTTTAAATTAGTAACTAGCTTTTAATCTGCTGCGCGTTGCGGCGATGTCGTACGGGGTATGATAAAGTATAAATTACAATTAACCTGTCTCGTTTTCAAAATAAATTTATATTCATAACGTAGAGTAAATCGAATGTATAATGTCGAATTAAAACGTATTATAATTGACACGATTACAAACAAAATATACGTTGAAACATAGCCCAACTCAAATGTGTATACACAAACACGTGCGTAAACGTCGTATGAGACATTATAAAATATAAACCACAATAGTTTTGTATTGGTGAGCTAAATTTGTGTTGAAGCATAAAGTAACTTGAATTTATAACGTCGAATGAAAACGTATTATAGTTTACCCGACTTGTTTTCCCACAAAATTTACGTCAAAATGTAAATCAAATTAAAAACATAGTTAAAAATAAGCATGAAACGTTTCATTTTGACCTGTCTTGTTTTCGAGTAAAATTAATGTCAACATGTAGATAAGCTCCAATTTTTACCAGCATGTACATAAAAATAATAACTTAAGAAATTAAGTTTTTTGTTAATAAAAATGTACCATGGGTAAACCCAAATGCGATGTGGCACGTTTGGAACCTTGTTATGCGCGGTGCGACAGTGACATTAACGTGGTAAGTACGTAAAAGAACGTGTGAAGCTGCTATGGGTTGATATAGATAGAAAAAAGTATTGTGCCTTGGTCGTTGCGGCGTAAAAAAAATCAACATTAAGATGACAAAAACTCTCAAAGGAAAAAAATTACAAAAGAGTATAAGAAGGAAAAAAAACCCAAAAAAAAATGGAACGGGCGATATTTAAACCAAAGGCGGTTGACAGCTTCAAATAATTAACCATTTCATCTAGCATAAATCTGAGTTAGAACTTTCAAAAACATCCCATATAAACTGAAAAGAGAAAAGATAAAAATATGAAAGAACTCGGGTTTTTAAAGTATTAGGGCCTGTTTGATTCGTCTGATCCCGCGTCTGACCACTGACTGGCTGACCCGGCCAGCCAGTCAGTGCGTTTGCTGTTGCTGACACTGACCCGGAAATTTCATCTGACCGAGTCATTTTTCTTGCATCGTCTGACCCGGAAATTTCTCCGCCGTGGCCCAATCGTCGCCCTACCCCCGCCGGTTTCCTCCATCCGTCGCCCCCCATCCGCCGCCCTCCCCCCGTCGGCTTCGTCCCTTCGTCGCGCCCCATCCGCCGCCCTCCCCCGCCGGCTTCGTCCTTTCGTCGCGCCCCATCCGTCGCCCTCCCCCCACCGGCTTCGTCCCTCCGTCGTGCCCCATCCGCCGCCCTCCCCCCGCCGGCTTCGTCCCTCCGTCGTGCCCCCATCCGCCGCCCTCCCCCCGCCGGCTTCGTCCCTCCGTCGTGCCCCATCCGCCGCCCTCCCCCCGCCGGCTTCGTCCCTCCGTCGTGCCCCATCCGCCGCCCTCCCCCCGCCGGCTTCGTCCCTCCGTCGTGCCCCATCCGCCGCCCTCCCCCGCCGGCTTCGTCCCTCCGTCGTGCCCCATCCGCCGCCCTCCCCCCGCCGGCTTCGTCCCTCCGTCGTGCCCCATCCGCCCTCCCCCCACCGGCTTCGTTTCTCCGTCGTGTTCTAGCCACCGCGATTGACGAACCAAGGCAAGATTCAGTCAGCAGAGTCAGTCAGATACATAATCAAACAGTTAAGTTTCAGTCAGATGTAAACTCAGTCAAAACTTCTGACTGGGTCAACTTTTGACTCAGACAGCTCATACTGGATCAGCACAATCAAACATGAAAGTTGAACCCGAGAAATGTGATAAAAAACCACATGACATTACCACTTCAACCAAGCTAATTTTAGCGAAAATATTTGTAACATCAACCTTAAATATATTTGTAAGAAAGCAATAAATTATTAATTGTCTCACCGACCTTATTTTTTAAGGTATAGTAATTTTTTTCTCTATTAAAATGAACACAAATGAATAGTGATGTACATTTGGGCTAAACGTAATGTTACAATTCATTTATGCTTCACTTGGATTGCTTACACGTAAGACATAAACTGGGTTGGTTTACACGTATGTATGTACTTGTCGTCTTAGGAAACTCATCATCTCCATGAGACTTTCGTAACAGAGATACAAGTAATAGAGAGGAGTAAATGCATGAATAGAGAGAGAGAGAGAGATGCGGAGAGGAAGACGGTGATCACTACACCGTTAGAGTAGGCGGCGCCTCGACCATCACCATCGATCTGGCGACGACACATACACCAAATCGTAGCCTTAATTAGGGATTTTCTAGGTTCATTATCTATGAGGTATGTTGCATTAGCGGTTTGTTGTCCTAGGGTTTTCTTAGATGTATTACTTCGTTTGATTCTCTTCCTCTGTATTTGTTTGGTGTTTTTTCCATCAGATGTTGCCTTAATTGCTCCCGCACAAAGTCAAAGTTTTATGGTAAAAGTTCGAATCTTTTGTTGAGTTCATAATGTGTGTAGGATTTTTTATGATCTTTTTTTCAAATTGTATCTGAATTTTATATCATCACATGATCAGAGCATATGAATAGGGATGAGAATTTCTTCAACAGCTTATGATAAGATTTGATTTGTAGAATATGTATTGCACTGATTTTGTGGACTATCAACCACACAAGGTTCCAATAACTTCTGTCATTAAAATGGCGATACAACGTTTTGTGATTGTCTGTATTTTTGTATTTTGCAGGCATTGTGATCCTGCCCATAAGAGACCCTCATTAATGTTACTTTGTTTTTTTTTTCTTTTTAAACTTATTATTTGATTTGTAGTTGTGGTTGATTATTTTTTTCTGTTTGGTCATGTGTAATTGTTATTATTGAAGTTTTTTATGAAGAATTGGTAAGTTAGAAACTGAAATATCATTCAACTGCTTATAGTTTTTGGTTTACAGCATTAAAAGCATGATGTATATATCTAGCTCTTTTTCATCTATTTTCTTACTGATTTGGAATTTTTGAATTGAAATTACTACTATGTATTTGTTTATAGGTATTCGATGTGCCTGCGATCAAACTATTTTATTAAATGTTTAAAGAAATATATGAAAACTTCATGATGTTACTTTGAAATGTTGATAACTGCATTTACCTATTGAATTTTAAGTATTATAAGAGTGATTGGAAGCATTTGAATTTTAAGTTATTAAAACTACTTTATGGTTTTATTTTTATATAGTGACATTTTATTTATTTAATTTTATATAATTTCGAAGATTGAAATATTTTTCACTACTATTATCATGAGTTTCGATAACATGGTTTTGTTATCTAGATAGGCTATTTATCCTATGTCAGAACATAAATCTATCTATTTGAAGGTTTTGGGTGGACATTTGACATAATTTTAGACCTTATCTTTTCTATTAAATAATTATGTTAACTACTAATTGTATTATTTAAATCTTTTTTAGATTAAATAAAGTTTTTAATAGATTGAGAAATAGGTCTTTTATATATGTAATTTCTAAAGAAATAAGTTTTTGTAAACTAAGTAATTTTTCTAAAACATCAAAAAACTTTAAAAAAATACCAAATATTTCAAAATCGGTGTTTTTAAAATATAAATTTTTTATAAACCAAAATAAATACATGTCTGATTTATAATAAGAAATTTATTCAAAATGACATTTTTAAAGAGGTATGTTATAGATACACCCTATTTATTTCATTATCTCTATCTCTCTCTATACATACATATAGATACAGTGGAGAAAGATAGAGACAATAGAGTGTCTAAATAACAAAAAAGAGTGTTTGTATAAGACAACCCGGGACATGTTATTGATACACAAAATTTATTTTATCATCTCTATACCTTTCTATACATACATATAGATACATGGAGAGAGATAGAGACAATAGGGTGTCTCAATAACATAAATGTGATCAACCTTTTTAAAATGGTTTGTTTTGAAACAAATTGTTTATTTATTATTTTGAACACAATACAAAGAGTTTGCAAAGAAAAATTATAAAAAATGATATCATTAATAATTGCTTATACATAATTTCAATCATATCTTATTTCAAATTATCATTTTATAAGTAATACATCTCCTTTAATAATTACTTAATATTTTATTTATTAAACTCTTGTAATACACAATGTACAAACCTAGTTTTATTTTATACCTAACATTACAAAAACCAACAGTAATGTTATGTCTCAAATTTAAAAAATTAAAAAAAAAAATCAAATTTAATTACAAACGTTAATCACAAGCACTTACAAATTAAATCGTATTTTTAGCAATCTACCATTGCAATAATTACGGTAGATACGATATCTAAACAAAGAGATTGCGTAAATCGTATTTTATCAATCTTTCACCCAAAATTATTTATTATAACAGTCGGGTAAAACTCCCGTGAAAAGAACGCGTTGAAAGATTTGATTTGATTTGATTTTATTATTATTATTATAAAACCAAATCTCTCTCACTAATCACTATATATAAATCCTCTTTCATGCATCATTTGCAGAGCACAATCAATCCCATCCCACACTCGTCAAATCTTAATCTCTCCTAGGGTTTTCTCAATCGCCGAATCAAGCTAACCGCGTAATCGATTGTCTTCCCCTGTAAGTTTCTGTTTATGTGCAATAATCCTCTGTATTCGATCTGTTAGGCTAATTTCTGTTGTTATATGTTGATTTTGACGGTTAATGGTGCAGTGCGGAAACATCAGGAAGCGAAAGCGCTGACGAGCACGGAGGAGCCATCGACGGCGGCGAAGGACCGGAGAAGATGACCGGAAGTGAACAGAACACTAATAGCAAAGTTCTCGAGAAGGTCGGAAAAGTAATCGTTTGGATGAATGAAGCAAATAACGCTGACCTCACGTCACCATCTGCCTTTTCCGTCTAGATTATCACGCATTCGCAGGTCTCGTTTATCGTTCTCACCTTCAATTAGATCATATAGTCGGTGTTATCAATCTACTTTGTTATTTGATCATCGAAGTTATTGGAATGGAAGAAGTCAATAATGTGCTTTTGTTTTGATTAGGTTCAATGATGCGAGTATACACAGGATATGATGTGAACTAGGGCTTCGTTATAATAATTGATGAAGGCTTATTGCTAACGGATGCAATTTCAGGAATTTGCAGGTAGCATTGACAAGCAGTATAGGGGCGCGGTTTGTAATATATTGCTCCTTTGAATTTCTTGTTTCCATAAGAGAGTTCAATAAATAGTTAATATGTTTTAGTAAAGATGATAGTTATGCTAATCAAATTAGAATCTGATAGGCTCCTTTTTTGGTGAGAGCAGAGAGTTACTTTTGTCAGCCATTATATGTTACTTTTTTCTAATTTGAACGAATGGATTATCTGTGTGAACTGTGCTGTGCACAGTGTATTGAATAGAAGTTTCTTCACAACTTGAAAGATTGCTCTCATTTTTTGTCAGTTTTGTGTCTTTTCTTTTGTCAAGATTGCTCTCATTTTTTGCATGGCTAACGTAACTGAGACCTATATTCTTATGTTCTATTTTTTTGTAAATAATGTTGTAATCTCTGATCTTTTTTTCTGACCCTATGCTAAATCATAGGTAAAAGTTGCTTACAGAATATAGATACTTGGGGAATAAGTTTACTGATGTGATGATGTGACACGTGTGCCACTTAATTATGCTTTCTTTCTCTTTGCAGTTAGCCTTCGAGCATTGAAGAATCATGTTTTCTGAAACACATGATCAAGTTGCATAGAAGACAGAGATCTACTTTCCATTCAATACACCACCTCTTGATCCTGAAAGTGCAAATTATGCTCTTATGAGATACCTAGAGGTATATTGTAACTTTACTGTTGTTTTTCTTTACTTAAAATTCTATCATTTTGAAAACTTTTCTTATAAATATATGTTTTATGTTTGCAGATGCTCTTATTAACATGGGGGATCTTCCATGTTACAACTAATTATTGTGTTTCATGAAGTACACAAAAAGATTTGAGTAATAAATCCTATGAAAGTGTGATGTATGGTTACTTTGTTTTGAACACTATAATGCCTCTTCCTTTCTCATGTTTCTTTCTTCTGTTCTTTTGTTTGACTAGTTGGATAAGGGTGCAATAAACGAAGTGATGAAGAAGCACTTTAAGAATTATTATAAGTGGTGCAATTATCTGGACAGAACAAAGCAGTCTTTGGTGTTGCTTCACTTGCATCCCCTTTTCAGTCTTAATAATCTGGATAACAGGAAAGTAACCATGGCCCAACTACTTCCTAATTGCAGAAACATACCAACATGAAGTTCATTATTTTATGTGTTTATTTTATTTTAGATGTCTTTTTCTTATACTAATATAGTTTTTTCTTGTGCTGAATTAGGTTGCCAACATTACAGTAAGAATTCAACACACTAAATTTATTATACATGGGCCTATATCTTCTCAATTGGGGGAGGCTGCAAGTTTGGGATTTTTGTCTAATTGACTTTGCTACATCTATCATCATGCATTTTCTCCACGGTACATTATTATTTTTTTTATTTTTTATTTTTGCGTATTCCAACTCTGCTAATAGGCGGAGAAAATCATTTGGTACTGACTTTACTATTACTTCTTGTTCTTCCATATTGGTATATAAACACCATCTACTGTTGACAATAATGACTGTCATTTGTTTTAGTTGCTATTCGAAATGTATGATATGCCAGCTGACAATAATGGCATGCGAGAAAGTAAAATCAGCTTATGGAGAAGACAAGGAAATGTTTTTGGCAAAAGTGGTTACTCCTATCTATGATTCGATAGCAAAGGTATCCAAACATTCTATGTGCCTCGCTTTGATTTTGAAAGTTTTGTTTGCCTGCAATGTAAGTAATTCTTATGCTGCCACTATTCCATGAAAGCTACCTAGATAAGCAAAGTAGGGAAATTTGAACATTTCCGATCGAGAAATATGACGATCTAAGTGAGTATTTCTTGAATGATTTTCCTGTGTGTTAGAACTTTATGCTATCTTTTCTTTGTAATTTTGTTACTTAGACCCCTTGAGCATTTTAGGTCGGTAGATTGTGTTGGCCAATGCTTGCTGATGCCAATTTTTTATTGAGACTCAAAAATCACGTTAGTTTGAAAAAATTGGGTTAGCATCAATCAACTCCTAGGATACTAAACTTTTATATTCACATATTGCTGAACTCAAGTGATAAAAATATTTTCATAATTTAGGATGGCATATATTAGTGCTCAGCCTACCTTGACCAAGTTTTACCATTGAAGCAGAATACTTGGAGCCACTCTGCACTGTGAACAGTTTTCTGTCTGCCCTTTTTAACCATCAAGCTTTTTTGTAGCAGGGTCTCTTTTTCTCTCTCTGATTTGTCTTCAGCAGTTCAAGGGTCGTTGAGGATACATATGTTGTATTACAGGTAATATTTTTAAAACTTAGATAGCTGATACTACTATTTATGTTCATAGCCACTGAACTGTCATAATTAACATGTTAGTTCTCTCTGTTCCGATGAGATATATTTGGTAACAATTTTTCTTCTTCTTCTCTTTTGGCTATGATTATTGTTGCCTGGACCGGTGATGGAAATCAACCTCAATCTTTGATCCTGACGCTTTTAAGGAAGGTATCAATTGTCTTTAATAGATAATTCAATATTGAAGCTCGGTCAAGGTATGTCATATTTTAATATTAAAGGTAGGTTTGGCCTTTGGCGACATCTATGGTCCTGTGTTCAGTTTGGCGGTTATTGTCTACTCGTCACCAAACATGATGGCTGTTGTATTGTTTCTATTCCTCTTCACGGCATTAGCTTGAAAGTTGAGACTACATGATTGCTATGCTCATAATGTGGTGGCCTAAGGTATGTATTTTCCTCATGTGTTTAGTGGTCTATAACTCATTTATTGGTTAAGGCAGTGCTAACTTCAATATATGATTAAATATATATGACAGCCTCGGCTCTATGTTTGGAGAGGAATGTGTGGAAAAATTTTTCACTTTCCAAGTAAGATATTAAAAGATGAATATGTATGTAATTATTTGAGAGCCACTTTGCCATATACATGAATCATGATTGTGGTTAATTTAAAATTTTGCATACACAAACAGTCTTTGGCTTTCTGTTATTACTTAGAGGTTCTATTCTTGCTCCAAATTTTGAGATGAATATGTATGTAATTATTTGAGAGCCACTTTGCCATATACATGAATCATGATTGTGGTTAAATTAAAATTTCGCATACACAAACAGTCTTTGGCTTTCTGTTTTTACTTAGAGGTTCTATTCTTGCTCCAAATTTTAGATATTTGTTTCATGTATTATTATTTTAGATTCTACTTTTTAGGTTGTCAATGCGTGTTGAGGCTCATTTTTAATTTGAGTTTGAGAAATCACATGGGTATGAACAAATTTGGGTAAGCTTCAACAGACACCTGATATACTTTAACTTTATATTCCTATTTTGTTGAACTCAAGTAATTTTTTTGAATCAAAATGGTAAACGCATGTTAATCAACGAAGAATCATGTTAATCGGCCAGTCGGGTGAACGAAAAAAAGCTATGCACGTGAAAGGCATAGTTTTGGTCAGACATTAGAATTCAAAGTACATCCAAGCTCAGCAAAGTGCTGTTGACAAGGCTGGTGAGTGTCATATGAGATACACCTCCTCTTTATCTAACAGAGACCTATCTCCCATTGTTTTGTTTACTTATTTTTATCATTTTATACAGTTTTTCCTATTAAATTTGGTTTGCAGATTCAAGCTGCTGTTGTTGCTCTTTGTAACATGAGGGGTCTTCCTCTTCCATGGCCCTGGGATTACTACAAGAAAAATGAAGAAGACACATTTTAGATTGGCTTCAAGTTGGGTAAACAAGCGTTGATTTGAAATGCCGGTAGGAAAACATTACAACTTCGTTGTCTCATGGAGTACACACAAACAGACTTGAATGATAAGTCCTTCAAGAACAGGAGGTACAATAAATTTTTCAGCACCATGACAGATAACTGAATCTTCTAATTTGCAGAAAGTTAACATGGCAAATCAACTGGAGTATCTTGTTGCTTGCAAATATAAGTATGCGTCATATTCCAAAACCTGATCAGCAGCCCATGCTCAGTCACATACAATAACAATTTCGATAATTTTTACCTTGTTTTTTTTCTTTTCGTTTAGTTTGAAGGGACAGGAAAATGAAATGGATGAACGTTACCGATGATTTCGACCTGCAGGGGCATCCTGTTCCCAATTACACATTTAGAACCTTGGAAGCTTGGTTTTAAAAATAGCGCCTGAGGCGCGCTTAAGGCGTGAGGCTCTAGAGGCGATCAGGAAAACGCCTCAAGGCTTTGAGGCGGCGCCTCATGCACATCTAGGTCAAATTTGATCAACATTGGTCTAGATTGGGGTCCGTAAAAGGATGATAAGTAGAAATAACCAAAGGGATTGATGAGATTATGAATGATTTATATGGTAAAAAAACCAATATGTAAAAAAGCTTAGACAAATTCAACTTTTGATTGTACGTATAGCTTATTTTGTTGTACATAGAACAACGCCTCGCATACGTGAGGCTCTCGCCTCATGCCTCACACATAGCGCCTCGTCTTTTCAGACTTAAACGCCTCGGAGCGCCTAACGCTTTTTAAAACCAAGCTTGGAAGGTGAGTAATTATAACCAAAAATTACACACATGTTTAGATCTTAGTATATTCTTCTTACACGGTGTTCATTTGCAGATGATCAATGGGTTGTACATATTGCTTGGGACCTAGAAGATAAATATTCTGATCCAATTCGTAGTCAATGGATATGCATCGACCTCCAAAGTTCGCAATAGGCTTTCCTTCTCGTAAGTCTATTTAATATCTAGTTTTTTTTTCTTTCTTTTTTTAACAACAGTTACATTTGAACATTGTTGTCTTCAAGGTTTATTCAATTTCTCTTCTAGACCTGTTTGTACAACTATAACATGATCAATGGAAGTTATTCTTGCTTCCAATGCAAGTAAATCCTCTACCCCCACTTTTTGTGACTTCAAAGTAATGTTGCCAAATGGTTTTTCTTTGTATGACAGGTTTATGGCATATCATAGCCTTTTGGTCCTCTTCATAGATTTATTGCATACATGTTCTTAATGAAATTAAACGTGTACAAAATTTGATTTTTCTAGGGTCTGTTTCATTGAGGTCATCTAGAGTTTTAGATGACTTTTGAATTGCATGGTCTGCAGACTCGTGAGGATGTAAAATCAGCTTATAAATCAGATGGGGAAGCATTTATGGCAAAAGTTGATTTACTCCTATCGATGATGTGATAGTAAAGGTATCCTAGCACTCTATTCGCCTAATCTTGATTAGGAAGTTATGTTTGATTGCATTGTAACTAATTCATATACTGCTTTTGTTCGATAGGTAGTAGGGAAATCAAAACATGATTCTACAGAAATTTTCCAAAGTTGACAAAACATATATATAAGATGGCAGTCTAGTGAAAGAGTTCAATATGAATGCTCTTCCTATCCAATTAGTCAAGGTAAAACTTAGTCAAGGTCTGCTGAGCACTGCTTGTTTCATATCTCTACATATTTTATCACTTGTTACATTAAGAGCAAATTTATCCAATTATTTGTTTTGCAGCTGTCTTGGATATTGTTGCAAAAATTTTAGATTACTGGACAGTTGTTGTAAAGATGCTAACAATGTTGTAAAGTTTGCCACTCTGCACTGTGAGCAGTTTTCCGTCTGCCCTTTCTGAATTATCAAGCTTTTCTTAACTGGGATGTTTTCCTCTCTTTGATTTGTTTTCAGCAGTTCAAGGGTTGTTGAAGTTACATATGTTTTCTTACAGGTAACATTTAGATTTTAGAATATTTGATTGCCGATACTACTATCTATGTTCATAACTACAGAACTGTCATTATTAACATGTCAGATCTCTTTGCTCTGATGATATATTTGGTGACAATTCTTCTCCTCCTCCTCTTTTGGCTATGATTATTGTTGCCTGGACTGGTGATGGATACCCTACCTCAATCTTTAATTCTGACGTGTTCAATATTGAAGCTTGGTCAAGGTATGTCCAACACTAATAGTTTAATTTCCCTACATATTTCATCACTTGCTGCACGTAAATTAAAAAAAAATGTTAAAAGAGATATGTTCTGTTGTAGCTGTTTTGGATGTGGTACTAATTTGGAAAGCAAATTATGTTAATTTAAATTATCGAATTTAAAATTTAAATTACTTAGAGGTTCATCTTCTGTTAAACTAAGATGCCTTTTGTGGTTAATTTAAAATTTCACATACATAACCTTTTGGCTTTATGTGATTACTTAGAGGTTCTGTTCTTGCACCTATTTTTAGATATTTGTTTCCTGTAATATTATTACTAAGAACACATAAGCACTTTAGGTCCTTAGATTCTACTTTTTGGTTGGCCAATGCGTGTTGATGCTCATTTTTAACTTGAGTTTGAGAAATCACATGCGTATGAACAAAATTGGGTAAGCTTCAATGGACGCCTGATCAACTTTTACTTTATATTCCTATTTTGCTGAACTCTAGTATTTTTTTTATTGAATCAGAATGGTAAACGTGTGTTGATTAACGAAGAATCATGTTATTAGGTGAATCAAAAAAAGCTATGCATGTGAAAAGCATAGTTTTGGTCAGACATTACAACTCAAAGTACATTCCAAGCTCTTCAAAGTGCTGTTGACAAGGCAAATGAGTGTCATATGAAATACTGGTCCTCTTGATCTGGCTGAGACCTATCTCCCATGGTTTTTATTTACTTATTTTTATCATTTTGTATAGTTTTCCTATTAAATTTGGTTTGCAGATACAAGCTGTTGTCATTTTTACTCTTTGTAAATCTTCCATGGCCCAGGAATTAGTAGAAGAAAAATGAAGACACATTCTAGATTGGCTTCAAGGTGGTAAACATGTGTTGCTATAAATTTTGGTAGGAAAACGTTACAACTGTATTTGTCTCACGGGGTACGCACAAACAGACTTGAATGGTAAGTCCTTCATGAACAAGAGGTACACTAAATATTTCAGCACCATGACCATTAATTGAATCTAATAATATCTGATTTTGTTGCTTGCAAATGTCAGTATTTGTCATATTCCAAA
This sequence comes from Flaveria ramosissima, assembly GCA_025215565.1. Classification (NCBI taxonomy): domain Eukaryota; kingdom Viridiplantae; phylum Streptophyta; class Magnoliopsida; order Asterales; family Asteraceae; genus Flaveria; species Flaveria ramosissima. The sequence goes on along the minus strand of CM046040.1, from coordinate 3,009,040 downwards.
ACTTGATTAGCAAAACATACTGTCACATGCAATAACAAATTCGATAATTTTTACCTTATTTTTTCTTTTCGTATAGTTTGAAGGGACAGGAACTTGAGATGGATGATACTGATGATTTAACCTGCAGGGGCATCTTGTTCCCAGTTCCACATTCAGAACCTTGGAAGGTGAGTAATTTGAACCAAAAAAATACACACATGTTTAAATCTTAGGCTTAGTATATTCTTCTTAGACGGTGTTCATTTGCAGATCAATGGGTTGTAGAATCTGTCATGGATGTGCCTTCAAACTTGGAACCTAGAAGATAAATATAAATATCCTTCTGATCCAATTCATTGTCTACGGATATGCATCGACCCCCAAAGTTTGCAATATGCTTTCCTTCAAGTAATCTATTTAATATCTAAATATTTTTTTACAACAGTTAGTTTTGAACATTGTTGTCTTCAAGTTTTATGCACTTTCTCATCTAGACCTGTTTGTACAAGTATAACATGATCAATGGAAGTTATACTTGCTTCCAATGCAAGTAAATCCTTTACTCCCATTGTTCCATGGTACTCTGTTTTGGGGACTTCAAAGTAAGTTGCTAAATGGTTTATCTTTGTGTGACAGGTTTATGGCATATCATATCTTTTTGATCCTCTTCATACATCTATTGCATACATGTTTTTAATGAATTAGCGTGTACAAAACTTGATTTTTCTAGGGTCTCTTTCATTGAGGTCCTCCAGAGTTTTATATGGATTTTGAAATGGTCTGCAGAACCATGAGAATGTAAAAGTAAAACCAGCTTACGGATCAGATGGTGAAGCGTTTCTGACAAAAGTTGATTTACTCCTATCTATGATGTGATAGCAAAGGTATCCAAGCACTCTATTCGCCTCATCTTGATTAGGAACTTATGTTTGATTGCATTGTAAATAATTCATATACTGCTTTTGTTCCATAGGAAGTAGGGAAATCAAAACACGAGTTTACACACATTTTCCAAAGCTGACAAAACATAATTAAGATGGCAGTCTAGTGAAAGAGTTCAATATGAATGCTCTTCCTATCCTTTAATCCAGCTTATAAATATCTTGCATATTTTTTGGTAGCTCTCTGTAACTTCTCTTTTTGATCTTTAATGGCTAACACATTGGTAATTGTTATTCACATTTAACACATAAGCATGAGTACTGGGATTAAGTTGTAATTCTGTTCTAGATATGCTTGAAGTGGTGACCAAAGACATTTAACAAATAAGCATGAGAACTGGGATTAAGTTGTAACTCTGCTATTGGATATGCTTCAAGGTGGTGACCAAAGACATAATGGAAGAACTGAAGTAAGTTTTTCCTGTATCTGTTTATATTTCACTTTCGATAATGTTTACCTTGTTATTTTCTTTTCTTATTGTTTGAAGGCACTGGAATTTGAGGTGGATGAACAATACCTGTTATTTCAGCCTGTAGGAGCGATCATGTTCCCAACTACACGTTCAGAACCTTGGAAGGTAAGTTATTTTAACAAAAGAATGCACACATGTTGAGATCTACTTTTGAACTTAGTATATTCTTCTTACACGGTGTTAATTTGTAAATAAATAAGTTGTAGTTATTGCTTATACTTAAGGAATCTACTATGGATGTGCTTTCAAACTTGGAACCTAGAAGACAAATATTCTTCTGCTCCTATTCATTGTTTATGGATATGCCCTGGACCCCCAAAGTTTGCGATATGATTTCCTTCTCGTAAGTCTATTTAATATCTTAATTTTTTTTACAACACTTACATTAGAACATTGTTGCCTTCAGGGTTTTCTGCTATTTGTCTTCTAGACCTGTTTGTATGAGTATTACACGATCAACTTGCTTCCAGTACAAGTAAGTCCTCTACTCCCACTGTTCCATAGAAAGCTGCCTCGAGCAAAGTAAAGAAATTAAAACTTTCCCACTGTGTTATGATTATTTAAATGAGTATTTCTTGTAAATGTATTTGATATCTTAGGTTGTTTACAACACTTATATTAGGACATTCTGTCTTTAAGTATATGCAATTTGTGTTCTAGACCTGTTTGTAATGAGTATAACATGATCAGTGGAAGTTATGTACGTGCCTGATGCAAGTAATTCCATAACTCCCAGTGTTTCATAGAAAGCTTCCTCGAGCAAAGTAGGAAATCAAGACCTTCCTAGTGGGTATGATATGACGATCTAAATGAGTATTTCTGCTATGGTTTTCTCATGTGTCAGAGTATTAAGATATTTTGTTATATCATTATATGTGAAACTTTAACTACAAATACTTGATAAGGACGGTGTGTTGATTGTTTCAGGTCAGGTTGGTCACCTTGTGCTCATATTGTTTTTTTTTCTGTGAGCTGTGAGTTTGAATATAATGGGGTAAGTTGCAATTAATCACTGCAGTGTCTTAGGATGTGTTTGACTTTTGACAACTTCTCTGTAAACTCTGTTTTGTAACTTTAAAGTGATGTTGCTAAATGATATTTCTTTCTATGACAGGTTTATGGCATATCATGTCCGGTTGGTCTTCATACTTTTGTTACACATGTTTCTAATGAATAAACGTCTACTTAAGTTGATTTCTCTTGGGTCATTTTCATCACGGTCATCTAGATGTTTTTGATAAGATGTTTTCGATAGCTTGTATACCTTACAAGATAAGGTGTCAGTAAAGCCTCTAAGATTATACCGATTGTTTTGGTTTTCAAACTCAAATGTGTCCCATGTTATACTGATTGTTTTGACTTTTGACTCACAAGCTGACCATTTCTACCCTATGTGAAGGCTCACACATCACAAAATATATACAAGGTGGTAAAGGGAGGGTGTTGGTGTTAATCAAATATCTCCATTTGAGGCGAATATTACAAATAGAAATGGGGAACAAACACTTAGCCAGGGAAGCTGTTCAGGATTGGACACTGTTTCGACTATTTCAGGTTGTTATCTTGTCAATTCACTAAACTTGGTTTCTAGTTTAGTGTTATGATATTATGCTTACTAAAGTCACTCTCTTCATGTTACTAGACGTCACAAAATGGGCAAGTTGGGTACAAGACTTTGTGTATTGGTCGAGCTGGCTGACCTGAAACACACTAGAAGGTCAAATATGTTTAGGTCGACTTTCGAGCCTTTTTCCTTTTAAAGATATTTTTTTGTTTTACCCGTGTAAATTGTCATGGATTAAAGATAACTAAAATCGGCCCATTCATAAGTGAATGGATCAATAGTGTCATGTCTAGGTAGTATAATTACTTCAGCCTGTAATTGCATTTTCCTTTTGCAGATCACTATATTGACTGTATGCGGATCTTGTTCTTGTTGGAGTTGACCAGGTCCAGCAGCCAGCTCGTAACTTTGGCTCAATAAACGACTTCAAGTAGCTTGACAATATTTTGTTCAAGTTGGATCCTTAATGGTCATACCTAAGTGAATTCATTCTTATGAAATGCAGCTTGCCCCTGTGTTCTGCACATTTTCACTTGGAACAAAGACTCACTACTATGCCAGAACATTACCTCATGGATGTGCAAATTCTAAAGCTTGACCAAACTTGGATTGGGTAAAAATTTGAACTTTTGAATATGGTTACAAGTATCATAAGCCAGCTAATTAATTCAAAGGTAAATGAAATCAAGAACACTGAACAGAAGTAGAGCAATAAAGTACTTCACCTGGTTTATAGAAGTGGTTTGGTGACAATAGAGGTAATTTCAATGTGTAGGTTTTTTATAAGATAAAACTGATTGGACCTGTAATATTACTATATTAGGATAAGATTCAGAATCATGCTAATATTAAAGTGGGGAGGGCTTGCAGGCTATAGACGTGGACCAGGTATGTCGTCAAAAACATTTACTTCCGTTGAAAGCCACTTCATTTTCTATAATTTTAATGTTTATGACATGTGGCAGTCGTGAGATGAAGTCCACTTCCTTTTATCGGAACAAATCAATCTTTGTAACTGCTTTTTATAATCTTTAAGTAGCATATAAGGATAATAATCTAAAGCTAACACAACGTTATTTGCTATTCACATTTAATAAATAAGCAGGACTGGGATCAAGTTCTAACTCTGGGATTAAGTAAAAGCCTTTTCCTGCGTCGGTTTGTTGTTTCACTTTCTAATTTTTTTTCTTTTATTAGTTATTTATTCAGCACCATGACTTTTCAGCATCTGACTTTGTTGCCTGCAAATGTCGTATTTGGCAAATTCCAAAATTTGTTCAGCGGCCCAAGCTCTGTCAATTGTAAGTTCATTGTGTAGTAAATTCCTGCGTCAGCTAATTTCACACTTCCATGCCATTTAGATTTTACTTTAAACACCGTAATGCTTTCTTTGTTCTCATGTTTCTTCTTTTTTTAGCTTGACTAGTTGGATGTGGCTATATTCTTTTATGACGTCTATAATAGCTGTCATGGAGAACCTTGAAGCACATGATGAAGTAGCACATAAGTAAGAGATATATCTCCCCATACCATATACTACCTCTTGATCCTTATTTATGTCACCAAACATGACGGCTGCTTTGTTGATTCTATTCCTCTTCATAAGGTGTTAGCTAGAGAGTTTAGACTTCTTGACTGCGATGCTAATGATCTGGTGGTCTCAGGTATGTTTTTTTTTATTTTTTCTTTAGATGCCTACAACTTAATTATTGGTCAAGGAAATGCTAACTTCAATATATGATGAAATACTATGGCCTTGACTTTATGTTGGGAGGGTAATTGCAAGCACATTGATGTTATTATTACTCAAAGTACATCCATGCTCTGCAAAGTGTTGTTAACATGGTAGACAGGTGAGTTTGCAAAGTGATTCTAAGCAGTGTCTTTGCTGCTCTTCTTGCATCTTTTTTCTTTTTCATTTTTATTCGGAACTTGACTGGTATAAATGTTCAGTGCACGACTTACTGAAGCATACCAAACTGTTATTGTTTTATTTGAGGTTTTAAAGGCTTTTAGTCAAACATAAGTAGTGGAAGTTGACTGTCAGGTGAGCACAAAAGAAAACTTCTTGCTTGTTTCTTCAAGAATCTCTTACATATTTAAATAATATTAAAGAGCAACTAATGTTTGTGAGAGACAAACACTGTAGCTAACTTTACTACTTATTATACGTACGGTACAACCTTTTAGTGCTGTCCTTCTAACTTTCAACAGATCCTCCTAACTGTGACTCATCTCCGGCGAGTCTCCGCCGGAGAAGAGCACCAGCTCCCCATCACACAGCCATCTTCGCGACGACCTCCGACGTCCTTCCCTCTACGGCTCTACCCCTTGCTACTTCACCGCCATCTGCTACCTTCACACCCACCTCCGGCAACTTCTGATTCTTTTGTAAGAATTGAAGATGAGTAATACCAGACTAGAAGACATAATAAGAAAAACCCACCAACAGAGGCTGGTATTATCACTACATTCTTGATTACCGATGACGATGTGGAAAAGATGGGGGAGGGGCGAAGATGCACGGGATGTTAAATGCCTTTACTACATAGACCCACATTACAGGAAAATGACATCGAATAAAATCTAAGACCGGTGTCGTTGGAATTTCCCCAAAGAGACGATTGCCGGGGAGAGTATGATGGTTTTCAGCCGGTGGAGGGTGGTGAGAGGTGCTGGAAACTCGCTGGAGAAGTTGCTATAGGAAGGATAGAGTGATTAGAGTGATATACTAAGCCAGAAAGATTGGGGATTTCTTCGGAGATCGAGTTTGTTTGAAGCTCAATACACGAATCTGATCTAAATTAATTAATCTTTTTTGAATCTGATGTGCCTTCAACTTCAAATTCTCAAGAAATAGCTATGATACTCTGTTATTTAGGCATTCTTTAACTCCTTCCCATTTGCAGTAATCATCTCCATTCCATTGAAGTGAATTCGATGGATCCATCGATGATTTCAACCCTAAAAGTGCTTCTTTATCACCACGCATTGCACATTCAACCCACATAATGACCATATTAATGTTATTGATTGTTTGAATTGAAGTTTAGTTTTGAATTTTGTGGTATGTGTTGCCTTCAATGGGGGTTCTAAACGAAGGAGCTTCATTTCCTAATACGTTTTACATCTTGTATCAATTTTTGTGTTCAACCTATGACCCGTGGAAAGGTCTTATTGCACATTTACTCCAAGGATCATACAAAGTTTTTTGGTTTTGAATTTATTTTTTTTAAATACAGGCGGTTTTTAAACATGAAAACTCAAAAACTTGATCGTTCTTTTTGTACTTTTAGTTTCACTTTTAGAATTTGTATTTTCACAGTATCTTTTTGACATATATCATCACTTTGGGTTGTTATGTGGTTGGAAACTTTTTTAGCATATGACGTTGGAGACCAAGGTTATCAACTTTAAATTATATAGTACTGTTTGACATAGTATTTATTTGATATAGGGTTGATAAATTTAAGACTACAAAGTTTTCTGATTGATTGTAAGTGGCTTTACATGCATTTAACATAAGGTTTGATTTTGGCTTTCAAACCTTCATAATAATCATGTCTAGAGAGCAACTGAGTAAGTGCCTCGTAAAACGAGCAAATTAGGACAACGTTAATTGACTTGGTGGTATGGTCTTACAGAACCTCTTTTTTTGTGCTGCTGCTGAGTCTTAAACCCATTAAAGTTATCTAAATTTAAGCATAGGCGTTTAACAAGGAGTTATTATTAGTGTTGTTATAAGCTTTTTAAATTCTTTCAAGTATTGGTGCTGCCGTGATAGTTTTCATCTATTATATTGGTTGTCATATGTATGCTTATTGTTTATGTCTGTTATATGTGGATTCATCAAATCAATGTTCGGTTTCGATGTTTGAAACTCTCTTTGTTATTTGTGTTGCTACAAAGATCGGTTGTGTTCCAACAAAGATTGATAAGGAATGTTATTGTGATGTTTTAGATGGAGCAAATGTTGGTTTTGCTTAAATGCTTGAATTAAGTCTAAGCAACAAAGGATTATTGACAGGTGCTCAAATATGCATGAAATGTATTCTGTTATTTCTATTAGACCTTTTGTATAAAATACATGTGCCAGGTTTAAAAATAATATAAATCAGCGGTGGTTGTATATAGTTATAACTAATAGTAAGCTATTGTTTAAACATGTTATCTAAATGCAAAAATTTATTTTAATAAATATAATATATGATAGAAATATGATGGCCTTCGCTTTTTGTTGGAAGGGAGATGCACGCAAGGACGTTTTCACTTTTTAGGTAGGATAATAAAAGATAATTTTTGTATACAACTATATGACATCCTCTGTCCTCAGCTTTATGTTGGAAGGGGATGCACACAATGCTTGATTGAATAAGGATTGAAGTTTGTATGGATTCATTATGGGTAGCATGTATTTCAGATAATATAAGAGAGGTGAGACTAATATGGTTCGAGCATCTGCAGAGAAGATAGATGACGACACATTGTGTCGTACCGTCGTGTGGAAGCACTCGTCGTAGAAATTATATATTTTGAAGTTAACCGTTTATTTTTTTATTATATTTGTATAACTTTTACATTTTAAATTATTATAGTTTTAAATTTCAATAAGAAACATAGTTATATTTTTTCATTCTGAGATCTATTTATGTGGATTAATTTTTTTATTAATTTACAAGTTAAATTATATAGTCCATTGTTTTCACTATAATTTCTTACATTTTAAATTCTTAAAATTTAAAATTTTAAATTTCAAGCTCCCTCGAGGCTATATTTTTACTATAAATACAACCTTCTATTCATATGTCAATGTCTTCATTTTTTTTAACTTTAATTTTTCAAAATATGTAGTAGTTTTAGATTCATGTACACAAATGTGTTCGGGTGGTATTTCATGCCTGTCCGTTTCACCTCTCGGGTTGCTATTTATAGGTTTTATAAATGTGGCGTTAAAGAATTGATGGATGATGAAGTGGGCTAAATGTATGGGAAGTGAAGGAGATAAATGATGTTGAGCATTACAAGAAAATATTGATGTATACAAACGGATTGTGAAGATGGAAAAATTTTCCTTGGAAGGGTTACTTTTCAAGGTCAGTGTACAATGAAAAATATTTTCAATGAAGGTTTCGGTTGAACAAATAACTTTTCAATCGAAGCGTTGAAGATGTATATCGTCGTTTCTTATTTTGAACAAAGTATGACTATCCTTAAAATGTAATGTTTTTATACCTCAGTTGGCATATGGCACAACAATTGTCCTATGTGATGCCGTAAATAGTTATGTAGAAATTCCGTAAATAGTTATGTAGATGTATGAAGTTTTTTCAGAATTATACATCAAACACTTCTACTATACAACGTTAAAAGAAGCAATATGTAATGAAGCATGAGTTCCTTATTACGGGAGAGATAAAACAACTTCACTTGATGAATGGATGCTTGATAAAATGTCAAAATAATTAATTAGCTCTTCCTTTTTTTCCCTCCCTTTGTTTCTCTGTTTTATTTTTAAAATTGTGAATTTTTTAAATTAAATAATTTTTAATAACATATTATTTAATTAATTAAAAACTAGATCATTTGATTAAAAGATACACTTTATAAAAAGTAAAAAATTAAATACTAAGATATTTTCCGAAAAACCAAACATTTTTAAAAATACTGATATTTTACTTTCTAATCCTATACAATATTTTAAAACTGATTTTTTATTCATATTGGTTTTTGTTATTTACATTTCAGCCTGCAGGAGCAATCCTGTTCCCAACTCCATGTGAAACTTGGACGGTGAGTAATTTTAACAAAAGATTACACACATGTTAAAAAATCTGCTATGGATGTGCTATCAAACTTGGAACCTAGAACACAAATATCCTTCTGCTTCTATTCATTGTTCATGAATATGCCCTTGACTCCCAAAATTTGCAATATGATTTACTTCTCATAAGCCTATTTAATATCTTAATTTTTTTACAACACTTACATTACAATTTAAATTGAGATAAAATTGCACAAGTTTTTAATTCTACACACGGTTTATATATATATATATATATATATATATATATATATATATATATATATATATATATATATATATATAGATATATATATATATATATATATATATATATATATATATATATATATATATATATATTATATATATATATATATATATATATATATATATATATAAGCGATTTCTCGTATGTTGCAACATAAATCTATCTATTATAATAAAATAAGTTTTGGGTGGACGTTTGACATAATTTTAGACCTTATATATCTATTTTTACGTTTTTCTTTTTTATTAAATAATTGTGTTAACTATTAGTTATACTAGGTTAGAACCCGTGTGATACACGGATGATTTAATCAATATGACTTCCATCAAATACTGATTACATAATAACCATAATGAAAAATATAAAACAATAAATATCAAAGTTTGAAAATAGAAATAAATAAAATTCATACTCTAAAAAGTTTCTTGTAGATGTGTAAACACCTCTTTGTATACAACGTTTTGAGTCACATTGGTAATGTTACCATTTTGATCTAAAATGAGTAATTTTACCCCGTTTGTAGTCTTCACCCTTGACAAAGCAACATATAAAACACCAAGCCTACACAAAACTCAGAAGAAAGATGCTCAAAATTCAAAAGAAAAAAAATCAGGAAATTAAAACACTAATTAATTGAAATTTACAATGCTAATAAAGATAAATGAAAATTTCAGAAGGAAGAAAATTAGGAAATTAAAACACTAACTAATTGAAATTTACAATGCTAATAAATATAATAAAACTAAAATAATACATAAAGTGCTTTCTGTAATGTATATTCAAGCCAAAATTACTTAACTCACTTTTTTATTTAATTGTAGTTTCTACCATTAGCTTAACATGAAATGGGTCTTATGAGTTATGGTTAGAACAGAAGAAGGTCAAAATATATCAGAGGTTTATTTCAATGCTGCTTCACAATTATATTCATCTGTATTTTTTTTCTATGTTACACCTAATAAACCATAGCCTTTATTGTTCAATGAAGCTATTACTTCTTCAACTCTTAATTACATTCATAAGCAGTTACCTAACACACCACCTTTAGAAATCAACAATGTGTTTATGCCTTTTCATTAGATTAAGTGAATAAAAAACAAAAATATTGAACAAAGGGTTGACAGACTCAATCATAATCTATTCATGCGAGCATAATAGCACGTAAAAAAACTTGGAACCTACAACTTTTAAATAAACCATCCAAATGTGTCTGACCATTAATCTCAAGAACATGATCGAAGTCATCCCAAAAAAACTCAAGAACATCAAGTCACACCAATTAACATGATTATTGAAACCTTATGGTTATCCGTGGGTAATTTTATGTGTTCAGGAACTCTGGAGGTAAGCAAGAGAATATACCACCTTATTTTAAGGTCAAGCAAAATCAAAATCCGATATGAGAACCATTATCAAATCCTTTTTTTTTTCTAAATGCATGTGTCAACCATATAACCATAAACATAATTAAAATAATAGATAATAACACCTAAAAGGTATATAACACTACAAGAATCAAGAATGAGATGATGCAAACACATACCAGTGGACTCTTATGTTGACTCAAGCTTTTGAAGGATAAGGATTGTGCATCGCCGTGCAATGTAACTCTTAGACTAAAATTTGCACCAGAATACGAAAAAGGTTATAGCCATTGTATTTAAACAGTACTGAAGGCTTTAGAACTTTAATGGGATGATGCATATAACTAAAAGCATCGACAAATATAGACAAAAGGCATGAATTTTGAAAGCATGTACTAACTCTTGGTCAAGAGTGAATCTTGGAAAGTTTGCTAGTGTATGATCCTCATCGACAAAAAAAATGATAAAGCCGATTGATCCTTATATAAACTGTACGTGTTTCATTTTTTTGGCTAAAACTCTGAAAAATGTACAACAAAATTTATATTAGCAAGAGACAAAAATCTCCAAAACTAAAACTTCAGATTACTTGCAAGTTGAGTATACAATTACCTTTTTAAAGACATATTAAAGTAAGCAAACATGGTTGGGGAATGATTTATTTAGCTTAAGGAGCAGTACATTGAAATCATAATTGTTGGATATAAAAATTAAACTAAAAATTCTTCAATCCAACCCAAAGTTCCAACTTCATATTGAATATTTAGACAAATTTAAAGCTGGTGGGAAAAGATAATGCACCAATTACTTTAGACATTATATCATCATATAAGAAAACATGGTAGAATAAATCAAAGACATGAAAAATAGATTATGCTTCCGCTTAAAGTGATCTAAACTCAATTTGACTTGTTATCTTACTTGTTTGAGACCTTCTAATTTGCCACCCAGAAATGATGTAAAGGATCTCAATCAACATAATACACCATGTATCAAAAAAACAATTTTCAATTTTGTCCAACCCCTCATGATTAATAAAACTAATACCATTTGCATAATGACAGATGCACATTCAAAACCATTATACTTGGTTTATAAAAACTAATACAAGTAGCATAATCAACTGCTCATAGCTTCATTTTATATTTATTTTCATAGTGAAAATTGTTACACATGATGAATGAAATGAAATCATAATTAGCTTCCTCAAGCACTTGAAATTGATTATTGAGATTTAACTTTGTATCCAAACACCTAACATATCTAGAAAATGTGAATAAAATAACTCACCGTAGCAGCGAGAATTTCTTAGGTTTTCAAAAGATATTCAATAAGTGAAAGATTGCTGTTTGCTAGAATATTTTAGAAGATATATAAAACTAACACCTTCATCACCAGTAATTTAGAATTCCAGTAATTTAGAATTTGAAGCTAACAATGTGTTTGTACATCAAAACGAACAGCAAATTGAAGATATTAATAGTAAATCAAAGAAGAGGACAATGAAACAAAACAAACATGTGAATGGAGAAATCAATTATGGATGGACGAAGAATGTGATGCAGAATCGCTAAGATTGAGAGGAGATTGGGATCTAGGGTTATTGTGAATCAAAACTTGGAAGAAGAAAATAAGGATAGGAGGCATGAATGAAACGGTTATCAAACAGGCCAATTACAGATCCTAAGATCCGCATATATGTTATTACGGGTCGGAACAATAGGCTGGAATCCAAGCCAAAAACATATCTAGACAAGCGACACGTGGCACCATCAAACCTTTTGTTTATTGGAGTTGATAGATTATTTCTTTTTTATAAATGGTTGAAATTTATTAATCTCTGTTAGGTTACATGGGGATTTTAAAAACCAAAAATTGTAAGAGCAAAAAATATCTTTATTTTCTTGATGTTCCTGTTTTTGATTATCTCATGTGAAAGCAGGCAATGAACTGCTTGATCATTCATATATAATACTTTTAGTTGTTCAAGTATTACTTTCTAAACAACCTTGAGCATGATTAAAACTCTCATTTTGTTGCCTTTTGTACATAATTTTCAGCACAAACATTCTCATTAAAAAAAATATTGTTATATTCTTGCAACAGAATTAAGGTTTCGAAACAGAGGCACTTGAAATCCTATAGAGTGCATCAAATGGTGGTAGTAGGTTGCAGAGCACCAGTAGTGGTCTTACTGCTGTAAATGGTATTTTACTTTTCGGTTGCCATATTTTCAAAAAGTGTTGTAGGATTGAACCAAACAACTATTAAAGTCACTGATTAGTACTATCAAAATTACTACCCTGATTAGTACTATCAAAAATTCAATTCAACCAAACCCATTGATACAAACTACTAAAGTCACTGATATCTCGATGATTTATGGAAGATAATAACCAACAACTATTAAAGTCATTGATAAACTTAAGATTCACCAAAGAAGAGTATTTATTCAACCCTAAAGAAATACTTAATCATACACTGGAAACGACACCAGAAAGTTATGAATCGAAGTAAATAATATAGAGTTAACTGAGCAGAGTTGGAGATAACGAACAACAATGTCAATCAAGTTAGAGATTTGGGGTTTAAGAAGAAGAATGAAAGATTAGGGCAAACCTGGTTAGATCTAGGCTTGTACAGACCCAGAGTTGATGGTTGCGATTATTGGAAACGTCAATATACCTGGTTAGAAGATCGATTGATCGATCTGTAACAGTGAAGATGGAGGAGGAGCTGATCTAGGGTTTTCTGATTGAATGAGAGAATCCTAACAACAACATCAATTCACACAGGTTAAACAGATCTAGTTTCAAAACAATATGAAAACAAATGAAATCTCACATATTCTATTTACTTGAAAACACACAACTACACGCATCAAAACACACAAAAAAACCAAATCAGAACACGTATCAAGTGCCACTTCTACCCTTACAGCCCCATCTTCAACGACAGCGAGGGGTTTCAAATCTTCCTCACGAATCTCGGGATACCAATCCTTTTCATGAGTGGCTTCTTCATCATACCTACACCACACTCACCCATCCATCCCTCACTACGAATCGACCGAGTGTGACTGGCTTCGGGGGGGCTCTAGCCACCGTGGACAGGAACTTCGGGTTCTTGAACCACGCTTCGAGGCTAGAGAAGCCGTGAAGCAGATATTGGGTGAAGAAGTTAATGGTGAAAAAAACCCTTGTTCAAATTGTTTGCAGATTATTGTCGGTTCAACAATTAGAATCAAGAATCACAGAACAAAGATTAGAGTTAAGATTTTGTAAGTATTGTGAAGAATCTAACCTTGTTATATCAATTTCGCAAGAAAGATTGTCGATGATGGCGAGAAAGTCTTTGGATCTGCAGATTTGAAGTCGGAAGAGAGAAGGGAGGAGTGAATGTGGATCTAGGGTTTTGGTGAAGTAGTGAATGAAGCGGGTTCAGCCCATGGGTTAAAAAGATCCGCGTGTTATTTCTTGTTTTTCAGTATGAGCGGGAATTTAACAATTGGTTTTATTTAGGAGTGCCATGTGTCAAATTGATACTCTAAAAAATGGACATGTGGCTTAAGACATTTTGGTTTATTAGAGTTTTATAGATTATACAGAGAAAACTACAAAAAAATCTATGTTGTTTGATCATATTGCAAGTTTGGTCTCTAGATTTTGAAAATTATAAATTTAGTCCAAACAATTGAAAGTTGTTGCAAATTTAGTCCTCATGGTTAGTGTCTCTTAGTTTTAACGATCTGAGGACTAAATATGCAATATGGTCAAACCATAGGGACCAATAGTGCAATTTTCTCCAAAAATTAAAAAAAAACTATACAAATCGTATAGAAATTAAAAACCTAAGATTTAAAAGATTCAAATAAACGTTAATAAAGATATTCAATAATCGTTAAAAATAGAATAAAGGTTAAAAAAAATAAACCAAATTTAAAAAGTAAATAAAAGTAACAATAAAATGCATATAAAAATAGAAAATGAGAAAATAAGAAGTATGCTTAAAATTTTATTTTTTATAATTATTTTTGATAAAGTTCATATGTCATGTTTAAATCGAAGAATCTAAAAACCTTATGAAAGTATAAATTCAAAGATGAAAAACGAAATCGAACCTTCTTTTATTTTTTTTAACTTTAAAATGATTTTTCTCAATATTAATTTTAAATTTTATAAATGTTTATTCGGTTGTATTTTTAATTTTTTTGTTTATATATATATATGTATGTATTAATCGCATACTTTTTTCAATACTTTTCGTTTTCTCTTTTTACATGCCTTTTATTTTTACTTTTATTTAGTTTTGAATTTGATTGGATTTTTTAACCATTATTTTTTTTAATTATTGAATTTTATTATTGATGTTTATTTGAATATCTTATTTTTGATTTTAAATTATTATAAATTTTATTTGATTTCTAATTTTTTAAAAAATGTTTATAGCAAATTGCATTAATCTCTATGGTTTGATCATATTGTATATTTAGTCTCCATATTATTAAAAACTAACAGACTATAACGATGGGGATTTAATTTGCAACAAACTTTCAAATTTTTTGGCTAAATTTATAATTTTTAAAATTTAGGAACCAAATATGCAATTTAATCAAACCATAGGAACTATTTTTGTAATTTTCTCTGTTATATAAATATTTTGTAGATTAAATATAGTTTATTAATGAAATTGACAAAACGGGTCTTTTTATATATGTAATTTCGAAATAAATAAGTTTTTATAAACTATGTAATTTAAAAAAAACGGTGTTTTTCTATATCATCAAACTTTTTTTAAAATACGAAATATTTCAAAATATAAATTTTTTATAAACCAAATTAAATAAATGTCAGAGTTATAATAATAAATGTATTCAAAAGGACATTTTTAAAATGGTTTGTTTTGGAACAAATTATTTATTTTTTAACACAATAAAAGAGTTTGCAAACAAAAATTAAAAAAAACGATATCATTATTTTACTATTTATAACTATTGTTTATACATAATTTCAATCATATCTTATTTCAACTTATCGTTATATAACTAATACATCTACGTTCTAAGTATTTAATATTTTATATATTCAATTCGTGTAATAAACATGCTACAAATCTAGTTTTATTTTATACCGAACATTACAGATTTTTCACAACATTTACAACTCAATAGTAATAATGTTTACTCGAACTCCAAAAGTTGAAATTTTACTATCTAACCAACTTTTTACCTATAAGAGACTAATTTTGTTTTTCAAATTAAAAGAAACCCCAAATTTTCAAACGTTAAATCACAATCATTTACAAATCAAATCTTACTTTTAGCAATCTACCATTGCAATAATTACGGTAGATACGATATGTAAATAAAGAGATTGCGTAAATCGTATTTTATCAATCTTTCACCCAAAGTTATTTGTTATAACAGTCGGGTAAAATTCCCGTGAAAACCACGCGTTCAAAGATTTGATTTGATTTTGTTATTATAAAACCAAATCTCTCTCACTAATCACTATATATATCCGCTTTCATGCACCATTTGCAGTACACAATCAATCCCATCTAATCTAACATTAATCTCTCCTAGGGTTTGCTGAATCGCTGAATCGCTGAATCAAGTTCACTGCGTAATCGATTGTCTTCACCTGTAAGTTTCTGTTTATATGCAATAATCTTCTGTATTCGATCTGTTAGGCTAATTTCTGCTGTTATATGTTGATTTTGACGGTTAATGGTGCACGGAGGAGCCATCGACGGTGGCGAAGGACCGGAGAAGATGACCGGAAGTGAACAGAACACTAATAGCAAAGTTCTCGAAAGTAATCGTTTCGATGAATGAAGCAAAAAAGGCTGATCTCGCCATCTGCCTTTTCCGTCTAGATTATCACGCATTCGCAGGTCTCATTTATCGTTCTCACCTTCAATTAGATCATATAGTCGGTGTTATCAATCTACTTTGTTATTTGATCATTGAAGTTATTGGAATGGAAGAAGTCAATAATGTGCTTTTGTTTTGATTAGGTTCAATGATGATAGTATACAGGGGATATGATTTGAACTAGGGCTTCATTTTAATAATTGATGTAGGCTTATTGCTAACGGATGCAATTTCATGAATTTGCAGGTAGCATTGACAAACAGTCTAGGGACGAGGTTGGTAATATATTGCTCCTTTGAACTTGTTGTTTCCATAAGAGAGTTCAAAAAATAGTTTATATGTTTTGTGTGTGTGTCTCTTGAAAGATGATACTTATGCTAATCAAAATAGAATTTGATTATATTATGTTACTTGGTGAGAAAAGAGAGTTACTTTTGTCAGCCATTATGTTACTTTTTTCTAAATTGAACGAATGGATTATCTGTGTGAACTGTGCTGTGCACAGTGTATTGAACAGAAGTTCCTTCACAACATGAAAGAGATAACTATCTAAAAACCAAACCACATGTCTATATTAAGGATTTAATTTATTCAGGTGTTTTGATATTCAAATGTTGCTTTGAATTGGCTAACTTGCTTCGCCATTTGTGCAAAGAAACATTTGTATGATGTATTCTTTTTAAGGGGCTGCGTATCCGAGGTTGTACGAACTTCAGTGCTCCTCAGTTTGGTGTCTGTTCTTTTGTCGAGATTGCTCTCATTTTTTGCATGGCTAACGTAACTGAGACCAATATTCGTAAGTTCTGTTTTCTGTTAATAATGTTGTAATCTTTGATCTTTGTTTCTGAACCTATGCTAACTCATAGGGAAAAGTTGCTTGCAGAATACAGATACTCCTAGGTTTGTTGGGAAATAACTTTACTTATGTGATGATGTGCCACTTAATTATGCTTTCTTTCTCTTTGCAGTTAGCCTTCAATCATTGAAGAATTATGTTTTCTGAAACACATGATCAAGTTACATAGAAGACAGAGATCTACCTTCCATTCAATACACCACCTCTTGATCCTGAAAGTGCAAATTATGCCTAGAGGTATATTGTAACTTTACTATTGTTTTTTCTGTACGTAAAATTCTATCATTATGCAAGCTGCTATTGTTGCTCTTATTAACAATGGGGATCTTCCATGAATGGTAATGAAAGTGTTACAACTAATTATTATAAATCCTATGAAAATATGATGTATGGTTACTTTGTTTTGAACACTACAATGCTTCTTCCTTTCTCATGTTTCTTTCTTTTGTTCTTTTGTTTGACTAATTGGATGAGGGTGCAATAAACGAAGTGACGAAGAAGCACTTTAAGAATTATTAGAAATGGTGCAATTATTTGGACTGAAGGAAGCAGTCTTTGGTGATGCTTCACTTGTATCCCTTTTTCAGTCTTAATAATCTGGATAACAGAAAGTAGCCATGGCCCAAGTGCCCAACTACTTCCTAATTGCAGAAACATACCAACATGAAGTCCATTATTTTATGTGTTTATTTTATTTTAGGTGTCATTTTCTTGTACTAATATAGTTTTTTCTTGTGCTGAATTAGGTCCTCAACATGACAGTAAGAATTCAACAAAGTAAATTTATTATACACGGGCCTATATCTTCTCAATTGGGGGAGGCTGCAAGTTTGGGGTTTTTGCCAAATTGTCATCTATCATCACGTATTTTCTCCGCGGTTATTAATTTAGCAAAGGTAACCAAACACTCTATGTGCCTCGCTTTGATTTTACAAGTTTTGTTTGCCTGCAATGTAAGTAATTCTTATGCTGCCACTATTCCATAGAAAGCTACCTAGATCAGCAAAGTAGGGAAATTTGAACATTTCCGATCGAGAATATGACGATCTAAGTGAGTATTTCTTGAATGATTTTCCTGTGTGTTAGAACTTTATGCTATCTTTTTTTTTTTGTAATTTTGTTACTTGGACCTCTTGAGCATTTTAGGTTAGTAGATTGTTCTCGGTTAGGGTGGCCAATGCTCGTTGAAGTTGATTTTTTATTGAGACTCAAAAACGATGTTAGTTTTAAAAAAGGGGTAAGCATCAATCAACTCCTATGATACTTAACTTTTATATTCACATATTGGTGAACTCAAGTGATAAATATTTTCATGCTAGTAGCCACTCTCCACCGTGAACAGTTTTCTGTCTACCCTTTTTAAATCATCAAGCTTTTTCTTAACAAGTTTTCTCTCTCTGATTTGTTTTCAGCAGTTCAAGGGTCGTTGAGGTTACATATGTTGTATTACAGGTAACAGTTTTAAACTTTAGATAGCCCGATACTACTATTTATGTTCATAACCACTGTATTGTTTAATTAACATGTTAGTTCTCTTTTTTATGATGAGATATATTTTGTAACATTTTTTCTTCTTCTTCTTCTCTTTTGGCTATGATTATTGTTGCCTGAACCGGTGATGGAAATCAACCTCAATCTTTGATTCTGGTTTAAGGAAAGTATCAAGTGTCTTTTACAAATCCTTCAATGTTGAAGCTTGGTCAAGGTATGTCATACTTTAATTTCTCTACATATTTTATCACTTGCTGCACGTAAGTAAAAAAATGTTAAGAGATATGTTCTGTAGCTGTTTTGGATTTAAAGTACAATTATGCATGTCATTTTTTGTTAAACTAAGATGCCTTTTGAGGGTTGTATGGCTTAGATATCCAGCTGGATTCGCAAAGACCATTAAAGGTAGGTTGGCCTCAGGTATGTTTTTGACTTTTTTCCTCATCTGTTTAGAGGTCTACAACTCATTTATTTGTTAAGGCAATGCTAACTTCAATATATGATGAAATTTATATGACAGCCTTGGCTCTATGTTTGGAGGGGAATATGTGAAAAACTTTTTCACTTTCCAAGTAAGATATTAAAAGATGAATATGTATGTAATTATTTGAGAGCTACTTTGCCATATACATGAATCACGATTATGGTTCTATTCTTGCTCCTAACTTTAGATATTTGTTTCCTGTAAAATTATTACCAAGAACAATTAAGCATTTTAGGTCTTTAGATACTACTTTTTAGGTTGTCAGTGCGTGTTGATGCTCATTTTAAACTCAAGTTTGAGAAATCACATATGTATGAAAAAAATTGGGTAAGCTTCAATGGACACCTGATCTACTTTAACTATATATTCCTATTTTGTTGAAATCAAGTTCCTGTGTTGTTGAAATAAAGTATTTTTTTTAATCAAAATGGTAAACGCGTGTTAATTAATGAAAAATCATGTTAGTTGGGTGAATGAAAAAACGCTATGCCCCTGAAGGCATAGTTTTGGTTAGACATTACAACTTAAAGTACATCCAAGCTCAGCAAAGTGCTATTGACAAGGCAGGTGAGCGTCATATGAAATACACCACCTCTTGATCTGACAGAGACCTATCTCCCATTGTTTTTCTTTACTTATTTTTATCATTTTATACAGTTTTCCTATTAAATTTGGTTTGCAGATTCAAGCTGCTGTTGTTGCTCTTTGTAACATGAGGGGTCTTCCTCTTCAATGGCCTTGGGATTACTAGAAGAAAATGAAGAAGAAGACAAATTCTAGATTGGCTTTAAGTTTGGTAAACATGCACTGCTATGAAATGCAGGTAGGAAAATGTTACAACTTTCTTTGTCTTGAATGAAAAATCCTTCGTGAACAGGAGGTACAATAAATTTTTCAGCATCATGACTGATAATTGAGTCTTGTAGTTTGCAGAAAGTTAACATGGCAAATCAACTGGAGTATCTGAATTCTTCATATTCCAAAACCTGATCAGCAGTCCATGCTCAGTCACATACAATAACAATTTCGATAATTTTTACCTTGTTTTTTTTCTTTTCGTATAGTTTGAGGGGACAGGAACTTGAGACGGATGAGCAATACCGATGATTTTAACCTGCAGGAGCATCCTGTTCCCAATTACACATGCAGAACGTTGGAAGGTGAGTAACTTTAACCAAAAAATACACACATGTTTGATCTTAGTATATTCTTCTTACATGGTGTTGACCAAAGACATAATGGAAGGACTGAAGTAAGCTTTTTCTGTATCTGTTTGTATTTGACTTCCTATAATGTTTAACTTGTTATTTTCTTTTCTTGGAGTTCGAAGGGACGCGAATTTGAGGTGGATGATCAATACCTGTTATTTCACCCTGCAGGAGCAATCCTGTTCCCAACTCCATGTTCAGAACCTCTGAAGGTAAGTAATTTTAACAAAAAAAATACACACATGTTTAGATCTTAATTTTAAATTTAGTATTTTCTTTATGCACGATGTTAATTTGTAGATAAATAAGTTGTAGTTATTGCTTATAGTTAAGGAATCTGCTATGGATGTGCTACTTGGAACCTAGAGACAAATATTCTTCTGCTCCTATTCATTGTTTATGGATATGCCCTGGACCCCCAAAGTTCACGATATGATTTCCTTCTCATATGTCTATTTAATATATTATTTTTTTTACAACACTTACATTAGAACATTGTTGCCTTCAGGGTTTTCTGCAATTTGTCTTCTAGACCTGTGTGTACGAGTATAACTTGATCAATTTGCTTCCAGTACAAGTAAGTCCTCTACTCCCACTGTTCCATAGTAAGCTGCCTCGAGCAAAGTAAGGAAATTAAAACTTTCCCATTGTATTATGATGATTTAAATGAGTATTTCTTGTAAATGTATGTGATACTTTAGGTTGTTTACAATGCTTATATTAGGACATTTTGTCTTTAAGTTTATGCAATTTGTCTTCTAGACCTGTTTGTAACGAGTATAACATGATCAATGGAAGTTATGTATGTGTCTGATGCAAGTAATTCCATAACTCCCAGTGTTTCATAGAAAGCTTCCTCGAGCAAAGTAGGGAATCAAGACCTTCCTAGTGGGCATGTTATGACGATCTAAATGAGTATTTCTGGTATGGTTTTCTCATGTGTCAGAGTATTAAGATATTTGTTATATGTGAAACTTTAACGACAAATACTTGATTAGGACGGTGTGTTAATTGTTTCAGGTTAGGTTGGTCACCTTGTGCTCATGTTGTTTTTTTCTGTGAGCTATGAGTTTGAATATAATGGGATAAGTTCCAATTAATCACTGCAGTGTCTTAGGGTGTTTTGACAACTTCTCTGTAAACTCTGTTTCGTAACTTCAAAGTGATGTTGCCAAATGATATTTCTTTCTATGACAGGTTTATGGCATATCATGACCGGTTGGTCTTCTTCATACTTTTGTTACACATGTTTTTAATGAATAAACGTCTACTAAACTTGATTTCTCTAGGGTCATTTTCATCACGGTCATCTAGATGTTTTTGATAAGATGTTTTCGATTGTCAGTAAAGCCTCTAAGATTATACTGATTTTTTTTACTTTTAAAGTCAAATGTGTCCCGTGTTATACTGATTACTTTGACTTTTGACTCTAAAGCTGACCAATTCTACCCTATGTGAAGGCTCACACATCACAAAATATATACAAGGTGGTAAAGGGAGAGTGTTGGTGTTAATCAAATATCTCCATTTGAGGCGAATATTACAAATAGAAATGGGGAACAAACACTTAGCCAGGGGAGCTGTTCAGGATTGGACACTGTTTCGACTATTTCAGGTTGTTGTCTTGTCACTTCACTAAAGTTGGTTTCTAGTTTAGTGTTATGATATAATGCTTACTAAAGTCACTCTCTTCATGTTACTAGACGTCACAAAATGGCAAGTTGGGCACAAGACTTTGTGTATTGAAACAGCTGGTTGACCTGTAACAGCTGATTGACCTGAAACACACTAGAAGGTCAAATATGTTTAGGTCGACTTTCGAGCCTTTTTCCTTTTAAATATATTTTTTTGGTTTTACCCATGTAAATTGTCATGGATTAAAGATAACTAAAATCGGCCCATTCATAAGTGAATGGATCGATAGGGTCATGTCTACGTAGTATAATTACTTCATTAAGTTCTTAGCTAATTGCATTTTCCTTTTGCAGATCGCTATATTGACTGTGTATGTGGATCTTGTTCTTGTTGGAGTTGACCAGGGCCAGCACCCAGCCTGAACTTTGGCTGAATAAACGACTTCAAGTGGCTTGACAATATTGACTGTGTATGTGGATCTTGTTCTGCACATTTTCACTTGGAACAAAGACTCACTACTATGCCAGAACATTACCTCATGGATGTGCAAATTCTAAAGGTCGACAAAACTTGGATTGGGTAAGAATTTGAACTCTTGAATATGGTTACAAGTATCATAAGCCAGCTAATTAATTCAAAGGTAAATGAAATCAAGAACACTGAACAGAAGTAGAGCAATAATGCTACTTCACCTGGTTTATAGAAGTGGTTTGGGGACAATAGAGGTAATTTCAATGTGTAGGTTTTTTTTAAGATAAAATGGATTGGACCTGTAATATTAGGATAAGATTCAGAATCATGCTATCATCTTCGAGTGGGGAGGGCTTGCAGGCTATAGACGTGTACCAGGTATGTCGTCAAAACATCTACTTCCGTTGTTCGTGAAAGCCACACTTCATTTTGTATAATTTTTAATGTTTTTGATTTGTGGCAGTCGTGAGATGAAGTCCACTATACCATATACTACCTCTTGATCCTTGTTTATGTCACCAAACATGCGCTTTGTTGATTCTATTCCTCTTCATAAGGTGTTAGCTAGAAAGTTTAGACTACTTGATTGCGATGCTAATGATCTGGTGGTCTCAGGTATGTTTTTCCTCTTTTCTTTAGACGTCTACAGCTTAATTATTGGTCAAGAAAATGCTAACTTCTATATGATGAAATACTATGGCCTTGACTTTATGTTGGGAGGGTAATTGCAAGCACATTGACGTTATTATTACTCAAAGTACATCCATGCTCTGCAAAGTGCTGTTAACATGGTAGACAGGTGAGTTTGCAAAGTAAATCTAAGCAGTGTCTTTGCTGCTCTTCTTGCATCTTTTTCTTTTTCATTTTTATTCGGAACTTGACTGGTATAAATGTTCAGTGCACAACTTACTGAAGCATACCAAACTGTTGTTGTTTTGTTTGAGGTTCTAAAGGCTTTTAGTTAAACGTAAGTAGTGGAAGTTGACTGTGAGGCGAGCACAAAAGAATACTTCTTGCTTGTTTCTTCAAGAATCTTCTTACATATTTAAATAATATTAAACAGCAACTAATGTTTGTGAGAGACAAACACTGTAGCTAACTTTACTACTTTTTATACGTAAGGTACAACCTTTTAGTGATGTCCTTCTAACTTTCAACTGATCCTTCAAACTATGACTCATCTCACCAGCTTCCCCATCGCACCGCCATCTTTGCCACGACCTCCGACGTCCTTCCCTCCGCCGCTTGCTACTTCACTGCCACCACCCACCGCGAGTACAACCTTTTAGTGTTGTCCTTCTAACTTTCAATAAATCCTCCTATTAACGAGTATATTTCATATATATTTTGTATTCATTTGATTGTAGATAATTAGGGATATCATAGTTGTATTATTGGGATTCATGTGTATAGTTTCCATTTCTAGATTAGGGAAGTAATTTCATGTATTGTGTATATAATTTTGGGAATGATGAATGAGAGGGCGTCGATTGTTTTCTATGATATACCAATGTCTTAAATGGTATCACAAGACCAGGCACAAAACTAGCCCTTCCGTTCCAATTTTGCAGCCCTTTCTTTATGTTCTTTTGCCCACTGCAACCCCCTTTGATGGCTGAATCCAACACCCCTCCCACCAATGAACAACCTGCCGCCCCCACACCGTCCAAATCCATTCATCCCGCTTATACAGTCACTGACATTCAGCGCAAAGTCAGGGTTCTAGATGGAACAAAAGTCACGTATTCAGCCTAGGTCAAATTGTTCCAATTGCATGCACGCGGATACAAAGTCATGGCTCATATTGACGGAACCCCCCACCTGCCAAAACAGATCCGGCTTACGAGTCTTGGTCTGAACTTGATGTAGTCGTCTTACAATGGATCTACGGGACATTGTTTGATGAATATTTGGTTCGTGTGCTCCAATCTGATTCCACTGCTCATGCGGCATGGAACCGACTCAAAACCATTTTCCTCAACAACAAGGGCTCACGAGCAGCTGCTCTTGAGCATGAGTTTAATAACCTCACTCTTAAGTCCATGCCCTCACTCGAGTCCTACTGCCAAAAACTCCGTGATCTTGGAAATCAGTTGATGATGTTGATTGTCCTGTCAATGAGAAGTGATTAGTGTTACAACTTGTTCGTGGTTTACCGGCTGGGTTTGACACTATTGGAGCCCTCATGCTGCAACATGCTGCAACTCGAGAGTCGGCGACAAGCCACTCGTGACAGTCTCTCACCCTCAACAGCCTTGGCAGCAGTCTCCCAACACCAGCCATCTAATCAAACTTAGGGAATTCGTCGCCGTACAGGCCCGCCAACAGCATCTGCCGACCCCTGTTCAACCTAATTCCCGTGGTCGTGCCTTTATAAATCAGCCACCGCACCGCCCTTATTTCTATAGGACGGTTGGGCCACCTCCTTACTGGGCTTACTGGATGCCACCACCCTGCCCATTTTCAACCCAAGCCGGTTGGGCCTAGCCCTATGTGCACCTCCATCAGCCAAAACAGGCTCTAAGTAGCCAACCCAGCCATCACCCGGAGATAGTGAAGCCCATCTGGCCTCAATGGACTCGTTGGAACCAACTGAACTCGGTGAAGCTCTTCAGGCAATGACAATGGATGATGGAGATAACCAGTGGTATATAGACTTGGGTGCATCTGATCATCTCACCGGCAACATAGGTGAAATCCATTCCCCATTATTATCTTGTTCTACGGATGCGATTTTTGTAGGTAATGGCGCAAGCATTTCGGTTTATGGATTAGGAAATTAAACCCTTCCAACCACCTCCACCCATGACCTTCACCTACAAAATATTCTTTACACACCCAATGTTACCAAAAAATCTCATTTGCGTAAGAAAATTTACTACCGATAATCATGTTTCCGGTTGAATTTGACCCTAACGGTTTTTTGTGAAGGAACTCAAGACTGGCAGGATCCTAACTCGCCACAATAGTTTGAGCCATCTTTATCCTGTCTCATACCTGGTGTCAAATCCAACGGTTCCAACTGCTTTCACTACCACTGCTCGAGATCCTTGGCATGATCGTTTAGGCCATCCAGGGATTCTGGCGTTTAATTATCTTGATTCAAATAAATCTTTTTCTTGTAATAAACGTGCTAAGAATCTAGTTTGCAATTCATGTCAACTTTCAAAGCACAAACGATTACCCTTTGTGTGTCTCAATCTACAACTATATTACCATTTGATATTGTCCATTGTGATTTGAGGCCCTCACCTATCACAAGTAAAATCGGGTACAAATATTACATGTGTTAGTAAATGATTAAACCCACTACACATGGGTTTTCCCACTGAAATTTAAATCTGAAACATTTCAAAAATTCTCAAATTTTCACAACTATATTAAAACTCAATTTAACACCATCATACGATCTTTCCAATGCAATTTAGGGGGTGAATTTGTATGATCACTTCCGGGTGTTCGGTTGTACATGCTACCCGAACACCTCCTCCACTAGATCAAACAAACTCTCATTCAAATCTACCAAATGTGTTTTCCTCGGTTACCCGGCTAATTTCAACCCAAAAGTGCTTCTTTATCACCACGCGTTGCACATTCAACCCACAGAATGACCATATTAATGTGATTGACTGTTTGAATTGGAGTCTAGTTTTGAATTTTGTGGTATGTGTTACCTACAATGGGGTTTCTAAACGAAGGAGCTTCATTTCCTAATAGGTTTTACCTCTTGTATCAGTTTTTGTGTTCAATTTTGTGGTATGTCTTATTGCACATTTACTCCAAGGATCATACAAAGTTTTTTGGTTTTGAATTCATCTTCTTTAAATACAAGCGGTTTTTAGACGTGAAAACTCAAAAACTTGATCCATCTTTTTGTACTTTTAGTTTCAATTTTAGAATTCGTATTTTCACAATATCTTTTTGACACATATCATAACTTTGGATATGGACTGGTCCTAGTATATATGCATATGATTATGGTGGATGGTTGTTGTGTATGCCCACACTCCATTTCACGTTTGGTACATAGGGTTTGTAGCTCTATGTGCATGTCTCTTCTGATATAGGTTATTCAGTTCAATGGATACATCCATATGATACAATTTATTTTATTGACTTGGCTTACTTCACGTGTATCATTTTATGTTACGTTATATCTTGGTGTTACTGCAGTTATTATTATTATCACTTGTGCCTTTAGCCGTATTGGACATTCGGCTTATTCCGTAAATATTTGTTTTAACAGGTTCACATGTTACTCCGGGCTGGGTGTGAAGAGAGATAAATTAAGCTTTAAGACTTTTGATCAGAGAAAGATAGTCATTTTTATAGCATATGCTAGTTATTCACATTTGGTTGATTAAATAATATATAACGAATACTTTACCCTAGGGCTCTCAAACGATATTTTGATGATGTACTCCTAACATTTCAAATATGGAATTATGTATTATGTTACGATTACTATGATAGTAACACGTCAGCCCTAATCGGGTTGGGGTGTTACAGAAAATATGTTAGTATTTACATGAAAATAATTATATGTAAATTTACTTATATTTAATATCAAAATAGTGTTCTTTATTAATATATACTTAATATTTTTTTTATTTAAACTGCGTAAAAAAATAAGATTTTAAATTAGTAAATTACTTATCTATATAATTTTGAAGTCTTAGCTACATGAAAATTTTAGTTTTTTGTGTTTTGGCCACAAAGTTTTGTGGTATTCATATTTGGTCATTTTTGATTTGCCAAGTTATTTTAGTAATTACAAATGATAGATTCTAACCACCTATTTATTTGATTTGTATCATGATATATGTGAAACCTTGCGTAAATTCGATGCGTTTGTTAAGTTTATTATGTTATGTTGATATTATTTCTTTCTTTCTATTTGCTTAATGTCTTTGAGTTTAAAGTCGAAGTGCTAGCCATTATATATATACATATGTGTGTGTGTGTATATATATATATATATATACGAGTCACGAGCCGAGCTTTAATATCAAAATAGTGTTCTTTATTAATATGTACTTAATTTTTTTTTATTTAAACTGCGTAAAAAATAAGATTTTAAATTAGTAAATTACTTTAATATAATTTTGAAGTCTTAGCTACATGGAAATTTTAGTTTTTGTGTTTCGGCCACAAAGTTTTGTGGTATTCATATTTGGTCATTTTTTATTTGCCAAGTTATTTTAGTAATTACAAATGATAGATTCTAACCACCTATTTATTTGATTTGCATCATAATATATGTGAAACCTTGCGTAAATTCGACGCGTTCGTTAAGTTTATTATGTTATGTTGATATTATTTCTTTTTCTATCTGCTTAATGTCTTTGAGTTTAAAGTCGAAGTGCTAGCCATTATATATATATATATATATATATATACATATATATATATATATATATATATATACATAGATATATACACACACACACACACACACATATATATATATATATATATATATATATATATATATATATATATATATATATATATATATATATATATATCTATATATATATATATATATATATATATATATATATATATATATATATATATATATATATCTATATATATATATATATATATATATATATATATACATATATATATGAGCCGAGCCAACGAATCGAGCTAACCCTGGCTCGAGTTCTGCTCGTTTAGAAGTCGAGCAGAGCCGGCTCGCTTAGATACGAGCTTTTTTCGAGCCGAGTTTTTTTCTAGCTTTTTTTCGAGCGAACTTCTAGCCGCGAAATTTTTGTATAGCCTTATGTTTCTCAATGAATTAATGTATAGTGAGATTGATTTCTAGATGGTAAGGTTTTCATTATGGTCATCCTCATGTTTTTGTTAAGATGTTTTCAATAGCATCTTTACCTTAAAAGAGGAGGTTTTACTAAAGCCTATAAGATTATAAATCTAATTTATGATGTATATGTTGAAAATTTCAAACCTCTGTAATATAAGCGAACTTGCTGTGAAAATACACAAGTTATTAAAACTACTTTATGGTTTTATTTTATATAACAATATTTTATTTATCTAATTTTATATAATTCCGAATATTGAGCAATTTGTCACTACTATTATCATGAGTTTCGATGAAAATTTTAATTGAGATAAAGCCGTACAAGTTTTAATTTCTACAACACGGTTTTGTTATCTACATAAGCGATTTGTTCCAAGTCACAACATAAATCTATTTATTATAATAAAATAAGGTTTTGAGTGGACATTCGACATACTTATATATCTATTTTTACGTTTCTCTTTTCTATTAAATAATTAAGTTAACTATTAATTATATTATATAAATCTTTTTTAGATTAAGTATAGTTTATTAATAAATTGGGAAATAGGTCTTTTTATATATGTAATTTCTAAAAAAATAAGTTTTTGTAAACCAAGTAATTTTCTAAAACATCCATTTTTTTTTTAAATACGAAATATTTCAAAATCGGTGTTTTTAAATTATAAATATTTTATAAACCAAAATAAATAAATGTCAGAGTTATAATAAGAAATTTATTCAAAATGATATTTTTAAAATAGTTTGTTTTGAAACAAATTGTTTATTTATTTTTTTGAACACAATAAAAAGAGTTTGCAAGCAAAAATTATAAAAATGATATCATTATTCTACTATTTATAATTATTGTTTATACATAATTTTAATCATATATTATTTCAACTTACCGTTATAAAACTAATACATTTACGTTATTAACCTTTTAGTATTTTATATATTCAAATCGTGTAATACACGTGATACAAATCTAGTATTATAAAATACCGAACATTACAGATTTTTCACAACATTAACAACACAACAGTAATACTGTTTACTCGAACCCCAAAAGTTATAATTTTACGTTTTAACCAACTCTTTACCTATAAGAGACTAATTTTGTTTCTCAAATTAAAAGAAATCCCAAATTTTCAAACGTTAAATCACAAGCACTTACAAATCAAATCTTATTTTTAGCAATATACCATTGCAATAATTACGGTAGATACGATATCAAAATAAACAGATTGCGTAAATCGTATTTTATCAATCTTTCACCCAAAGTTATTTATTAACCGGAGGGTAAAATTCCCGTGAGAACCACGCGTTCAAAGATTTGATTTGATTTTATATTATTATAAAACCAAACCTCTCTCACTAATCACTATATATATATCCGCTTTCATGCACCATTTGCAGTACACAATCAATCCCCTCTAATCTAACATTAATCTCTCCTAGGGTTTGCTGAATCGCTGAATCGCTGAATCATGTTCACTGCGTAATCGATTGTCTTCCCCTGTAAGTTTCTGTTTATGTGCAATAATCGTCTATATATGTTGATTTTGACGGTTAATGTTGCAGTGCGGAAACGTCAGGAAGCGAAAGCGCTGACGAGCACGGTGGAGCCATCGACGGTGGCGAAGGACCGGAGAAGATGACCGGAAGTGAACAGAACACGAATAGCAAAGTTCTCGAGAAGGTCGGAAAAGTAATCGTTTCGATGAATGAAGCAAACAACGCTGACCTCACCATCTGCCTTTTCCGTCTACATTATCACGCATTTGCAGGTCGTTTATCGTTCTCACCTTCAGTTAGATCATATAGTCAATAATGTGCTTTTGTTTTGATTAGGTTCAATGATGAGAGTATACATTGGATGTTAACTAGGGCTTCGTTTTAATAATTGATGAAGGCTTATTGCTAACGGATGCAATTTCAGGAATTTGGAGGTAGCTTTGACAAACAGTATAGGGACGAGGTTTGTAATATATTGCTCCTTTGAACTTCTTGTTTCCATAAGAGAGTTAAATAAGTAGTTTATATGTTTTGTGTGTGTGTGTGTGTGTCTTGAAAGATGATGCTTATGCTAAATTGCTAATCAAAATAGAATTTGATTATATTGCTAATCAAAATAGAATTTGATTATATTAGGCTCCTTTTTTTGGTGAGAGCAGAGAGTTACTTTTGTCAGCCATTATGTTACTTTTTTCTAATTTGAACGAATGGATTATCTGTGTGAATTGTGCTGTGCATAGTGTATTGAATAGAAGTTCCTTCATAGGGAAATCATAGGGAAAAGTTACTTATAGAATACAGGAACTCCAAGGTTTGTTGGGAAATAACTTTACTGATGTGATGATGTGGCATGTGTGCCACTTAATTATGCTTTCTTTCTCTTTGCAGTTAGCCTTCAATCATTGAAGAATCATGTTTTCTGAAACACATGATCAAGTTGCATAGAAGACAGAGATCTACCTCCCGTTTAATACACCACCTCTTGATCCTGAAAGTGCAAAATATGCTCTTATGAGATACCTATAATTCACACATATAATCCATTCGTTCCTATAATTCTATCATTTTGAAAACTTTTCTTATAAATATATGTTTTATGTTTGCAGATGCAAGCTGCTATTGTTGATCTTATAAACATGGGGGATCTTCCATGACTGGTAACGAAAGTGTTACAACTAATTATTATGTTTCATGAAGTACACAAAAGATTTGAATAATAAATCCTATGAAAGTATGATGTATGGTTACTTTGTTTCGAATACTATAATGCTTCTTCTTTTCTCATGTTTCTTTCTTCTGTTCTTTTGTTTGACTAGTTGGATGAGGGTGCAATAAATGAAGTGACGAAGAAGAGCTTTAAGAATTATTAGAAATGGTGCTATTATCTGGACAGAAGGAAGCAGTCTTTGGTGATGCTTCACTTGCATCCCCTTTTCAGTCTTAATAATCTGTATAACAGGAAAGTAACCATGGCCCAACTACTTCCTAATTGCAGAAACATACCAACATAAAGCCCATTTTTATATGTGTTTCTTTTATTTTACGTGTCCTTTTTATTATACTAATATAGTTTTTTCTTGTGCTGAATTAGGTTGCCAACATGACAGTAAGAATTCAACAAAGTAAATTTATTATACAAGGGCCTATATCTTCTCGATTGAGGGCGGCTGCAAGTTTGGGATTTTTGCCTAATTGCCTTTGCTACATCTATCATCACGCATTTTCTCCATGGTACATTAAGTTTTTTTTTTATTTTGCATATTCCAACTCTGCTAATAGTCAGAGAAAATCATTTGGTACTGACTTCACTATAACTTCTATTTCTTCCATATTGGTACATAAACACCATCTATTGATGACAATAATGACTGGTATTTGTTTAGTTTCTATTCGAAATGTATGATATGCCAGCTGACAATAATGGCAGGTGAGAATGTAAAACCAGCTTATGTAGGAGATAAGGAAATGTTTTTGACAAAAGTGGTTACTCCTATCTATGATTCGATAGCAAAGGTATCCAAACACTCTATGTTCCTTGCTTTGATCTTAGCAGTTTTGTTTGCCTGCAATGTAAGTAATTCTTATGCTGCCACTATTCCGTAGAAAGCTACCTAGATCAGCAGAGTAGGGAAATTTGAACATTTTCTTGAATGATTTTCCTGTATGTTAGAACTCTATGCTATCTTTTCTTTGTAATTTTGTAACTTGGACCCCTTGAGCATTTTAGGTCAGTAGATTATTCTCGGTTAGGTGGCCAATGCTCGTTGAAGCTGATTTTTTTATTGAGACTCAAAAATGATGTTAGTTTTAAAAAAATAGGGTAAGCATCAATCAACTCCTAGGATACTTAACTTTTATATTCACATATTGGTGAACTCAAGTGATAATATTTTCATATTTTAGGATGGCATGTATCATTGCTCAGCATACCTTGACCAAGTTTTACTATTGAAGCAGAATACTAGGAGCCACTCTGCACCGTGAACAGTTTTCTGTCTACCCTTTTTAAATCATCAAGCTTTTTCTTAACAGGTTTTCTCTCTCTGATTTGTTTTCAGCAGTTCAAGGGTCGTTGAGGATACATATGTTGTATTACAGGTAACAGTTTTAAACTTTAGATAGCCGATACTACTATTTATGTTCATAACCACTGAACTGTCATAATTAACATGTTAATTCTCTTTTCTTTGATGAGATATATTTGGTAACATATTTTCTTCTTCTTCTCTTTCGGCTATGATTATTGTTGCCTGGACCGGTGATGGAAATCGACCTCAATCTTTGATTCTGACGCTTTAAAGGAAAGTATCAAGTGTCTTTTAGAAATCCTTCAATATTGAAGCTTGGTCAAGGTATGTCATAGTTTAATTTCTATACATATTTTATCACTTGCTGCACGTAAGTAAAAAAATGTTAAGAGATATGTTCTGTAGCTGTTTTGGATTCAAAGCAAAATTATGCATGTCATCTTTTGTTAAACTAAGATGCCTTTTGAGGGCTGTATGGCTTAGATATCCAGCTGGATTCGCAAATACCATTAAAGGTAGGTTTGGCGTTTGGCGACATCTAAGGTCCTATGTTCAGTTTGGCGGTTATTGTCTACTCGTCACGAAACATGATGGCTGTTGTTGTTTCTATTCCTCTTCACGGCATTAGCTTGAAAGTTGAGACTACATGATTGTCATGCTCATAATCTGGTGGCCTCAGGTATGTTTTTTCCTCATCTGTTTAGAAGTCTACAACTCATTTACTGGTGAAATATACATGACAGCCTTGGCTCTATGTTTGGAGGGGAATATGTGAAAAAACTTTTTCACTTTCCAAGTAAGATATTAAAAGATGAATATGTATGTAATTATTTGAGAGCCACTTTGCCATATACATGAATCACAATTATGGTTAATTTAAAATTTTGCATACACAATCTTTGGCTTTTTGTTATTACTTAGAGGTTCTATTCTTGCTCCTAACTTTAGATATGTGTTTCCTGTAATATTATTACCAAGAACACTTAAGCATTTTAGGTCTTTAGATTCTACTTTTTAGGTTGTCAGTGCGTGTTGATGCTCATTTTAAACTCGAGTTTGAGAAATCACATATGTATGAAAAAAATTGGGTAAGCTTCAATGGACACCTGATCTACTTTAACTTTATATTTCTGTTTTGTTGAACTCAAGTTTTCTTATGTTGTTGAAATCAAGTATTTTTTTGAATCAAATTGGTAAACGCGTGTTAATTAACGAAAAATCATGTTAGTTGGGTGAATGAAAAAACGCTATGCACATGAAGGCATAGTTTTGGTCAGACATTACAACTTAAAGTACAGCCAAGCTCAGCAAAGTGCTATTGACAAGGCAGGTGAGCGTCATATGAAATACACCACCTCTTGATCTGACAAAGACCTATCTCCCATTGTTTTTCTTTACTTATTTTTATCATTTTATACAGTTTTTCTATTAAATTTGGTTTGCAGACTCAAGCTGCAGTTGTTGCTCTTTGTAACATGAGGGGTCTTCCTCTTCCATGGCCTTGGGATTACTAGAAGAAAAATGAAGAAGACAAATTCTAGATTGGCTTCAAGTTGGGTAAACATGCGCTGCTATGAAATGCTGGTAGGAAAACGTTACAACTTTGTTAGTCTTGAATGAAAAATCCTTCATGAACAGGAGGTACAATAAATTTTTCAGCATCATGACTGATAATTGAGTCTTCTAGTTTGCAGAAAGTTAACATGGGGACAGGAACTTGAGACGGATGAACGATGTTTTGATCTTAGTATATTCTTCTTACATGGTGTTCATTTCCAGATCAATGGGTTGTACTTATTGCTTGTAGTAAAGAATCTGTTATGGACGTGCCTTCAAACTTGGAACCTAGAAGATAAATATCCTTCTGATCCAATTCATTGTCTATGGATATGCATCGACCTCCAATGTTAGCTATATGCTTTCCGTCTCGTAAGTCTATTTAATATCTAGTTTTCTTACATCAGTTACATTTGAACATTGTTTTCTTCAAGGTTTGTGCAATTTCTCTTCTAGACCTGTTCGTACAACTATAACATGATCAATTGCTTCCAATGCAAGTAAATCCTTTACTGCCACCTTTCGTGACTTCAAAGTAATGTTGCTAAATGGTTTTTCTTTTTATGACAGGTTTATGGCATATCATAGCTTTTTGGTCCTCTTCATACGTCTATTGCATACATGTATTTAATAAATTAGCGTCTACAAAACTTGATTTTTCTAGGGTCTGTTTCATTGAGGTCATCCAGAGTTTTAGATGATATTTGAATTGCATGGTCTGCAGACTCGTCAGGATGTAAAACCAGCTTATGAATCAGATGGGGAAGCATTTCCAACGGAAGTTGATTTACTCCTGTCGATGATGTGATAGCAAAGGTATCCTAGCACTCTATTTGCCTCGTCTTGATTAGGAAGTTATGTTCGATTGCATTGTAACTAATTCATATACTGCTTTTGTTCCATAGGTAGTAGGGAAATTAAAACATGAGTTTACAGACATTTTCCAAAGTTGACAAAACATATTTAAGATGGCAGTCTAGTGAAAGAGTTCAATATGAATGCTCTTCCTATCCTTTAATCTAGCTTATTAAATATCTTGCATATTTTTTGGTAGCTCTCTGTAACTTCTCTTTTTGATCTTTAAGTGGCTAACACATTGGTAATTGTTATTCACATTTAACAAATAAGCATGAGTACTGGGATAAAGTTGTAATTCTGTTTCTAGATATGCTTGAAGTGGTGACCAAAGACATTTAACAAATAAGCATGAGAACTGGGATTAAGTTGTAACTCTGCTATTGGATATGCTTGAAGGCGGTGACCAAAGACATAATGGAAGAACTGAAGTAAGTTTTTCCTGTATCTGTTTGTATTTCACTTTCTATAATGTTTACCTTGTTATTTTCTTTTCTTATAGTTTGAAGGGATGGGTATTTTCTTTTCTTATAGTTTGAAGGGATGGGAATTTGAGGTGGATGAACAATACCTGTTATTTCTGCCTGCAGGAGCAATCATGTTCCCAACTCCACGTTCAGAACCTTGGAAGGTAAGTAATTTTAATAAAAGAATACACACATGTTGAGATCTACTTTTGAACTTAGTATATTCTTCTTACACGGTGTTAATTTGTAAATAAATAAGTTGTAGTTATTGCTTATACTTAAGGAATCTGCTATGGATGTGCTTTCAAACTTGGAACCTAGAAGACAAATATTCTTCTGCTCCTATTCATTGTTTATGGATATGCCCTGGACCCCCAAAAGTTTGCGATATGATTTCCTTCTCATAAGTCTATTTTATCTTAATTTTTTTACAAAACTTACATTAGAACATTGTTGCCTTCAGGGTTTTCTGCAATTTGTCTTCTAGCCAGCTAATTAATTCAAAGGTAAATGAAATCAAGAACACTGAACAGAAGTAGAGCAATAATGCTACTTCACCTGGTTTATAGAAGTGGTTTGATGACAATAGAGGTGATTTCAATGTGTAGGTTTTTTTATAAGATGAATTTGATATTAGGATAAGATTCAGAATCATGCTATCATCTTCAAGTGGGGAGGGCTTGCAGGCTATAGACGTGGACCAGGTATGTCGTCAGAAACATCTACTTCCGTTGTTCGTGAATGCCACGCTTCATTTTGTACAAATTTTAATGTTTTTGATTTGTGGAAGTCGTGAGACGAAGTCCACTTCCTTTTATCGGAACAAATCTATATTTGTAACTGCTTTTTATAATCTTTAAGTAGCGTATAAAGATAATAATCTAAAGCTAACACAACGTTATTTGCTATTCACATTTAATAAATAAGCAGGACTGGATCAAGTTCAGCTAACACAACGTTATTTGCTATTCACATTTATAATCTTTAAGTAGCGTATAAAGATAATAATCTAAAGCTAACACAACGTTACTTACCAAAAGGTTTACTTGTCAAAGCAGCATCTGACTTTGTTGCCTGCAAATGTTCGTATTTGGCAAATTCCAAAATTTGTTCAGCTGCCCAAGCTCTGTCAATTATAAGTTCATTGTGTAGTAAATGCCTGCGTTAGCTAATATTTCACACTTCCATGCCATTTAGATTTTACTTTAAACACCGTAATGCTTCCTTCATTCTCATGTTTCTTCTTATTTTTGCTTGACTAGTTGGATGCGGCTATATTCTTTTATGACGTCTATAATAACTGTCATGGAGAACCTTGAAGCGCATAAAAGTAGCACACAAGTAAGAGATATATCTCCCCATACCATATACTACCTCTGGATCCTTATTTATGTCACCAAACATGACGGCCGCTTTATTGATTCTATTCCTCTTCATAATGTGTTAGCTAGAGAGTTTAGACTACTTGACTGCGATGCTATGATCTGGTGGTCTCAGGTATGTTTTTCCTCTTTTCTTTAGACGTCTACAGCTTAATTATTGGTCAAGAAAATGCTATAACTTCAATATATGATGAAATACCACGGCCTTGACTTTATGCTGGGAGGGTACTTGCAAGCACATTAACGTTATTTCTACTCGAAGTACATCCATGCTCTACAAAGTGCTTCTAACATGGTAGACAGCTGAGTTTGCAAAGTGATTCTAAGCAGCGTTTTTGCTGCTTTTTGCATTTTTTTCAATTCAGAACTTGACTGGTATAAATGTTCGGTGCACGACTTATTAGAAGCGTACCAAACTGTTATTGTTCTCTTTGAGGTGAGATGAGGTGAGCACAACAGAAATTATGTTGCTTCTTTCTTCAAAAGTCTTTTTGCATATTGAAAATAAGACAGGTTTATCTCCCTTACAATCTATACTAATAAATGATTATATTGGGTGGACACATGTTGCCATAACATTAATTCAATCATTTATTTACTCGCTCAAATCATTTATATGTTAAAGTAATTAATTTCCTAAAATCTCTCTCCCTCTCTCTTATTTTTTTAAATTTAAAATCTTATAAAATCAATATTTTTTATAAAACAATTTTTAATTAATTAAAAAACTAAATGTTTTGATTAGAAATACATTTTTTGAAAAAAATAAAGATTTTTAGAAACTATGAATTTTTTTAAACAAAGTATCTTTTTACACACATGAAATATTTCAAAACCAATCTTTTTTTTTAAATAAAAGTTTTATATAAAACCATTTTTCTAAAAAAATTGAAAAAATAATTGACACTTGGAGTTTTTAAACAATGAGATATTTATAGAAAGAATATTTTGTCAAAGCAAAATTCCGTTAAATACGAAAAATTATTTATACAACAAATATAACTAAAACCATATTTTTGAAATAATGAGATTTTTTATTAAAAATGATATTTTTCAAAAACAATAATCTTAGAACGAAATGTTTTTTAACATATTTTTAAAACAAGAGTTTTAAAAAACACTATTTGAAAATGAAAGTTTTAAAAGAATGATAAAATATTGAGTTAATTACATGATTGGTCCGTGTGGTTTGCCTATATGGCAATATTGGTCCCAACTTTTAAGAAATTATAGGTTTGGTCCCAACTATTTATCAAATCGTAAAACGATTGGTCCTTAACATTAACTTCTGTTATGTCTTTCAGTTAAGTGGAGGTGAAAAGACTAATATACCCTTAAACTAAAAGACAAAATATCTAAAATATAAAATATCTTTCCAAAAAAATATCTAAAATATAAATGAGTTTACATGGGTCCCACTTTTTTAGATTAAACAATTATATATATATATATATATATATATATATATATATATATATATATATATATATATATATATATATATATATATATATATATATATATATATATATATAATATATATATAGGGGAGAGATCAAATGAAAACCATGTTTATAATTAAAAATCATTAAAACCACCACTACCCAATCACATAACTTATAATTGATTTAACTTTTTAATTGTTTAAAGTATATTTAAGTAAATTCAACCATATTTTTCAAGTTTATTATATATTTTTCATATAAACTCACGAGCTACATGTAAGTAACTCTTAGTTGTACACTTGGTAACACGTACTTACATATATGTAACCCCTGGTTTTCGTGGTTTAGATATATATATATATATATATAGATATATAGATATATATATAGATATATATATATAGATATATACATACATGTATACATGTATGTATACATACATATGTATATACATACATATGTATATATATATCTACATACATATGTATATCTACATATATATATATATATATATATATATATATATATATATATACATACATACATACATGTATACACATACATATATACATACATACATGTATACACATACATATATACATACATACATGTATACACATACATATATACATACATACATGTATACACATACATATATACATACATACATGTATACACATACATATATACATACATACATGTATACACATACATATATACATACATACATGTATACACATACATATATACATACATACATGTATACACGTACATATATACATACATACATGTATACACGTACATATATGCATACATACATGTATACACGTACATATATACATACATACATGTATACACGTACATAGATACATACATACATGTATACACGTACATAGATACATACATACATGTATACACGTACATAGATACATACATACATGTATACACGTACATAGATACATACATACATGTATACACGTACATAGATACATACATACATGTATACACGTACATAGATACATACATACATGTATACACGTACATAGATACATACATACATGTATACACGTACATAGATACATACATACATGTATACACGTACATAGATACATACATACATGTATATACGTACATAGATACATACATACATGTATATATGTACATATACATACATACATGTATATATGTACATAGATACATACATACATGTATATATATATACATACATACATGTATACATATATATATATGTATACATATATATATATACTACAGACATATATGTCATCATCACCATTAACCCACCCACCACCACCGTCGGCAACCCACCACCGTAACACTATCGGCACCACCATCACCTTCTCCGCCAGACCACCATCGTAACACTACCACCACCGTCACCTTCTCCACAGATCACGATTATGTGTTTGACGTGAAGAAAACCTGCATTCACACACCGCCGGAAACCACTGCCGGAAACATCGCCATACCACCACCGTTGCATCCTCCGCTTGAACCCACCACTATCGCATCCTTCGCTTGAACCCGCCCCGTTCGAACACATAACATGATTTGAACCCACCACCGTTGCATCCTCCGTTTGAACCCCACCCCGTTTGAACAAGTAATCATGATCTGAACCCACCTCCGCCGCATCCTCCGTTCGAACCCATTAATGGTTGACGATGATCGCGATATGAACCTAATCGAACCCATAATCGTGATCTGAACCTAACCGAGCCACCACCACCATGAATCCTAATTAAGCTGTTTTTGAACCCGATCCACATCACGATCATCAACATAACCACCGTAGTTCTTGGAGATAAATGGTTTTATAATGTGGTAGTGGAAGAGTGATTATGGTGGTGGTGGTTGGGGGAAATGGTGGTTGATTGCTGATGATCTGTACCGGTGGCGGCGGTGGTGCGTCGACGGTGATGGTGCGCCGACGGTGATGGTGCGCCGGTGGTGGTGTGGTTGTGCCCGGAAGAAATCGAAGGGTAAGGGGATGAGGGTGGGTTGGGATTCTAAATATATATTTTATTTTAATTTTGTCTTTAAGTTCAGGGGTATTTTGGACATTTCACCTCCATTTAACTGAGATACTTAACAGAAGTTAGTGTGAGGGAACAATCGTGTTACGATTTGGTAAACAGTTGGGACCCTACCTATAATTTCTTAAAAGTTGGAACCAATATTGCAATATGAGCGGACCACGGGGACCAATCGTGTAATTAACTCTAAAATAATTTATTAACTAAAGTACTTACTCATACATAATCTTAGTTATATCTTATATCAAAATAATGTTTTATATTTTCTAACTTTTCTTTAGTTTTTAATATGTTTTTATTTAACTCGTGTAATACATTATGTTATAATCTAATATATGATAGAAATATGATGGCCTTCTCTCTATGTTGGAAGGGGGATGCATGCAAGCATTTTTTTTACTTTTTAGGTAGGATAATAAAAGATAAATATGTATACAACTATATGTCCTCAGTTTTATGTTGGAAGGGGGATGTGCACAATTTTTGACCGAATAAGGAATACAGTTTGTATGGATACGCTATGGGTAGCACGTATCTCAGATAAGATAAGAGATGTGAGACTAATATGATTCAAGCATCTCTAGAGAAGTGTTGAAGCCCTCATCATAGATATTTTTTTTATATTTGTATAACTTTTACATTTTAAATTTTTATGGTTTCAAATTTTATTAAAAAATACAGCTATATTTATTCATTTTTACTATAAATACAACTGTCTATTTTTTTATTGTATCAGTATCTTCATTTTTTTTGAATTTTTATCTTTCAATATTTCTAGCAGTTCTAGATTCATGTACACAATTGAGTTCGGGTGGTAATAAAAGCCTGTACATTTCACCTATCGGGTTGCCATTTATTGGTTTCATCAGTATGGAGTTAAAAGATTTGATGGATGATGAAGTAGGCTACATGTATAGAAAGTGAAGGAGGTACGTGATGTTGAAAGTTCTCGAACACAACAAGAAAACATAGTTGTGTGCAGGTGGATTGTGAAGAGGGGAAATATTGTCCTTGGAAGGACTACTTTTCTAGGCCGTGTACCCCAAAAGCTATTTTCGACAAAGGTTTCAGTTAAGCAACCAACTTTTTAATCGAAGCGTTGAAAATGTATATCGTCATTTTTTATTTTGAACAAAATGTGATTATCGTAAAACTGTAATGCTTTTATACCTTAGTTGGTATATGGCACAACAGAGTTCCTATGTGATGCATAAGGATCAATAATGAAGTTAACAGTTGTTGAAATCTTTAAAAAATTATACGTTTCCACTATACAACATTACTAGAAGATACATTTATCGAAGCATGGATTCCTTATAATGGGAGATATAAATAACTTCACTTGATGAATACATGTTTGATATAAAGTCAAATTAATTAATTAGCTCATTTTTCTTTTATTTAAAAACATTGATATTTTACTTTCTAAAGCTATAAAATAATTTAAAACTGATATTTTAAAAAATAAATTTATTATAAAAACAGTTTTTTAGAAACAAAAATCATTTTTAAAGTATAATTAAAAAATGGAGATTTTAAACAAAACATTTATAGAAAGTGAATTTTTTCAAAGCAGATTTTCATAAGATCAAAATAATTTATAAAGAAAAAATTATAAAAAATCATAGTTCTTTAATGATATTTTTTATATAAAAATAATATTTTTAAGTTTGGAGAAATACCATAAAAAAACTAACACACTTTTGATTTTTCACGATTTCTTCCAAATTTAACATGTTATCTAATGTGTGAATTATTGTTGAGGTATCTTAATGAGATCTGTGAACAAATAGAAACTTTATTGCTGAGACATTATGTTAGTTTTTTTACGTGAAAACAATTATATGTAAATGAGTTGGGTTAGCGATCAAAGAGATCATTATCTAGGTTTGTCGGGAGCGAAATTCAATTCTACGATGGGATTGGCTGTTATCAAAGATAAAAAAGTGCGAGTCAAAGAATCCTTTTCCGATTTTAATAGGTGCGCCTGACATGACATTTTCACGATTAAATAATATTTCATTCTAGTTGTTTTTATAGCTTCTCACTCTTTATTAATAAATTACTTAATATTTTTAAACGGCGTAAAAATGATTATAATAAATACTTAATAAATACTTAATATTATAATTTAGTAAATTATAATAAGCTCACAAATTGATTTCTCCTTTCAAAGTTATAGTATTTTTAATGGTTTTTTTTGGTGTAAAAATGAGACAATGCCCCACCTCTCCTTCTCTTCTCTGTCTGCTCTTGAAAACTGAAGTTAAGAAAAAGAAGAATCTTAATGCTTTCTCTCTGTCTCTTCTGATAACACAATACAAAGTTCATATTCCATACCAACATACATAAACTTTTATCACCAATATGGGTTTGATTTGAATCTTCGAACCCGACCCAGATCCTGTTAATTTCATCTTCACCCACAAAAATCTGTACCTTTCTACACCAACCCAAATGGAGAGAAGTCACATGATTATACTTATTGTGACACTATCTTCTTCTTTTGTTTTATTTGTGGTTCTTTTCTTGATTTGTGTGTGTAGAAGAAACAGGTCAGGAAGAAATGAATCATGGGATAAAGAAGCAAACCCTGAATTTAAAGAAAGTGGTGTTGAAGAAATAGAGATGAAAGGGGATTTGATTAGGTTTGAAGGTGGTGAAGATCTCACTTGTTTTGATATATTGGATGCTCCTGGTGAAGTGATTGGGAAATCAAGTTATGGGACTTTGTATAGAGCTAATTTGTCGAGTGATTCAGTTTTGTTGTTGAGATTCTTGAGACCAGCTTGTACTATTGAGAAGGTACAAGATGTGATGCATATTGTACAGCTTTTGGGGTCAGTTAGGCATCCTAATTTGGTGCCTCTTTTTGGATTTTATTCTGGGCCTAGAGGTGAAAAGCTTCTGGTTCATCCATTCTACAGAAGAGGAAATTTGGCTCAGTTTATCAGAGGTGAATTTCTCTGCTCAATCACATTTATCTTTAATTTCTTGATGTTCATGATTTAAAAAAAAATATTTCTGCTTTTGGGTTTTCTTCAAAGTTTTTCAATAAAATATGCTGCAATGATAGTTTTGTTGATGTGCATTATTAAAAGGAGATTTTGTTTTTGCTTTTGGGTTCTCTTTAAAGATTTTGAATGAAATAGTGCCTTTTTATGATAAGTTAACAAAAAGCAGAAAAAAAAATTAATTTATGAGAAAAAAGATGTAAATAGCTCATCTGGGTATGTCCAAGACTTCAAGCTAGATTTATGTCAGTAGGGTAAACCTTGTTGCAGTTTATGCATGGGTAATGCAGCAAGTGATTGTACTGTACAACCATTTTATGCAGTACATGATGAACAAGCTCATCAAGCACTGGCAGTGGTTGTAGTATGTAATTGATAAAGATCCAAACTTCATAGTTTTCTTGTACCTGTTTCTTTCCGCTTCTGAACAATCTTTAGTTTCATATTGTTTTTCAATAAAGAAAAAGAAAGAAATTCTTTAGATTCATATTTGTTTTCTGTAACAAGATTTTGTGGATATCTTGAGGATTAGGACTCTGTGATGGGTAGCTGTTTGTTTGTTATTCATATATGAAAACACCATTGTTTTCTTTAAATCTTTATTGTCTGTCAATTTCATATTCTGAAATGACTTATTTGACCTTAGAAAGTCAATTTTTGGCTCTATTGACTACAATAATACAATCATATTTAACCCTTGAAATTATTAATT
Organism: Flaveria ramosissima; assembly: GCA_025215565.1. NCBI lineage: Eukaryota > Viridiplantae > Streptophyta > Magnoliopsida > Asterales > Asteraceae > Flaveria > Flaveria ramosissima. The sequence continues at coordinate 2,965,284 of CM046040.1, read as the reverse complement.
ATTCATCTGAATTATTACCACCTAGCAGTTTTCTTCATATAGAAATGGAATTATATTCTTGATTTGAGGGACTTTTGATTGGAAATAATATGCTGCATGTGGTGAGGGTCTGCTGGGTCAATTTGGTCATCAGTTTAGATCTTTGTCTTTATTAGATTATCTTTGTATATTTAATCTCCTTCACATGCTTGGTTATTTGAATAATTCAATATATTAAATTCGAGCCGACATTTTACTTGTAAGAGTCAAATCAGTACAACCTTCAACGGTGGTGTAGTGGTTAGCACATGATCCCGTTAGCAGTATAGTTGCGGGTCAAAGACTAGAAACTGAGTATTATGACTTCATTATAAGTTCTAAAACACAAAAATCCAAACACTCTGTTAGATCTTGCAAAGTAGATTTGGTACCTTATGGTTCTTTGATTTTGATTGAGCAGATGAGACCGGTGACACTCACAAATGGGAAATCATATATAAGATATCAATGGGCATTGTTAGAGGATTATATCATCTTCATACAAGCCTTCAGAAGCCAATCATCCATGGAAATCTCAAGTCGAAAAACATATTATTGGGAAGAAATCACCAACCATTTGTGTCTGATTTTGGCATACATCTTCTCTTGAATCCATCAGCATCACAAGAAATGCTAGAAGATGCTGATGCCGAAGGTTATAAAGCACCCGAATTAACTAAAATGAAAGATTCTAGTACTGCAACTGATATCTACAATCTAGGGGTGATTTTACTTGAACTGATTACTGGTAAGGAGCCGATTAATGGGAAAGCAAGCAGTAATCAAGATTTCTATTTGCCAAGATCAATGAGAAATGCAATCTCAGATCATCGGATAGCAGATATATACCATCATGATGTTCTCGAAGATGATAATGGTGGATCAAGTTATGTTAATGAAGATATTATTATCAAATATGTTCAGCTGGCGTTAGCTTGTTGTTCCCCTTCATCTTCTCTTAGGCCCGACATAAAGCAGATTTGCAGGGAGCTTGAAGAAATTGGACGAAAATCGTGAAGATTATGTTTTGACTTTTGTATTGAAGTTTTGACATGATGGAGACAACATGGATCAAGATGCTCAAAATCTTGAAACAATGGGACGAGGATGCTACCGGGTGTAAACGAGTTAAAGTCTGATCCGACTAATTTATTCGTTTAACGTAAAGAAAGCTCGAGCTTGTGCTCAATATGCTTCAAACTCATTGTCTAATGCTTGAGCTTGGCTACGATAGCTCATTGATTATTCAACTGTTTTTCATTCTTATTTTTGTAACAGTTTTTTATATATTATAATTATATATCTAACATAATATATGTAGTTTAATGTTTTTTATTAAATTTTAAGTATCAAATTTTTATATTAAGAGTTTAATCAGATTCGATGTACAAGCCCGAGCTTGTTCGTTAAACAATCTCCTAAACATAGCTTAAGCTTTTAACAAGCTGATTTCGAGTAGCTTTTGGGTTTCTTAACTTGTTAACACCACTACTGCTGTCATTGTGATTTGAAAGTTGTACGCAGATAGTCAGATGCAGTAGAGGGTTGTACTGTAATAGTTCTCCTTGCTGGTTTAGTATATAAATGGTGATGATGACCAACCAATTCTGCATTGAAGAAAATGGGTTTGATATGGGTCAGACATGATCTTGAAAGCTCAAAGTCAGTGCCTTTATTGTTGGTTGACCCATACCCAACTACTGCTGTTCTTTGATAAACAAACATCAAAATTGCCAATTATTGATAATATTTAAATTGATGAATTGTTTTCAATACAACTGTTAGATATGACAAATCAAGTATTCTATTTATTATAATCTTTTTGTCTCTCACACACATTACACATACAAAGAGAAAATCCAGTTCATTTTCTTCACATATTTAGCTGGCAAAGATGGTTGAGAAGTTATATGGGCTAATCTGTCTATTAAGATTATGTAAATTGTAATATATGATTAAATTATGCAAAGTTATATTTTGCTAAAATTATTGATCATGATATCATGACGCTCAACCTTGGTATCTAATATGTGTGTTTAGATCTTGCAATGCTAGAAGTTATGTTTCTCAATTCTCATGTTATAATGCCTACAGGCTACAGCCATACAGCTTAATGCTTGGGCTTAGGCCCAAATAAAGCCTGGGCTAGTGGGCCCAATCCAGCACACTACACTCTTCCTATAAAAGGGACGTGAACCCTTGTTTGGGGAGGACCTTTCACCTCATATGCTTCCAGCTTTCATTAGACTTGACCACTTATCAGGTATCGTGTTCAAAACTGATTTAAGGTGTAGAGCGTTAAAATCATTATTGATGGATGTCTTCTCGTCTCCAATAAGTTCACTCTGGTATTGAAGGTAGTTTCAAACGACGATCAAAAAGGAGAAAAAAACTTGACCACCTCTCTCTACAATCATATATGTTTTATGCACTTAAAAATATGTTACATATAAGTACATCCCTTGCTCCTATCCTTTTGATTTAACTAAGAAACATCATTTTTTAAATTTCTTTCATTTTTTAAAAATCATTCACATCTCATTCCACTATATATCTCTATTCAATTAAATAATACTTATTTATTATTTATTTCTTTTTATTTTTCTTTTTGTTTTCTTTCACTCGTAAAATATATTAAATAATAAATACGATGGATGAATATGATCCCAAAATACGAGGGATATGCTTGATAGCAAATTATACGAGCAATATAAAAGAAAGAGAAGGAAAAAGTTAGCTATTGTTACAAACCAATGTAAAAAAAATGTAACAAAGGTAAAGAAAAAATTATACGAGCATTTGTAAATTGTAATAATAATGAATCACCCCCTCCCCTCCCTAAAAACATTATACCCCTCTCGAAGAAGATATGTTTAAACACTCAAAAACTAATGTTTATGTGTGTGGTGCTTAGCGTTTGACGTTTTAGTGTATCAAGCAAAATCGTATTAATCAACTTCCTTTTGAAGATCACATGGCACACGCATTAAACAATGTACGAAACCGTGTATTATTAAATGGCCAAGGGTCCACACATGACATATTTTTTTGTGCAAGTTAGCGGCTGAATATTAATCCTTTCATGAAAGTAAATAACTAAATAAGAAAATTGTTAAGAATTGGTGATATGATTGTATATATGTAATCTATGGAAACATAAACAAAAAAAGAAAAAAAATGTTCAAATTACATGCCTTTGGTCAATGGTTTTTCTACCTCCGGTGCTTCCTTCATTACTGGCATTTAATGTAGAGAATTAGAAATCAACAAACCGGATTTAAAAGTCTCGGAGTCGTTTGTACACTTTCTAAACGAAATTATTCTGTGATTCACTCGAATATCTCAATCGGATACAACTTGGATGCTGATTAATATCAAAGTATGAATTTTGTGCACTAGAAAAAGAAGTCAGAGCGCAGTGACCAAAGGAGAACCCATTCGATTTTAGGAGGAGTGAAATTGTCGTCTGGCAGTTTTCAATTTAAATAAAAACGCTTAAAAATTGCCTCGTTTTCCACACGAATTTCACATGTGAAATACCAGGTAAAAAATTGTAAGCATTTTTAATGAAGCTAATTTTACCAACATAAGTCAGCTTGACACCAGCCAAAGGTTCTGCCTCTTGGATCCCACTAGCTGCTATCAGGGGTGCTGCCCCCAACCCCCGTGTGGAGGTTCAAATATCAAATATCACAATAAACTCATATAAACGTACACTTCACAGCTCTTAACTTGTTTGATTGATATTATAATCACATTAGTCGACTAATTATTCCAATTACACTAAAATCTCTAACATTTAAATTTTTGTTGTTACGTATTTAGTCATCTTCGTTTTAGCTTTTTTTTTATTGCTTTCCCCTCTTCATATACTTATAAAGCCACCGCACACCCAAACCATCGAGTTTTCATCTTCATTGCTCCCTCCTTAATACATAAATGATCGGGTGCAAGTTTTGTAAGATTAAAAGAAAATCCTTGAGCTATTTTTTTACTTATGAGGCATGTCTCAATATAGGCATACTTAAGTTCTCTAACAACAAGTATTTATAAACCTATTATAGTTATGATTTTAAATTAGCTAAATATTTAGAAAAATAACTAAAACCACCCATACATGGTTTTTAATAACAATCCTAACGTATTAAAACTAAAGAGGATCCCATAGTACAATGACTTTTACATATGTATTAAAACTTATTTTGATATTAAAAAATACACAAAAGCTGACATGTGGGTACAAAGCTCTCAAGACGGTTTAAACATAATGTACACGCATCTGACCATGTATCGTGATGTTAATTTAAAATCTAATTGAGATATAAAAATAAATAAAAAAGACGAGGACTTTTGACGATGAGTCGATGATCAAGTCAGAAGTGGCGGTTGAGATTCTACTGCCAAAAATATTCGCTTAAGTCAACTTATTCTCAGTATGAATTTATTGCTGAAATTTTGGTCTTCTATTCTGAACTAAACTTGCCATTTTCAAAAGTCAAGCAGGCCCCACACTTGGAAACGAATATTCCAAAAAATGAAGACTTAAAACTTTTGGCACTTTTTAAAAGTTATTTTGTAAACTTGTATTATATGTCACGTCCAAAGAAATAATATGTTAGAACTTTTATAGTTTATATATGTCACGTCCAAGGAAATTATATGTTTGAACTTTTATAGTTGTAAAAGTAGGGATGTTATATTAGGTGGGTGGGAGTGTCCTGGATGGGAGAAATAGGGAGATGAGGTGGAGGATGATAATTGGCGGTGAAGGTGATGAAATGATGGTTGTGGATCGGTGAAACCTAATATATCATTCAAATCGGACCAACACGACCAGAAACACATAAAATTGGTCTGGTCCTCAGTCCTCGTTTTTCACTTTATTTGGTTTCAGTATCAGGCCAATACTGCTCGGGTTGGTCTGGCTTTAACCTATGATCACCTATCCCATGATCACACAAAAAAGTAAACAGTATGTGCCAACTTGAGAAAACCGATGAATCGTCCTGGAACAAGCCGAGACCAGCCCAAAACACAAAAAATAGTCTGTTTTTCACCGTTTACGGTTTTTGTATTGGGATGGTCTGGTCTGGATCAGTTTTCTTGATCCTTGACCATGAACACCCCTACTAGTCACCAATAGGATGCTAATTGAAGGAGAGTAGCATCAGTTGATAATTTTAACCAACTAATATTAAGCCTCCAGCGTTGCGGCGGGAGCATAAAACCATGTCAAGTAACACCAAACTCATACCACGGGCAACGACTATCAACACTGGAAAAACTCGTATAAAAAATAAATAAAAAATGAACAAATTTAAATTGAACAAAAAAAAGTAGACATAAAAATGTTGAAGCACACACGTAAAACGTAAAAAAAATAAAAAATAATAACTAAGTCAATTTAGGATCTGCGGGTTACGATGGGCCGTTAAATGAGATTGACGTAAAAACGTTGAATTATACAATATGTTGCAGCGTGTTAACTCTAAAAGTTTAGACCAAAACGAAAAACGAAAAATGTATAAAAGTTAAAAAGTACAGATGGGAAAGTATGTGATTAAAGGTAAAAAAAATAAAGATTAGAAAGAAAAAAGAGACCAAGTGGAAAAAAAAACCAAATATGCCAAAAAAATAAACTATTAATACAAAACAAAGTTAGAAATTAATATATAGTAAATTTTTATCTATTGCGTGTAAACAAGAAACATTATTATAAGATTAAGATAAATTCTCATCACATTAAATGTATAGCTTTTTGTAAAAAGATTTTATTATACACCAATTCCAATATGAATGATTTTCAGTAACAAGTTTGATAATCTTAAATTCTTGTGGATATACACCCTAATAAATAAAACCTTCAAAGGAATATTAAAAAAAAACCGTTACATGACTCATTCAAAACATACCATAGTTTTAGGATAATGAAACTACAACATATTTCCCTCTTCACTTAGACTAAAAGAGATTAAATCAAAGTTAAGTATTATAAACAATGCAACTCCGTATTTTAAGTATCAAATACTATGATTTGGGATATGAGAGTGTTTTAAGTTATTCAAACAGAAATATAGCGAAATAGAAGGTTACAAGCAACAAACAACACTTTTTAAGATAAACAATATTAAAAATTTTAAATACATGTAAAGTCCTTGGAATTTTACATTTTAAATGTGACAATTAGAAGGGAAATAATATTATATCCCAACGAACGGTGTCACTTGTCCTCATTATGTCAAATTGCAATAAATTAATAGCTTGAAACTAAATTGAATCTTATTAAATATTTAGGTTGGGTATTAAGTATTAATTAATCAAAACAATTTATTTTTATTTTTAGTGAACACAGGTAGGCTAGGCCTTATAAGAAAATCATTTATAATAGAGTAGGGAAGTTTCACTTGAGATTAAAAAATAAACCATATTATAACAAGCTGGTATAATTTAATCGTGTAAAATAAAAGCAAGTTAGATATCTATCGTGTTCTAAAAATTAATGGTGAACAATAAAAAGGCTATACTACGGTAGGATAATGTGTAATTATCAGATTTTTGGTGACCCTCACCCATATATCTATATCTATTAGATATCTAATAAATTCAAAGTTTGTTATATTTAAAAAAGAAAAAAAAATCTATATCTATTAAATTCAAGTTTGTTACAATCTTTCTGCGATATCTTCACAAAGAGAAAAAAAAGATTACAGAGAGAGAGAAAGTAGAAAACCTGAGTTCAAATGATTGGGTATGGTTTTCTGGGCTTCCTTTAATCTTGAAATTCACATCATTATCTGGGGTTTCTACCTTTCTTGATTTCCAACGCTTTTTTCAAGAATCTCGCTTTTCGTGTTATGAACTTTGTGGGTTTTAAATTTTGGGTTTAAATCATTTTTTATGAAGTTTACGATTCCATTTGGGTTAAAATGACAAAATCTGACATGGGTAATTTTGCAGAAATATGGAAGACGATGAGATGATTCAAGGGGTAGATGAATTAGCGACACCTTCATGTTTGGTCGTTGCTGTAGCAGTCAGTGGAAGTAGAAAAACCAAATATGTTGTCAAATGGGCATTGGATAAATTTGTTCCTGAGGGTATACTTCTCTTCAAATTGTTCTTCATCCGCCCCAAAATCACCAGAATCCCAACACCAAGTAAGTGTCACTAAAAAGATTCATCAATAATTCATATATGATTTATAATTATATGTTTCAAGATATATAAAAATTGCATTTTTTTTGCAGTGGGTTCTGTTCTTATATCTCAGGTGCGAGAGGATGTAGTGACTGCTTACAAGGAGGAAGTTGAATGGCAAACGTATGAAAAGCTTCTTCCTTTCAAGAACATGTGTGCTAGGAGAAAGGTTTAAGCTTTTATATGTTTTCTTGATTATATGTTTATATCATTACATCGATCGAATTCAGTTGAATGATGTTAAGATGAAGTTTGTTTATCTGATATGTTTATGAGTGCAGGTGGATGCAGAAATTGTGCAAATTGAAGCTGATGATGTAGTAGATGCAATAAAACATGAAGTTGTAAAGAACAATATCAATAAACTTGTGATTGGAGCTTCGTCGAAGGGCATATTCTCGAGGTACCAAATTATTTCAAGGCATTTAGTTTTTATCGCGTGTCTAATTGATGTTCTTTTTGGTGTTATAGGAGGAAGAATTTGTCGTCAAGAATCTCCGAAAGCATACCGAGCTTTTGTACTGTTTATGCTATTTCGAAAGGGAAATTAACTTCACTCAGGGCTTCTGATTCTGAAACCATTGGATCCAGTAAAGATGACAGCAATAGTAGTGATTCAAGTTCTATCACAAATTCTTCAAGTCTTGTAACAAGCTCCAGAACAGGTAGCATTTGACTTTTGAGGTCAACGAGACTAACTATGTATTTCCAATTCCATATGAATCTTCTGTTACTTTTAGAACGATTTGTAACGCATAAGCGAACACAACGAGTACCACAAATAGAAAGACATTGGTGTTAAATATGAACCATACTTTCGTCATTTCAAAAAGTTTTAGGTTTGATGTCAAAGTCAAAATGACTATTTGATTGATAGTTAGTTACTTTTAACTGTGTGACAGAGTGGACAGACCAAGGATCAACCCCTTCATACTCCAAATTCTTTTCAAATTCACTACCGAAGCCAGGTTTTGAAGCACTTTCATCCATAGACCGCACCCTTCACAAAGAAATGAGTTCTTCAGGAAGTTTTGGAAATAAGTATCTTGATAGCGGTGAGGGAGATAAGACAACCGTATCGTATGCCAGTAATCCTGACTATATTCATGCAAATAGTACAGTTTCAAGCAACAGAAGTTTCTTGACTAAAACCCATTCTTGGGCATCTGATCAAGATCCCATACCTTATGCACCTTCAGAAATTTCATCAGAAATTCAGGCATCTTTCTAACTTTGTCAATTTTTAATGTGTTTTCATGTTCTTGCAATCTTTATAACTTGATAAAATCGCTGTACAGGATAATAATATCAACTTTGAGCTAGAAAAATTAAGAGTTGAAATCAGGCACTTTCGCGGGATGTATGCAATGGCACAAAGTGAGACATTTGATGCATCTAGAAGGGTCGGTAACTTCCATATTTCTCTTGATTTTTAGCTTTTAAAGTCAAATCTTGACTAACAAAGTCATGTAAAACTAAAATTAAAACATACTGCTTTATCTCAGCTGAATGATCTTCAGAAACAGCAGCTAGAGGAATCAATCAAGCTCAATGATTTAAAAGTTAAAGAAGAAGAAGCAAAATCTTTAGCTCAAAAAGAACAGGAGCAGCACGAGGCTGCTAAAAGACAAGCTGAATATGTTAAAGATTCTCTGAGAAGAGAAGCTGCTGTAAGAAAAGATGCAGAAGATACGGTTTTACATGAATCTAGAGAGATACAAAAGCTCCAAAACGCCATAATAGGAGCTTCATTGCACTATCAGAAGTTCACGTGGGAAGAAATCGTGGCTGCCTGTTCTTCGTTTTCTGAAGATCTTAAAATAGGAACAGGAGGGAATGGAACTGTTTATAAATCAAGCTTTCATCATACGGTTGCTGCTGTCAAAGTTCTTCACTCTCAGGAAGCTCATAGAACCAAACAGTTTCAACAAGAGGTATGAATCAAGATTTTGCAGAAATTGATATCTGGGAATGCTTTATATTCAAATGAGATATTTGATTTGCAGATTGAAGTATTGAGCAAGATCCGGCATCCCCATTTGCTTATTCTTATCGGCGCGTGTGTAGATCATGGCTGCTTAGTTTATGAGTACATGGTAAATGGGAGTTTGGAAGAGAGATTATTTTGCAAAAACAACACACCACCAATCCCATGGTTTGATCGATTCAGGATCGCATGGGAAGTAGCATCAGCTTTAATTTTCCTGCATAATGCAAAGCCAAAACCAATCGTTCATCGTGATCTAAAACCTGCAAATATCTTGCTTGATCAAAATCTGGTGAGCAAGATTGGGGACGTTGGTCTCTCAACAATGCTTCAACCGGACCTTTCTTCTACAACCACCATGTATAAAGACACGAGTCCAGCAGGAACCCTTTGTTACATTGATCCAGAGTATCAACGAACCGGATTAGTTTCTCCAAAGTCAGATGTTTATGCTCTTGGTATAGTGATTTTGCAGTTGCTGACTGCACGACCAGCGATTGCAGTGACCCATGTGGTGGAAACTGCTCTTGAAGATGATGAGCTAGCCAATGTGTTGGACCCTGAAGCAGGCGAATGGCCGGTTGATGAAACCAAGGAGTTAGCCATTTTGGGGTTGAGTTGCGCTGAGCTTAAACGAAAAGATAGACCAGATTTAAAAGATGCTGTTCTTCCTGTACTCGAACGACTGAAAGCAGTAGCTGATGTAGCTCAAAGAACCACATCCAATACTCGTATCACCACACCTAACCACTTTAAATGCCCACTACTCAAGGTATGCTGGTGAGCAAAAGCCATAACTTTTTTATACATGCAGGATGTTATGTTTGATAATATTATGATGCTTTTATAATTGCAGGATGTTATGGATGATCCTTGTGTTGCTGCTGATGGGTACACTTATGATCGCAAGGCGATAGAGAAATGGTTTGAGGAGAGCGATAGCTCCCCGATGACGAATTTGCCCTTGACTAATAAGAGCTTAACCCCTAATTACACACTTCTTTCTGCAATCATGGAGTGGACATCAAGAACACAATAATGGTTTAAGAATTTTGTAGGCAGCCTGATTTTTTTGGATTGTTTAATGTACATGTGTTTGATTTATCTAGATGGCATTTGGGTCTGACATAAACCTTGAGTTTGAAGATTTTTTATCAGTGTTCATGTTTGCACAAGGATGTTACCACAATAATTATTGAAAGAATATTAGACTAGTTTGTCTTTAAGGTTGTTTGCAGTCTGATTTTTTGATATTGTTATCATATTCTGTCATTCTTAATATCAAAGTATATATACAGAGTTCATAGTTCTCCTATAATAATACACATAAATCAATATACGCATACCCTTCATGGTTTAACTTGATATGAGAGGCAAATTGTTTATAAACCGTCATTAGATGTCACGTCTCATTAGAACTGTGGTGACAGCTGATCGCTTCTCACTTGACTCGACGACCTCCGACCAAAAAAGAAAAAAATCATTTGATTTAAACCAACGTGGCATATAATCCCCTCTTAACAACCATGAATATCCAACTACTAAATTTCTCCTTTCACGGTTCAAGCTGCATAATATCATCACTCAAGGTATATGGGTCTAATGTAACCTCATTATTCACATAATGAATATCCAACGTGTTTATAGTTTATCTAAGAAAGAGAACATGAAGAGTGAAGTACATGTTGAGTACATATTAATCATCCATTCGTCTTCGTAAACTGATACTCATTTTGTTGTCAAAAAGAAGACGATGATAATCACTTTCGCAAGCTAGCGTCCATCTAGGCGACGGCTCCTACCATTGAAAGCTCCTGCATTTGGTTGGTTCCTTGTTGGAGCACTCGAAGATCCACCAACCCTGTAGCTTCTACCTTGGAAAGCAATTCCGGTTGATGGGTCCTTCTTAACTGGACTATTCATCTGGTATCCCCGACCCCACCGCATGACGAGCTTGTGACTACAGAACAATGTTCAAGGACAACAAAAACAAAATAATCTACTAAAGTTAACAAAATGGTTTTCCAATATAGTGATTTAAAAGGTTATATGCATTGAACTATTTGACCTGATTAATTCATTCGACTTGTTACCTTTTAAGTAAACTCTTTTATTTTAAGTCGTTTTAGATAAAAACATATCCCGTTTCAACCTTACCGCGAGTTAAAGGGTCAAAATTGCAAATCGACACACAAGACCTACAATCTGTTGGTTGTCGTTACTAGAAACTTAACAAGGATACACCCAAAAAGGAGTGTCGCAGAAATTGGTGCCACCAGCAAGAGGGTAAAGAACTGTCAAGAAGTAATACAAATGGCCAACACCAATTCCTAATAAGCTTGGCATCAATTGATTTCCAAGCACCAAATCTATAGCAAGCATAGCCCAAGGCAGATAGAAACCCTGCATCGTCGTTACAAAGAAGATTATCAGTTTTTCAATTACCAAATTTGCATAATCATATGATCACTTTTGATACCTTCAACTCCATGAGACCTTGAACGTTAATACGTGTGTTAGGAAGCTCACGACTCCAGACATAAACGATCATGAAAACCAACGAGGCTCCCATGTACGGAGACCAAAGAAATGGAATGGCAGATACGGCCTATCAAAATATGTCATGTGTCAACGTCTGTAGTCTAAACTAAGACAAAAAAGAAAACTTTTTTTTAAAGTGTTTTGCACTTTTGCTAGTATACCAGTAGCGCGAATGCTCCAAAGAAGAACATCCATACATAATCAGCGGTTCTCTTGTCAAAAGGACCTCTCTCTAACTGAACCCCATATTTTAATCTGAATACTCAACACAGACTATAAAAAAGTTGTTCTTAAATTAAATATAATGGCAAGTGTATGAGATCATGAAATGTTTACATTATGAAAAGCCGAAATGCGAAAGTAAATGAGAAGGATCCGATGAAGATGAAATTTGTTATAAGCCTCCAAATCTGCAACATGGAAACTTCAAATTATGTTTCCATCATGTACTTAAAACCAGTAGAAGTGGCAAAAGGGACGGATCATGGGTCAGGTTGACTGGAAACACCTTTTTGTTCAGAATCTTTAATAAGTTCCTAGATAGTTTGTTTTAATTATGATTACAAAATTTTTTTGGTTATGTCGATCGAGTTCTTTGAATAAATCAATTAATTAGGCTATATGTACTAGAAATAGCTCTAGCGCGAGTTGAACTCAACCTGTTCCCTTTTACACCAATTCTCTTTCCGTTTACTCAGTTGACCCGTAAGAAATACAACATAACCTAAATTGTCCCTAAAGTGATATTTACCTGAAAATGCTTAAACACATCTTCATAAAAGAGTCCTATAATCTTGGGTCGGTAAAGCTGAAGATGACAGCCCAAAGACATCACGAAACAGATGGTTGCATACGTTTTTGCAACAGGAGGTAAGGAGTTATAATACCTGATTATTATTGAATATACTCAAAGTCACATAAAGAAAAAAAGGACTGATCTTTTGGAGAATAACTTCAAACAGACAAAAGATTCATAATTCAATACATTTAACACATAAAAATGATAAATTTGAAAAAGGGGTCTTACTGAGCAGGGGTAGACATTGTTGATGATTGTAGCTGGTTCTTGTATGAAATCAACGAAATCGATATATATCTCAGAAAAAAGTTTAAAAAACAGTTAATTGTTAAATTAAGAAACGGTGAATCCAATGAAGACTTTTGGAGTCATCACAGGACCCCCAATAAGTCGTGCAGTTTTATTCACGGCAGTCATAATCTTGGTGGAGCACTAAGAAGAGATGAGACTATTTCAGTTTGACTTAGGGTCAACCTATACATTATGTAAATAATTCGCAAAATAACATAAACAAATTCTACAACTTTTATAAAATTTTAAAACTCAGTGCTACTTTTCACAATGCTGTCTAAAAAATGAGTAATTATCTAAAAAAGAGATGAAAAAAAGGGTACAGTGGCTGTATTTATATTTACAAATAAACACAAGGGAAGGTAAATACATCAGGGTTAAAATTTTTGATCTCACGTTTCGGGCCCAGAAGCAAACAAACTAATAAGACCGCGAAAGACTTGTGCAGAGAGTTTTTGTGCTCGAAGAATCTCGCCATCCACATTCCACACGCTTTCTTCCCCAGAAGAAGTGAACGTGAAAGTTGTAGTCTGTGGAAATAAACAAAATGTTTATAGAATTAGAATGAGCAAGGTATTGGTTTTAGTCAGCAAGATGAAAATAAATAAATAAACATACTTTATGGCGTTCTACAAAATCGAAATTCAGGGGGGTCCCACCCTTTCTTGCTAACTGAGTGAGATGCCTACAAATGCCAATCAACGATCATTAGTCAGATTTAGAGGTTAAAGTTTTGACACATTTATGAATAAATTAGTCATTTTTGTTATAAATAGGTTAAATGATAATATTTGGAAAATTAACTAAAAAGGGAACGGGTCAAATGGGTTGAAAATCAACTAAAATGTGTCAAATGTATCCACATGCACGTAACATCCTAAATTAGTCGGTAAAAAAGATTACAACATGACGGGGTCGAACAGGTGGGGTATAGGTTGAAATGATTGGGTTGGGTTGACCCGGAATAATCTTTGTCCAAACTTTTTCTCTATCCATTTTTAACAAGTAATTAGTTGGTCAAGCATGATTAAAAAAGATACCTTAATTCAATGATGGTTTGTTGTCTTGAATAAAATGATTTTAGGGGTTTTATGCATTAAGAATACACATTTGACGCCTTTCCGTTTAATCTAAAAAAATCTGTTTGACCCATCTGTCCCTTTAGATATTAATGGAAACCCAAGCAACACATTCCAAAAACCTGACTTTGCCACCCATGTGTGCGAGTTTAGAACTAAATGATCAAATGGCTTTAAGCCAAGTTCAAGTAAATCTTTTCCGCACCCCTTTAGGTGACGGAGTTAACAAAAATAAAGAAAGCACATTAACAAGATAGAAAGAAGTTATTTTACCATAAATAGAAAGCACGAGGGCACTCTTTGATCAGAACAAGATGCAGAAAACCATCTGAAAGGTGTGCATCAGCTACCAATCCATCAGGTGCTTTTTCATTTCTGCAGGAGATTACAGCAGCCCCAATGCTAAGAAACCGTCCTTTAACGCTAACCCAATCTGCCTTTTGTTTTGAGTCACGGTTTTCTATTTGTGGCGTCACTGATGTCGTGTTACAAATATCACATTTGGCCCGACAAGCTACTCTTTCTGACTCTTTAGATAAACCCCAAAATTCCTTTATCCTTCTCGCATTCGCACCCACATTCGTCTTTTCTGATCCAGCTTTCATATATGATACTTTAGCCTCATATGACCTTAAAAATATGAAAGAGGCCAATTCAAATTAGATAAGAAAAACTATTTGCTATTGTGTATTGAAAAGAATATTTAGGTAAATACCTGTGCCTGAGGAACACTTTTGTTCCTGCATAATCATATCTCTTTGGCCCCATCCACCGGTATTTCTCACTCTCTGTAATAACATCTCCATAGAATCCATAACTGGTGACATTTAAGCAACAAAAAAGAAAAGTCATTACACTTTTTTCCCCTTTGTGTTTACTCTTTAACTAGAGGTGGCAAAATGTGCCGGTTGGGCAACAGGTCAAAACAGGTTCTGCAACCTATTTCCCTGTGAAAGGGTTCTGCAAATTAAACAGGTTCTGTGACTTGCAAACACAACTTTTTGTCCATTTTTTGAAGAGTGTTGACATGTAAAATATGATTACCAAAGCAATGTCATTACAATAATAATGATCTAACTTTTTAAAGTAAGACAATTTCAGAGACTGCAAGCATTAAAACACACTTTGGGCAAGTTTCAACCTGTTTGACTTGTTTCCCTTTAGTCCTATTTTTCTTAATTGGCATGTTAAGGATAAACCATAACCCAAAGTCCCAAATCAACCTGTTCATAAGTAAATGTATTGAAACTGCCATTTGTAAGGTTGTACTCTTAATTCACACTTTCTTTTCCCTCCAAAGTCCAAATCATTAAACAACGCAATAAAATCGATAAAATGATAAAAAGAAGTCTCTATTTTTTTTTAAAGAAAAAAAAGAAAGTCAAAATAAGAGTCTACCCAGCAAAAGAAGCTGCATAGCGTACATGAGGCTCGTTCTTGGACGTGTGTGATTTTTCCCATCTCACGACTTGAGCTATATCAAGGCATACCCTTTTACCCAAGATAATTTGCAGCGCTGATGTCATTGGATCCCGCACCCCAGTTGTGCTGATGAAAAGTCAATGTCCAAAGAGTATTCACAGAAAAGTTGTAGAAGAAAAACATATTCTTATACTGTAAAATAATGATGCGAAGAAATTACCATATTACAATAGCATCAGTGGAACCAGAAGGAATAAGCCCAAACCGAAATCGATCATTTGGGAAAGACATTTCAGAATCTTGATCTGCTTAACGGTAGACAAAACTAGTTGTTACACACTATGAAATGAATTGAAACTATATAAATAAAGACCAGTGCAGAAAGGTGCATACTGAGATTAATGGGTTGTGATCCATTGACTGATGATCTTTTAAGAAGGGGAGACTCATCGTCATTAGAAACCGTAGGGTCCACAATGGTTACCGATGGGTCATGAAGCAATACATCACTTTCATTTCCAACAGTTGGATCATCATCTGGAGGGGAAGGTGGATAAGGAGCTCTATGTCTTGACAATAGAATCCCATTAAGAATCTCATTAAAAAATCCATCACCACCCTAAATACCATCAAATAATGAAAGAACAAAATCAATAAGGTGTAAAATTGTGTGGCTTTGTAGTATGCGTGGACCACATGGAAACCAGGGTGTACTTCTAGTGTTAGAAAAAAAGAACTTTGGTAAAAAAAATCCCAAAGTATGCAGAAGTTTCAATGATAAAAAAAATACTCACAACAGCTACAATTCCATCATATAAGTTAAGCTCGTGGTTTGTAATAGAAGCCATAGCATCAAAAGCTTGCCCAGCCCTTTCTGTAACAATAACCTACAGGAAAAAAATTCATCAAAAGCTGATAAATGTTTAAACTTTGGCTTGGAAAATTCTAAAAGAACTGAAAAGGATAAGTAAGACATAAACCTTTGTTTTCACTTTAGCTTGAGAAAAGATTGGAGCTACACTTTCCCATGTTCGACAACCTTTTCCTTTTCCACTCCCTGGATTAATATAAACCTAGTAAACGTAAACCAAACATGTAGTCAAAAAAATGTATCGTCAAGCAAGACTTGATATTTGGGACAGCATAAGTACAACTAGTGCGTGTATGAATGTGCATATTAAAAGTGATTATGTGATACCGAATATTATGATAACAAGTTGTAATAGAATTTACTAATGAAGTGTTGAAAATAGTGTTTGGATGTGTTTAAAGTTGCTTGAAGTTGTAATAATCAGATAATCAAATGTTTGAGTGTTCAAAAACTCTGGTTATCTAAGTAATTAATGTGTATAATGACCCAAATGACTTTTTTTACAAGAAAAGTAGACACTTTGTAAAGTGGGGGAGAAAATAAGTCGGTAATCTAATTTTACACTTCGATAATCAGTTTTATTGTTGCAGGTATGAAAGCTTGACTGTTGAAAACTTATTTGTTGTCCCTAAATGATCAGAAGTAGAATTTGTTTATCCAATAAGTAGATGCTGATTACTACGACTTGAAGTAAAAAATATTCACCCTTAATAGAACATACCAGAAGATTCTTGGGTCGGTCTATTTCCAAGCTCAAATAAGAGTTCATCCTGTTAACCCACATTTGACATGTTTGCTTATCTACATGACCAAATGTAAAAACAGTTGGAGCCCAGAGAGAAGGTTGGCTCTTTGACCTCTCTACACCATGCACCGTGAACCGATACATCTACAATGCACAAAAGAAAACTTATTACTCTCCTAACAGAACTAAAATCCAACAATCCCTGTACCCACAAAAAGGAGGGGGGTCACTAACCTCAGATGCATGACCCAATAGGAATCCCGGGTTTGTGAGAAGTGTTTCATGCACCAAACCCCAATCTATAAACTCAACAGCATAAACATCTGATATGTTGATTGAGGTATCATGTTTGGATAGAATTTGTATTCCTAAACAAGTTGAACGATCCTCATGGTCCTTCAATGTAAGAAACAATGACAAACATGCAAGATCAATCTCATGAAATGGTTAGATTAGCAATGTGATGGATGCTAAACTTGGGCACAAGAGCAAGAAACAAAATACTGTAGGATTATAAGTTAAAACTGCTGCAAATTGATTTGATTGCAGACATAAAGAAATCACATTAAAGCACAAAGTTTTCTGCCATATAATTATATAAACATTATGAAATTCGGAAAACTGTAAAACAATAATATTCAAAATGAAATTGGTGGGCAATTATGGTGAAGGGGGCAGTCCTTGATACCAATTTTACTACTAATGCTACTGGTGCAAACCAACAATTACACACATTAACAATCAATCAGAACTAAATCAGTTTAACAGGAAATTAAATTGGTGATTTATTTAAAAATTAAAAGACGAACAAAAGCAGTTAAATATAACCTGGGAAAACTAACATTGCAAAGGGAATCCATCAATTTCCAAGATAACCCATCTGGTTTAAGGGTAAGAAACACCTCTCCAACATGATCCAAGAAGAAAGTCGAAGTCAAAATTGACGGTTCTTCACCACCAATACATTGCATAATTGCTTGAGAATCATCATCTCTCATGTCAGAATCTCCGATTCGATCCATAATAAACCCCACAAAAGCGAAAAAGATGATAAAAGATAATCAAAATCAAAACTTTCTGAAATGGGAAATAGTAATATCAAGATCTCTTGAAAAAATCAATCTTTAAGTCAAAACAAACAGAAGATGGAGGCGCCATTTGGGTCAAACCCTTGATCTGTTATTTAAATGGATCAAGGTTTGCTGCGGATTTGCAGGAATCTTACGGGGGGTAGAGATCTAGAAATATATGTGTTTTTTATTCGACGTGAACAAATAACAACAATAAAGCAAGCATAAACATGTGCTTTAAGGTATCGTGCCGTCGCAAAATAACAATGGTTTCTCGTTTGAGCGTGGAGTAACACGTAGGAATAATAATTTGAGAATCTTGGTCCTGTGAAATTTAGAAGATATTTTCTAACTTTTAAGAACATGAGATTAAGTCGTGATAAAAATCATAATATAGAATAATGTTGCGTTTATCAAACTACACAATATTCCGGCATCTACTCGAATCTTACGCGAAATGAAAATTAAGTCAAACACTAGATCGTATAAAATTAAGTTAAATTACCAGCTATGTGATTGGACATTTAGTATATAATGTTTTTGAAAAATTATTACAACTATAATTTTATAACATGTTAGTTACTTTTATAAATATAACTTTATTGCTTTCATAAAGATTTACATTTTAGCATAAAAAATATTGTTTTAACAAAGTCATTTACTTTTTATAACTTTATTCTAATTTTATTATTGAATGTAGAGATTTGTTTTTATTTTTTTAATTTATTTATTTAATCATCTTTCTCGTCATGATTCTTTAAAAGATTAAATGGCATACACAATAGTTCCCCTTAAGCCGGTTAAACGTCATCATTGACGCCCATGACTATTTGTGTAATTCATTTTTTTTAATTTATTTATGCTCTTAAACTACGATAACTTTTAATTTATTTCATGTCAGGATTTAAACTATGGTTTTCTTTAAAACTTATTGACTTTTATCACTGGATAACCAATCTAAGTGATGAATATTTATGTAACTAAAACTTTATAAAGATATGTTAAATACACAACTTAATCACAAAATAAGAGATTACAAATTAACTTGCCAATGTGTAAGAAACAGAGTTCATAAAGAGCAAATGTTGATCCACAGTGCACATTCTCCATATCCATCGTCTTCTTTATGGCAAATGTTATCTCAAATTTTTGAGCATTTAAACTATGAATCTAACAGTATTAACAAAGATAACTCACCAATCAAGAGCTTACCCAACAGACGCAAATGTGGTTCAAGTAGAAAAACTTCCTTTATTCTTTTGTGGTGTCGATCATTCCTCTTATCCAAGTAAGTGGGACCAACTGTAACATGATCATCTCTTCCACCATACAAACAAATACAAATCTACAAGCTTAAGGATATACGGTGATGACCTCCACGTCATCCATACCTGGGCTTCTCACCGAGTACTGGAATGTCCACCCATAACACG
The DNA here is from genome assembly GCA_025215565.1 of Flaveria ramosissima. Lineage (NCBI taxonomy): Eukaryota > Viridiplantae > Streptophyta > Magnoliopsida > Asterales > Asteraceae > Flaveria > Flaveria ramosissima. The sequence goes on along the minus strand of CM046040.1, from coordinate 2,945,831 downwards.
CGCCGGCATGAGTGCCATTCTTGTCAACTGCAAAGACGGCTCCAACAAAATTTGGAAACTTTTTTGCTATTCTTGAGATTGCATCTTTGGCGGCACGCCTTGGATCCATTCCTAATCGCATACTCTCCACTACTTGATAACTAAAATCAATTTAAAACAAAGATCAAGACCATATCAAACTAAAAAGGATCCAAGGGATAACGCGTCTGTTGATCATTCAAAGGCAAATTGTACATATAAAGGAACATACTTTTGGTCAATTTCTACTAGCATACTTGCAATTTAGGGCAAGTTAAGTGGTTTCACACAGGTAATTGGGTCAAATATTTTATTATAACTTATAGCAAATGTCCTTAGAAGTTAATTTGAAAGTATGGTTCTTTACTTCTTTTACATGTAAATTTCCACTAATTTATTAAAGGCTAAGATATTATTCTTCGTGTTGTGGGTCCATGGTGTGAAAAGAAATGGACATTTGGGACCTGTTCACTAGGTACGAGCAGAAGTGAAGATCAGATCCACAAAATAAAGATTACATAGCAAAAGCTTATAATATAAGATTACCATCATACCATGGGAGAAAACGCATCATGATATCACCATCACCAGTCGCACCACAAGCTCCAACTTCATCATCAGCATATGCTGAAGATCCAGCAATCGGTCCATCACCAACTCTACATTCCATAAGCGAATAAAACAAAAATAATGTAGGTAAATTCTTGAATCTAAACAACTTTTAAGCTATTCAAGTGCAATCAGTCAAAGTCTCCTCTTATTGCCAAACTTTATACTGACCTGCCAGGGATCTTAAAACTAGCACCATTCGTTGATGTACCAACAGCTATGTGTCCTGACTGAAACGAAAACTAGATTTAATGGATGGAAAGATTAACTTAATGAAATAACCTAAGAAAACAGGAATCAAAAGGAACATACTTTGTCAAATATTGCCATGGAAATTGTGTCGTGATTGTGATAATCCACATGAGATGGGTTCATTATGATATTTTCACAAAAATCGCCCACCAAACACATCTTGTCACCAGCATTTAGATCTTTTCTTAGATGATAAGGACCACAGCTGTTGGTGGGTAGAACATTTTTCCTAAAATTAGGCTGACATTGATTTTCTCTCCATTTAGCCCACTTTTCCATTGATTCTGTTGAGCTAAGATTTGAAGGTCCTGGAAGACCCATTGAAATGGCAAAGGCTGAGGCTTGATCACCTGCAAGCATTGTGTGTTCGGTGTAGAGCATCACTAGTCTTGCAGCTTTGATGCCATCTTTCACATATCTCATCGCTGCAACAGCTCCAACCTCCATTGTTGCCTATATGAATCTTAGCAGTCACAATATACAATGCATAAGATTCCATTTTATGAATCTATAAAGTGTTTTGAAAAGAAATGTATCATCTCATAGAAACACGTATGGTATATGTATTTATTATTGTAGAAACACGATGCAAATGTTATGTGTTGATACCCCATTCATGATTAAGGCATCAATTGTACTTTCACCATTCTCATCAGGACTCCCACCAGGTCCAACTGTTCAAACATACATTCATTTAACAGTTTTAGTAACAATTAACACTAATAAATTATGGTGAGTTAGCATCGGTTTGAAGAAACTTACCGGTCCCATCACATCTAAGTAGCTCGCAGGCCGAACAACCTTCCACAACTGCATCAATGGAAGATAATCCACCATTAATACCCCTCCATCCTGCTCTAACAGCTTCTAAGAAGGGCCAAGTGCTCACTACTAATGGAAACTTACTCGAATTCTCAACCTCATGTCCTGTTACCTACGAAAAAAGAAAAAGATAACATTTGGCATTCCAAAATAAAACATGGTACATGCTGCTACCTCCCTCATTTCTTAATGACAAAGTCGTCATAATCGTCATACATTTGGTTAAATGTTCAAAGCATTACTACACACCCGTGCGCGGAAAATATAATCCACACCAGCATAGATATTAATCTAGTTCTATATACGCAATAAACACAGGCCCATAAGTAACACAAATAAACTAGAGTTTTTGAAGTATAACTATCAAAAGTTTAAATATGTATGATCAGATTAGAAAATTAAGATAAACATTATTTGCTTGTCAATTCCTATATTTAACTACATATGAAACTCATAACCTCTGATCGGTTACAGATCACATCGACTGTCCAAACCTAGCACTTATCGAATACTGACATAAAAATAGACCAATTAATCGAATCATTCGAATCGATTGTATGATTCGGAGAATCAGACAACATAGGTTTAGGTAATATGCTCAAATCGAGTGATGTTTTTGCCTATAATTCATACAACAGTAGTTCATATTCAGAAACATAGAAAAGATTCGAAAAATCATGTGTATACAGAAGCAGAATTAAGGAATTTACCTTGGAGAGAAGGACGATGATAATGAGAGGCAATACGGACGCCATTTTCACGGCCGTCGTGTTGCCGGATAGATATGTTTGAAAAGATTCGCAAAACTAACAAAATTAGTACACAAAGTTTTTTAGTTTGTGAGTTTTCTCATGTTTTAAGCAGAGAACATATAATTTTCAAAACTACTTATGATTTTTTGGAGGGGTAAAAAGATAAAAATATCCTTTTAAAAGTCACAAGAAGTTAGAAATTGTAACTTCTTGTGATTTTTAGAGTGATATTTTTGTCTTCTTACCCCTCCAAAAAGTCATAAGTAGTTTTTAAAAAACAATCCCAAACATGCCCTAAATGTTTTCAATTATGATAAAATAAAATTTTAAAGCAATGTAATACATTTGTCGTTTATAGAAAAATTTGGTCGCATATCCACTATACGTTTAGTGTTTCAATTGATGTAAAAGGGGTATTGTAACATCTTTGTAAATACCCAGTTTATTATTTGACTAGGTTAGACCCCGTGTATACACGGGTTGAGTAAATCATATATTAAATAGTTAATAATTTTTTTTATGAAAACAAAATGAAAGTAAGATTTAAAATAAGCATAAATAAATGGCAAGAAAGAAGTAGATAATAAACAAAATGGTTGGCCAATCTTGGAATAATTATCACATATATAAGATTTAAAAATGAGTATAAATGAATGGCGAAAAAAAAGTAGATGATAGACATTTGATGTTAAATGTACCACATTTTAAATGATTGGACCTTCTTCAGTTGGCAAGTTTTTGAATGCAACTCCTTTTGGTTTTTCTTAAATCAATGCAAATGGAGTTCAAAAGAAGCATGAAAAAGATATATACATCGGAGTTAATGTTACACATTGTTACAAAGAATAGTAAAGAATTAAACGTTGACTTTTTATGAAAATTGTTTCAAATGAAAAGGCAATATATAAAGCTAAAAGGGGCTTAGAAGTCGTACATATTTAAAGTTATTTGCTTTTACCAAGGCCTTCGGCTCGATAAAACTGGCAGCCCGTAAAATGACGCATGGTCAACAACTCACAAATGTACTTGATTAAATGAAGAGCATAGTTAGGGAGATGTTGCATGAAACTATGTGTTTTTTTAATAATATAAAAAAAGATATAAAAATGTAACAATAGATTATGAAACAAAAGGTTCCATTCATCATTCTTGAGTATCACTTTCAATATAAGTCAAATATATCAATGTATAAACTTATAGAACTTATGAGTTTCTCATAATTTTTATATAAAAATAAATCAAGATATAAATTATACTCAATGTCTATAAGCTGCACCATAGAGTTAAGTTCATAATAAATTTCATGTAAACTTTGAACTTAAGAAGTACAAAGTTTGACCTTTTAAGTCAAAGTTATCAAAAGCATAAGGATACAATTTGAAAGGTTTATACTTTTTACCTAACATTTATGAGAAGAGTCCATATTAGGCTTTCATTTTCATGATACCCTACAAAGAGAAAAATAAAGAATATAAAGTCAGCACAATTTGTTATTCACATGAATTGAATTTCACAATATACACAGGTAATCAAATGTAACTTAAAAAGCATGTGCATGCATATCAAAAGCCAAAAGTTAAAACATCTAAGGTGCATTATTAAAAAACTAAACCACTGTTAAATAGATACGAATTACCATTTGAATTGAAGTCAAGAAAAACAATGTAACATTAAAATGAATTATATAACAACTTACCTTTTAAACTGAAAATGGTTTGTGGAATAGAAAGCCCTTGAATAATAATTTGTGTCCCTAATCCCTATCAATATTGTGTTTATTACAGTTAATAGATAAGTAGAATAGAGATGGGTCAACTGGGTCCACAATTTTCAAATGCCAATTTTATATAATAAGACCTTAAAAATCATTAGAAGCTGGATGTAGTACAGGAGGTAAGTTACTCTTTGCTAGATTAGTGTTATAAGCTTTAACTTAAGTTTCAAATTTGATTTATCTGTGCTTATTTTGATTGATGTAGGTGTTAATTAAACCTTTTGTATTGAAGGAACCATGAGTGCATAAAAATATAAAAGTACAGGTTGTATTGAATTTCTTGCAATGACTATTTTAGAAGCATCAACATACATTAAAAGAAGCTTACTTCTATATTCAATTAAGCAAAGTACATATATAGACTCATGAAATACAATAGTGAACTAACTTAAAACAAATAAATCAGAATGTTTCTACCCACTATTTGACTTCACAATATTTATATGCATATGACTTTGACAATTAAACTCTTATATGTTAATCCTCCAAAACCTCATACCACAAATATTTTATTCCGTGTAATTGGAGATCGAAATCCTCCAAAACCTCATACCACCAGATCTTATCATATAGAAGCACTAACATCTATTACAACTTATAAGTCCACAAAAAAACAAAAAAGCACAATAAATCAGCAGATCCTATGATAGTCATGAACCCAATTGCTTAAACCCCCACTAAAAATTCTGTTCAACTAAGAATTATTGAACAAAATAGTCACTAATTAATCAATACCTAATGATCAATATACGTATTATTCTTCCATAAGCAAACACTCAAAATAACTTACCAACAATAGATTTTATATTAAAAAACCTATTTGCTCAAAACATGTAAAAACAAGGCAGTTTAAGATTCCTGGGTAAAAAAGTATTGAGGATCCTAGAACAATTGGGCCTAAGAACTTTCTATCTGCTCTTGTTAACCCATGAAGAACAAAAGCTATTGATTTCATAAAGAATCACCGGGCTTCCTAAAACAAGGCCACAATAGCCGGATACCTGCATATCATAATATAGAATCATCCTCAGATATTTTGATTTACAATTGTAACATGGATCTAAGATCTTTACAGAATGAACTTGAGTTTTATACCTTATGGCTTGAGCTTAAAAGTCAAGCTCATATTCTCTTTTGGAATAATAATAAATGAGGTGTTTAAATGTGTATTTTGAAAGTGATTATGTGATACTCAATAATCAAAATCGGATAAAAAATGTAAAAATCAAAATAAAGTTTCGGAAAGTGCTTATATTTGAAGTTTTAGCAACCGGCGTCCAGGGTCTTACAAAGGATTATTTTAGGGATTATTATACAAATGACAAAAAATATAGTCTTTTTAAAAGAAGATTAAAGAATGAGAAACACCATATAAAATACACCTAAAAGTCTCAAATATAGATTAGAAGATGTGATAAGTAGGTGACTCTATTTTAGCCTAAATAATCAGTTTTGTTGCAGTTGGTATGGAAGTGATTATTTAAAACTGATTAGCCACAACTCCAAATCGCAATAATAATATACACGGTCTTAAAACACAGATCCAAACAACCCCTGAATTATGATAATGACCTATATGTCCCATGAAGTGCACATGGATTCAAAAGTAACCTTTATAGTTGTAAAGAAAAACTCGCCAGGAGAAAACGATTTCTTGATACAAAAGTCACAGATAAAAACTTAAGATTCACCAAAGAAGAGTAGTTATTAACGACATGAGAAGAGTATTTATTCAACCCTAAATCAAAACCTAATTCACTGATACAAACCGAAATTAACATAGCAGGAAGTTAAAAATCGGAACAAATGATGTCAATCAAGTTAGAGATTTGGGGTTTAGGGCAAGAACAATACCTGGTTAGATTAGGGCAAGAAGATGGATGGATGGATCTGTAGCTGCGATGAATCCTTTGGGTGCGTTGATGTCTGAGTTTTTTGGAGAAGTGAATACCCTCTCAGAAGATGGAGCAATGGCTATGTAATTGTGAAGACGGCAGATGTGAGGTGTTCTGGGAGGTAGGGTTTAGTAATTGTGAGATTGAAAGGAGATGAGAGAATGGGTAGTACGTGGGTTAAAAGAAGATCCGCGTTGAAAGAATAATCGGGTCAAGTAATAAGCGGGAAAAAAATGAAGATGGTGTGAGAGATTGCCATGTGGCAAATAGTTGGTTTTAGAGAGTGCCATGTGGCTTCAAAAATTTTGGTTTATTAGTGTTTATAGATCTGCCTCTTGATTTGAGTTGCTTTAATAGTTCTTTAAATAATTGCATATAGATCCATATGTGCTTGCATACATGTTCACTCTCGTATACATGTGTATTTGTTCTTGTATACACAAGTTTTGCAGCTTTGTGTACACCCTTGTATGTTGTATACGCCTTATTTGAGGTTTTAGAATATGAAACAACTTACGTAACAAGAGCACATTTACTAAATATAGACCTAGGGATGGTGTGTTTGAGATGACCCTAAAACATATACATGTATCAATAATATAATACAAAATCACCACTACCTTTTATATATCCATGCATATGAACATGGGGCCTCACATCAATTCATTTTTGGGAGTTAGTGGGGAAGAACAGATACCTCAAAAACGTTTCTACCCAATTATGAAGGACTTGATAAATGTTCATGTGGCCCACGTGGCGGTGATTAGGGCATGAAAAACACCTACCGGTCTTAGTTTAATAGTGTTAAATAACTAAAATTTTATCACAAACAAATTCTACATAGATGAATACAATTTTCTTGAACATTATTTCCGACCACCCCTTCTATAAAATCTAATTCTATATCATCTTAATGATCTCTTAAGCATGTAATGACAAATTACCAAATTATTATAAAAATATAGCTAATGATACTGATTGAGATGGAGCATGACATCTTGACTTTCATGTTCATGCCTTGATAGTGAATGCCCACAAGCCTACAAAATATATAACATGCACAATTCAACTCCAAAGACTCTAAGATACAAGTAATAAATGACCAAATTATATTCAATCCATGTAAACCAACCATCACTCAATCTAGGGCCCTTAGACTTCAACTCTACTCATTTTGATAGCAACTGAATTGAAGTGATCTAAACATATAAACAGGGTTCTTTCATTTCTCTCAACTTGGAATGATTCTTTTCGATCTTTTTCGATAATTTAATCTAATTTCGAGTGATGACCACTGTAATGTAGAAAGTAACTGCACCAAAAGATCCATTTTCAAATGCTTTGATATATCTAGCAGTCAGGTTGGACTTGTTTGTAACATTTAGCTGTCAAGTTGGACTAGTAACTACTACATGTTCTTTCAATATACTATATATTGCATACATACACATATATGCATTATGTATACATATACATACCCCCCCCCCCCCCCCACTCCTCCTCAATCTCTACCCGAGCAGTGAAGTAAGCAGAGATCAATGGATGTTGGGTCTAAAGTAAGCAGTGAAGTACAGAAGTACAATGGCCAGATTACATCATTCGTTTTGTTATCTTGCATGGTTGCTGCAACTGGAGGGATCATTTTCGGATATGATATTGGAATATCAGGTTTCTAACTTAATTTTTTTTTGTCTGAATTGATCTGTTGATACTTATAATATTTTGCAACTTTTAATGTATACAAATTCAGTTGCTTTTAACTTTCAAAACAAGTAACATGTTATAGTGATCAATCTGAAGGTGGAGTGACTTCTATGGAGCCATTTTTAAAGAAATTCTTCCCAGAGGTGTACACCAAGATGATAAAAGACACCAGCATAAGCAACTACTGCAAATTTGACAGCCAACTTCTAACATCCTTCACGTCTTCGCTGTACGTCGCTGGTCTAGTTGCTACCTTTTTTGCTTCACCCGTCACCAGAGCCTTTGGGCGCAGACCCTCGATTCTCATTGGTGGAGCCGCGTTTCTTGCTGGTGCAGCCCTTGGTGGTGCTGCTTACAATATTTATATGCTCATATTCGGTCGTGTCTTGCTTGGTGTAGGAGTTGGTTTCGCCAACCAGGTGAACTACTACTCAATTTGGGCGGGTTGAGTAACACATCGGTTTAGCCCAAACAAAGCATGTACTTTTCAAATGGGTCGGTTTGGTTAGCTCGGCCCGAGTCATTTTCTTGCACACTTTCATATAAAAATATATTTTAGGCTGCTTTTGACCTGTTTAACTTGTTTAATTCGACAGTCAGTTCCACTATATCTATCAGAAATGGCACCATCACAATACAGAGGAGCATTCAACATGGGCTTCCAGTTTTGCGTCGGCATAGGCGTTCTAACCGCAAATCTTATAAACTACAGCACCGAGAAGATCAAAGGCGGATGGGGATGGCGAATCTCGTTAGCCATGGCTGCAGTTCCTGCTTCAATGCTAACAATAGGAACTTTGTTCCTCCCAGAAACACCAAACAGCCTCATACAACACAACAAAGATCCCGAAAAAGCTAAACAAATGCTACAAAAGATTCGAGGCACACACGACATACAACAAGAATTCGACGATCTCGCAACTGCAAACACAATCTCAAAAACCATCAAACACCCGTTTAAAAACATCTTGAAACAAAGATACAGACCCCAGCTTGTTATGGCGATTGTAATCCCATTCTTTCAACAGGTTACAGGCATCAATGTCATCTCCTTCTACGCACCAATTCTCTTCAGAACAATAGGGTTTGGAGAAAGTGCTTCACTCATGTCAGCAATGGTGACCGGAGTCGTGGGTCTCAGCATGACGTTTCTATCGTTATTAATCGTCGATAAACTCGGTCGCCGGACTATATTCACGATCGGAGGGGTTCAAATGTTCGTCTCACAGATGCTCGTAGGAGCAATTATGGCAGCAAAACTTGGGGATCATGGGGGATTAAGCAAAGGGTATGGGTATTTGGTGTTGATTTTGATCTGCAGTTACGTTGCAGGATTTGGGTTATCTTGGGGTCCGTTGGGATGGTTGATTCCGAGTGAAATTTTCCCATTGGAGATTCGATCAGCGGGGCAAAGCATCACTGTTGCAGTAGGGTTTCTGTTCACTTTCGTGGTTGCTCAAACGTTTTTGGCGATGCTTTGTTGTTTGAAATCGGGGACGTTCTTCTTCTTCGGTGGGTGGGTGGCGGTGATGACGGTGTTTGTGTACTTGTTTCTTCCGGAGACGAAGAATGTGCCGATGGAGACGATGGATCGGGTGTGGAAGAAGCATTGGTACTGGAAGAAATACGTGGGTGAAGAAGATGATGCAGAGATTGGTTCTGATACTACCAGATGTTATATAGGCGTACAACAAAAGAAACCATAGATGTTACGATTTGTAGTTTTGATGTATATTGTAATCGTGAAAAACATTATCGAATGATGAAAATCTGGTTATGAATATCCCTGTATGGTAAACGGACAAGAGCACGTTAATTAATGTTTTTTTTCGGTGAATTCGTTTATGTTTTCGCATTCGGTTTATTATTTTATTTATATGTTTTATTTGCTTACGTGTTAATGTTGTTTCTCTCAAGCGGTGAAGACTCGGATCGCATTGTGGTTGTGTGTCGTATGTTTAGAAGAAGTTTATTGCATGTTGCATCTTTCAAGTGATTGTGGGATTCATAGTAGAATATTTAGGTTTATTTCAATACTACATTTAGGGTTCAAACAATTAAGTTTTGATATACACGTTATAAATTTATGAACGATAGACTTGTAGTTGTACCTTTACTTACTATTAGTGTACATAATCAAAATATTTTAGTTACGTAAATTTTGTATGATTGTATATAGTATCTTTTAAAGATGATCCATTTAAAAAATGTTCTATTGTATGACTTCATTTAATACATAGGTCTATAACCAAGATCACGTGTGTTTGCTTGCATATGAATGTAAATTCTTTATGTGTTATTAGTAAGTTATTTACATGTTATGGTGTTCCTCTCAAGCGATGAAGACTCAAATCTTATCGTGACATATGATGTTTTTAAGAAAATATTACAGTGTGCGTGAGTTTGCTGTTAAAAAACTATTAAAAAATGATCACAGTTAATTAAACTCAGTAGGCCTTAACTCAATATTATGATTACTGTAATTCCTAACTATTATCTTATTATTTATTGTTTGGTCAGTAACTTTCGTTTCAACACCGTTATTTGTTATTATTATTATTTTATTAACATTAATGCTATTAGTATATTATTATTATTATTATTTCATAAATATAATCTTATGTTATCTCTAGGTATTTAAATCCAACATATTTACGAACTTCGGCTTATCGACCAGAAATAATGTCAACAGTGCGTTTTTTACTACCAACTCGTTCGTATAAAGAGTCTCTAATTTTCGTCCAAAACACCATCGACTTTTCATAGTCATCTACAAAAAAAAACAATAAATCAAAATGTTAAAAATAAATAAAGTGAAACTAAATTTTTAGTCAACAAAAAAACTAAATAACAAAATACCGGTTTGACGATTTTCGGATATATTAATCCATACACAACATAAAGCTATTTTCTCATATTCCGACCAATGAGTAATTTTTCTTTTTACTAGACCATGACTCTTCTATTTATAGAATAAAATATAATATTTAAATTTTTTATATAAACGAGCCCAACAACTTTATCTCCCTACCTTAATGAGCCTAACGACAAGTTTCTTCCGCTATTGTTCTAGCGCCCTGCTGATTGCGCCCCTCTTAGCGCCCGTATGTTGTGGTGTGCGCGACTAGAATAATCGGCCAGGTTGCTCGCGCTTTGAATTGACGACAACACTCGGTCCTAATATAAAACATAGAATAAAAATATTTTTGTGCATATAAGCGGTTTCAAGAAGAAGTGATAGAAACTACAAACACCAAGCAATAATAATCGGGGATACAAATTACAAACCAAAAACAAGCCCTATTTGTACTTGTGTCCTCTTTCTCTGGTAACCTCCAACCCCATCGCCGCCGCTGTAGATTCTCAACCGTAATCTCCACCACCGTCGCCGCCTTCACCACCCCCTCAATCCAACAATCTCATGGAGACTCTCGATTCAAACCCCGTCGATCATAACCATTCGTCTCTACAATCGACGAACCCTAATCAACCTCAAACCCTAGCTTCCAATCCACAAACTCAAAATTCGGATCCCCAGCCTACAAACGGGCATACGATTGATACCTCATCGATGAATCCTTTAGTTAATCAAAACGGTCTCACGAAGAACACTCACAGTGGCACGGATAAGGATTTCTCAGGCGGTGAAGAGGACACAACCAGCCGGAGACGGAGGAAAAGCCGGTGGGATCCTCCGCCGAGTGAAGAAGGTGGTGCGGTTAGTGATGGCAGTGGGACAACGGGCAGAAAGAGGAAATCGAGATGGGCGGATGATGCACCTAATCCGGTGGTACAGCTGCCTGATTTCATGAAGGATCTCACTGCAGGTATGGTGCTTGATCCCAAAATTCAAGCGCTTAATAATAGGCTTCTTGAGATAAGTAGAAAGTTTCAGTCTGGACTGCCTTTAGATGATAGACCTGAAGGTGCTAGATCACCTTCTCCAGAGCCTGTTTATGATAACATGGGAATTCGGATAAACACACGAGAGTTTCGAGCGAGGGAAAGGTTAAACAAAGAGAGACAGGAAATTATATCACAGATTTTGAAGGAGAATCCATCTTTTAAGCCTCCAGCTGACTACAGGCCACCAAAGGTTTCGAAGAAGCTTTACATACCTATGAAAGAGTACCCTGGTTATAATTTTATTGGACTTATAATTGGGCCAAGGGGGAATACGCAGAAGAGAATGGAAAGGGAGACGGGTGCGAAGATTGTAATTCGAGGTAAAGGGTCGGTGAAAGAAGGCAGGTTGCAGCAGAAAAGGGACTTGAAATATGATCCTTCAGAGAATGAGGATTTACATGTTTTTGTGGAAGCTGATACGCAGGAAGCAGTTGATGCGGCTACAAGTATGGTACAGAAACTTTTACAGCCTGTTGATGAAGTGCTTAATGAGCATAAGAGACAACAGTTGAGAGAACTTGCTGCTCTTAATGGAACCATAAGAGATGAAGAGTATTGTAGGTTGTGTGGTGAACCTGGACACCGGCAGTTTGCATGTCCTTCACGCAGTTCGACTTTTAAAAGTGATGTGTTGTGTAAAATATGTGGTGATGGTGGACATCCAACTATAGATTGTCCAGTCAAAGGGTCAACTGGTAAGAAAATGGATGATGAATATCAGAACTTTTTGGCAGAGTTAGGAGGGACAGTCCCGGAATCTTTGATTAAGTCAAGCTCTACGCCTCTTGCTCTTGGTCCAGGCAGTTCTGGAAGTGATGTTACTGCTGGAGCAGCTGGAAGTACAACACAAGGTGGATTAGGGGCAAATGTGTTGAAGCCCTCAAAGGAGTTTGATGAAACAAACTTGTATATTGGTTACTTGCCACCTACTATGGATGATGATACTTTGATTCGACTGTTTGCTCCTTTTGGTGAAATTGTAATGGCTAAAGTTATTAAAGACCACATTACGGGGCTGAGTAAAGGCTATGGTTTTGTGAAATATTCAGATGTTAACCAAGCTAATACTGCTATTGCGAACATGAATGGTCATCTTTTGGAGGGAAGATCAATTGCTGTAAGAGTTGCTGGGAAGCGCCCTCAACCAGTAGTCCCTCCTGGTCCTCCTGGACCTCCTGCGGTGGCTCCTGGGTCCTATCCAACCCAGCCGCCTGCGACTGGTGCTGCTATCGGCGGCGCACCACCTGCAACATATCCTGGTAATCCGGTTCCATGGGGTCCACCTGGACCTCCCACCTATGCACCTTACCCACCTCCTCCTCCCCCTCCAGGCTCCACCATGTATCCTCAGGTTATGAGTCAACCCCTACCCCCATATGCGATGCAATATCCTATAACTGCGCCAACAGTATCATCTGCTGCAACTTCAGTAACTGTCCCTTCTGGTGAGATTCATCAAAGTATTCAACCTGCATATTCAACGCCTACATTTGCTTATGCGCCATATTATGGCGTACCTGCTACTGCTAATATCTCAAGCATGCCTCAGTCAACTATTGACCATTCACAGATCATTGCAAATGCTCCCTGGGCACCACGTCCAGATGTTCCACCATCCAGTTTATCAGCTGAGACAAATAAATCTAGTGCAGATAAAGAATTTGAGAAATTCATGTCGGAGACTAAATGATAGTTATTAACTTATTGTCTCTGAGATGAAAGGTATGGCTTGATATTCTAAACCCTTACTGGTTATTAACTTATTATGTTTGATGTATAGATCCCACTTGCATTAGTTTGCACAAGCACTCATGCATCTGCAAATACATTGTCAGCTATATTATCTGAGTTTCTTGCATTTGACAATACATGGATACCTTATGTCATGAAAAATATTATTTTTCAACTCGCTACACCAGCCTATCAGCTTGAAATTTTGAATAAAGTATATGTAGGGTTGAAATGAAGTACTAATTTTTTCTTTTGCTTTGAGCTTTAAGTGTCAATAACTCTGCCTGAAATCTAGTTGCCAGATGAGACATATAGATGTATTATAATATCTTACTCCTATTAGTAATGGCTGAAAGTTGCTATTATCATGGTTCTATTGTGAGGATGTATATAGACTCATACAAACATACATTCACATTCTTATGTGAATGTTCTGTTGTAGCTGTATCTTTTTCTGAGTAGGCGATGACTTGACGTGGAGGTTATATGTTATAGTTAAGGTCTCACCAATGTGGCTTTAGTATTAGTAATTTAAATTCAAATAAGAATTGCCATGACTGAAACTTTGTTTAGTTAAATTTTAGAAGTCCGTGTCAGCAACCTTGTTAATAAAAATATCACATAGCTGTTTTAAGGGGTCAGCTGGCTGAAAATTTTACCAAATTGGGACACATTTTATGAGTACTTTAGTTTAGGTGGACTTAATTCTTAATGTTTAAGCAAGTCTTTATCTTTATTTATTAAGCGGTATCATGCAAGATGTTACTAGTCATAGACTGGTTTTAACTTTTAATTTATAGACTGAAACTCCAAAATTTCTCCTTCTTGGTTTGTTGGCTGGATATCTAGTCTTTTGTGCAGCTGTTTGTCTAGTGGGAAAATATCATCTATGAAAAATCTTCAAACTGTGACGGAAATATTGCAGATGATGTCAATTTTTTATGTGTTTTGCTACTTTAGTATGATAGTATCTTTTCTTTTTGATATTTAACCTTTTTTCTTTGTCATGGTATCTAACTTTTGGCAGGCATGATTTCTTGGAGCAATTTGTTCATCTGATCTCTTATCTGTTGCAGTGTTGGAAGTTTGAACTCACAACTTTAACTTGCTATGCTGTTGTGACATGTGCAGAGAGCTGGTTTCTAAATCATTCAGTCAAATGTTTTGAAGCTTTTCTACCTTTATACGTTGTTGTCTTTATTGTTCACCTTTCCCTAAAGTGTTCTCCGTGGACGTCTATGGACTAATTACTGACAATTTGCTATTCTATTTGTTACCTTATGTTTGCTGATGTAATAGTTTCAGTTACAGGGGGAGCTCTGTGTTGACAGTGAAGTCATTAGAATTTCAAAGGGATAAGGGCTTACTCCAACCATACAGGAAGAGTAGTGGCAGATTGCATGCATAGTTGGCTTTCATCTATTAGCTTATTGTTATTGGATCCTTGTAGGATATTGTTTAAGCCTATAGGTTACCTTTTTGAATCTGAAAACTTAAAACTATTAAAGTAATAAACTCATCTAATAGGCAGTCCGTTATTCCATTAAAACTTAGAAAGGCCTTTAGGTATTCCCATCACGGTCGACTTTTGGTGACCCCTTACGGTGCTTCCTTTTCATGACGTCTGATGATTTGACATGCTAACCTTTCGTGTTTCCTTTCTTTGTACTTCCATGAGATGTGATTAATCTCTGTGCAAGCAGCATGATGATTGGTTTTCGTGTTTCTCAAAGAATCAAGGGCTCAGAAGTTAGATTTCGATGATCGGTAGCTTGTTTGATGGCGCCTTGATGGTTGTTTTTGTTCTCTTTTTTAGCTGTCCTGAGATAGCAGAATGGTGAAACGAGTCCTGGTTTTCCAGATGTTATTATGGATCCCTGTGCAAACAAGTGATACATCGTAGCTTATCTAACTACACTCGTGTAATTTAGAGGTGTTCATTGGTTAAGTTTTAATAGAGAATTAATAAACAACCAATTTGAAAATTATGGATGTGAAAGGATGTCATTTATAAGATTGGCTGAAAAAATTCTTAAACCAATTTGTTCTGGTACGGTCAAGTAAAGACATTTACCTGTTAGGTGTGAATCAGTCAAAATAAGAGACTTGATATTTGTTATTAAAATTATTTTCTTCGCTACAATTATGGAAAACAAAATGAAACGTAGTCAGTTAGGGTATGTGTAAACTTCAAATGTTCTGTTATGGGTTACACGAGAGTCCTGTACTGGTTAAAGCAGTAGTAGTTGTTTGGATTGATGGGGTTGAACTTATATATATTTTTTAATAATGATCTTATAAGTATTAACGAATTGAGCTGTTAAACTACGGCATATGATGAGCACAAACCGTCTATTAGAGGCGTAAGACCTAAGCTTGTTTAAACATATCCTAAGTAGACCTGTAAAAGAACCAAATGAACACGAACATCGTTGTGTTCTTGTTCGCTCATTTAACTTTAACCGAACAGGAATGAATGATCGAACATGAATTTTTGCTCATGTTTTTACGTTAAGAAGATGAAAATGTTCGTGTTTGTTCATGTTCGTATGTTAAAAAGCTAAACGAACAATTCACAAATGCAAACGAAAATAATTAACATTCATAAATGAACACAAACGAACAAGTTTAACACATCATAATCCATCAAAAATCACATGTAAATTAATAGTTTAAATATACATGATTCATTCAAGAATGTGATTATATCAAAAATCCGTAATGATTCCGTGATAAATCATCTATAATGACATATCCTTGCGTGAAAGATTTTGTAAATAGAGAGAGAGAAGATGAAGGGGCAGGGGGAGATCTGTTAGTGTTTTTTAAATCAAAGATTGTAATCTAGCTTTAATTAAACCAATCAACTTTTATAATTAAGGATTCCTCAAAAACCATAAATTATCTGCATTTATAGCTGAAATACTGTACTTAAAATAAACCATCTATAATCTATTTGCTATTAGCCTATTAGTGGGTTTGTATTGGTTTGCTGGCAAGTCTAAAGTCGAAAGTGAATCCAAAATCCCGTTACTAATGGGCCGATTATTATTCTGAGGGCCCATACGTTCACCATCTGCAACCACCCTCTAAAACCCTAATTCTGACCTACTTTATTTTGTTTCGCTTTGATAGCAGCAGCCTTCACTCGCAGCTCAAAGCCACAAGGAGTGCAACCATGGGTAAGCATCATCCCCCTTATCTCCATCTCTACAATTCACTTCTTCTATTCAGTGATCATATTGATTTTTTGCTGTGTGATCGCACTCTGTTTCGATTGTGTGGTTTAGTTTATTGAAATGGTATGTGATCTGTGGTGGATGTTACAGGTGCTTACACGTATGTGTCGGAGCTATGGAGGAAGAAGCAATCGGATGTGATGAGGTTCATGCAGAGGGTGAGGTGTTGGGAGTACCGTCAGCTTCCTTCTATTGTTCGTGTCACTCACCCGACCCGACCCGATAAGGCTCGTCGCATGGGTTACAAAGCCAAGCAGGTATCTCTTTGTGCGAATTGCTTTTGACTGTAAATGTGATTGATCTGTTGATTTGTAACATTAGGTATTAAACTCAGTTGTACATGTGTATTGGTCTGTAAATGTAGTTAGATCTTAGATTAAGTGAAGAGGAAACCATGTATGTATTTGATACTTAAGCTTTTGCATAAGAAATTATGATCCTGCACTTATGTGTATTTAATGGATACGCTTCTGTGTTTGTGTTATTATCATCTGTGTATCCTGTGATTTGTTGAACTAATTTGTAACTTGCACTGTTTGGTAGTCAAGTCTATATGTTTTTCATTGTTTCAAAGTTCTACTGTTTGCTGTTAGTCTGCTGTGACTGTTAGTTGTAGTTCTTAACATTGTAAGATTGTTATCTTGGCCTATTTTTGTCACCATTGCAGTGCAAAGTTTTATGTGTGTGATCTTTTATGAAAACAATATCTATAGTCATTGCATTGTTTGTGGGTCGGTTATGCCTGCAATAATAGTCTTTCATTTTCCAAACGTACTGCAGAAACAGGTAACCTTAACAAACATGCTTCTTATAAGTTGTGATGTTGATAGTAGGAAAAGTTGTAATGTACCAATGTTAAATTAAACAATTATCAGTTTATCACTCTCAATTTTCATGATACATCCCTATATAGGAATTTACTTTATTTTTTATTACTGTTTGGTAATGTGCAAGTGACTACAAATTAATGATATTATACTTATTACGGTTTAATAACATACAGTTTACAACCAGTTTTGGCAGTTGTTTTTTGTTTTACTTCTAAAAGATATAATATTGCATCTTGTTTAGTGGCAAAGTATACTATTTTGGTTTCTGACTCTGTATTTCATTTTTTATTAATCTGTTTGTTCATGAAAGATACTTTTTATTGTTATAGATTTTTAGACCTCACAAGACATAATTCGGTACAAATACAGGAACATGTGGTAGATAATTAGATATTCTGTAAAAAAAAGCGAATGATCTTATCATGCATGTATAGTTCTATACAGTCAGGAAACTGATAGTAGAAAATTGTGCATGTAGATATATCGTGTTACTGATTTTATTAATCTTATTACTGGTACTAAATTCATTGTAATTGTAGGGTTATGTGATTTACCGTGTGCGAGTAAGGCGTGGTGGAAGAAAGAGGCCTGTTCCCAAGGGTATTGTTTATGGAAAACCTACAAACCAGGGTGTGACTCAGCTTAAGTTTCAACGTAGCAAGAGGTCTGTTGCGGAGGAGAGAGCTGGAAGGAAACTGGGTGGTCTTAAGGTCCTCAACTCTTACTGGCTTAACGAGGTAAGCCACATATTTCTGGAATTTATTCTTGAATTTCAGCATGTTTTCTTTTCATGTTAGGGAATTTGTGTTCTAAGGTCTGAATCTGGGATTTGAACACAGGACTCGACGTACAAGTACTTTGAGGTGATCTTGGTTGATCCTGCACATGCTGCTATCCGTAACGACCCACGAATCAACTGGATCTGTAACCCTGTGCACAAACACAGAGAGCTTCGTGGACTAACATCTGCTGGAAAGAAATACAGAGGTCTGCGTGGAAAGGGACACTTGAACCACAAGGCTCGCCCGTCAAGAAGGGCTACATGGAAAAGAAACAACACTCTTTCCCTTCGCCGCTATCGTTGAGTATTTTATTATTATATGCAATTGTTTTATGGTGTATCCATCTTTTGTAGGGATTTCAATTTCTATGGTTGGAGACTTGCAGTTTTTGTTTCATCAAACTTTTGTTTTTGTTTCGTCAAAACTTTGATTTTTTTATCAAAACAATGTTTTCTTGTTGTACCTGAGATGATAATGCAGCAACACCTTTATATTTGGCTGGTTGAGATATAATTTAATTGGTTTTTAAAGCATCAAACACTAAAAAAAAAGTGATAATATTTTCAAGTTTCATTTGACAAATAGATGCACTTGCTGGTGAACCATACTTAATTTTTAGTTTTCAGTATGTTTGCTTCAATGTTGGTGTTAACCCATTTAAATTTGTAATTTAAATTGTATTTGGTTACGTGCTTCATATTTGAGTTAAAATTGTATGTGTAAATTTTCTTTTATATATAATTTAGAATCATAAGATTTTTTAATTTTAATTATATATATTATTATTTTGAATCAACGTACAAAATGTTGAATTAAAATTTTTTTTTTGAGTTGAACAAAAGTTCAAAATTTTAAAATTTGAATAATTCAATCTGGTTAACTTGGTTAATGCATTAAAAAAGACTAGTAACATAGTAATGTCAATGATAGAGAGTTAAAACTTGTTTTCAAGCATTTCAACGAGATAAGATCACCTCTATCTATACTAGTAATCTAAAGAAATCAATGGCTAGGTTCTATTAGAAAGGATACTTTAGATTGTGTATTCAAATATTTTATTATGTACTTATAACTTAGGGGCTGTTTGACAACCTTTTAATCAGTCTTTTAATGGTTTAGATGTCTGAATAGTTCAGCACTTAATGATTCAGACTGTTTGTTTCACGAGCAAATGTTTTAATGGTTTAGACATTTGCCTCTGAATGGTTAAACATTATACTAGTGCTGAATGGTTAAGAGATCTAATCCTGAATGGTTAACCCCTTATCTGAATTGATCAGACATTTGCATTTGAATAGTTAAACAATATATTAGCTCTTAATGGTTCAGACTTCTTATTCGTTCAACACTTAATCATTAATAAGTTGCCAAACAGTCTCTTAGTGATCCAATGGTATAGTGTTTGTCCACAGAAAACTGGCCTAAATTCAAATCCTTGCTGTGCAAAGTTAGATGGAAGTAGATGTCAAAAGACATTGTTGTTAAAGAAATAGATACTTCAAACTATGTACATTCTAGGAATTTCCATAACAGCGGCTTCTTACATTTCTAAAGAGACTAAAGAACAAGTGCGATTTTCAGATCCTTCTTATTGTTGAGTCTTCAAGAACATTGTGAAAACTTTGATAGTGTTAAGCACAACGATTCACAACGATCCAAATTTACACAGCTCTATCTTGAGGCTATCAACAACGTTTGCCACTATTGTGTCACATTATAAACTCGAACAACATGTGTCAAATAATATATTCACAGATTTTAACACATGAACAATAGAATATTACACTTTATAAGAGGAGATCATATAAATCAGATTATATAATTTGATGGCACTACCTTTGGTTGATTTGAAAATATGTAATGAAGTGGTATGAAGATTGGAGACCACCACAAAGATCTTCACCCGCACCGCATTCTCCACCCATCCCCCTATAATGGACCACTACTAACTCTGCTCTGCTCTGCTCAATACTCAATAGTCAATAGTACTACCAATCTTACCCAATTGACTCATGTCACCATGTTTTATGATATCCCTTGTAATACATGCTTAGAGACTGTCAAATGTATAACACATAAAGCACAATGTACAAGTTAGATGAGCTTAAATCTTAATACATATAATAACAAGAAAATAACTTACTTTGAGACGGTACTAACTTAGGCGATATAGTTATCTTTTTTACAGAGAATAATAGTAAATTTTAGTGTTTTATTATTTTAAAAAGATATTCTTATCATTTATGCATAATAACAACATACTATAGACCGTTCGTGGAGATGGGGGAGAGGAGTAGTGAGGGAGCTGATCAATCAGGTAGCGCTTACGCGGGCTTTCGTCTGATGGATAAGGTCTAACTAATATGCATAGATCAAAGTATAGTGACCGACATTACATTTCTTATAATACAATGTTTTAAAAACATTTACAAGAAAATATTAATTCAATAATTAAAGGGGGCCAAGTGAAGTGGACACCAAAATAGGGTTGATGATTTGTAGGACTCCCCAAAGGGCCAATGGGTCCATTGGCCATTGAAGTGAAAACAACTCATGCACTTGATAATTATATGCAATTGAAATCTTCCCTTTTAATTTGGTATGATGATTATAATGTAGACTTTTGTTTTACCATCATCCAACAAACAAATAAAAGTTTCAAAAAGGGGATGAAAATACTTCCAAGACAATATCATTATACCTTTGCTTCACATGTTAAAAACTCAATGCCCTTTTGAGATTGGCATCTTAAGATATTCATGCATTACATTTCAAGAGATGAACCAAAGTGAATAAAATCTAAGATACGTTGAAAAAATATTACATAATTGTTATAATCTCTTCAAGTTCTTTTAAAGAAAATTGAATATTTTGACACATATATAAAAATATATAATTCAGGTGTGAAAATGGAGTGGGTTTATCTTAACCCATGTTATATTTATCACCCAAGACACCAAAAGCAACTTTCTTTCTTAAGATGCCATAATGGAATATGACATAACATTATTGGACCCACTATAATCCTTTTTCTATATTCTCCAATATTCCATTATTGCTTTACACTTATCCATTTTTGTACATTATTTTATTTAATTTTAAAATATATCTTAAAACTTTGATTTATTTACCTCTTAATAACCTTACAAGTTGATTACAGCATCTAAACATTGTATTGACCATAAAAATCAACTGAATTAAAGACACCAAAAATAAATATAACAGAAAATATTAAAATCATATCTTTGAGCGAATTTGCAATTAAATAAGTTATAAAGGAATAAAAAGTTGACAATATAAACTTGACTTAATTTTGAAAAAAAAATGAATGATGGTGTTTTCCACTATGTTACTACTAATAATAAGTGTGGTGGATAAAAGTCCATGAAGTCATTTATGATTTATGTGTGTGAAACAGTGCAAAAGCAGACCCACACAATTGCTTTTACAGCATCATGCTGTTAAAGAGTCTCATCACACATTCCCTCCCCTTCTATTCTTTATTTTTGGAGCTATACATCTCGTACTATCGTTTTCAATGTTCCATCTTTCACTAGCATACATTAGATGTTTATTTATAAATTTACATTTAAATTTATAAACATCAAGATCTAAAATGGAACAAATGAATGTGTAAGCCGATTAATTCTGATGTGTTTGATACTTTAGATGATAATTAACCGGTGTCTGCTAAAAAGTTTATTATGTATATGCTACTCGTAATAGGCTTGTTTGACGTTTTCTTTAAATTTTATTGTTTATTAAAGCTTGTAATAACAAATAACATTAAAAAAGGCTATATTATCTGTTTTATCAACTAGATCATTGTTTTTTTTTATCATTTAAGAAAACCGTAGTCAATATGTGTTGTTATTAGAACACTAATGGTAGTAGCATGAATAATAATAATAATAATAATATTTGTTTACTTTCTTATTGGGGGTTGGTTTAGTGGTGGCCCTTGGAGAAAGAAACTAATGGACTTGAATGAAAATAGCCCTCTTTGATTGTGTTGCCTGCCACATGAAATACAAAGTAATCCACCTCTCTAGATTGCAGTAGAAATTTTATTTTTTGGTTTATTTTTCGTTTCCTATTAAATTTATTTGGTATGTCTTTATTTTATATAGTTGGCTGTTTTCTTGTTGAAATTTATTGATTGATTTAAACAGTTGAAGTAGGAAGAGTCACACATCAACAAAAGATTACAATTGTTATTCACATGCTGATAAAGACCCTTCAATGTCTCAATGGCCCATTCTCTACACGTATATAATCAACATACTGATATCAATTATATCCATTTGTATATTGCATTATACCATCACTATGTATATTGTGATGTAGTTGGAGAGAGGGAGTTGTAACATAGGATCATTTCATCCATGTACATTGAGGCAACATTTCTAATCTATTTCCTACTGACTAGTACATTTAAGTTAATTAGAGTAATTGGTTATTTAAATTGTTACTACATTTGAGTTAATTAGAGTGATTGGTTATTTAAATTGTTACCAAGTCATAAAGTATAACTCATATTCACTAAGGAATATTAAGTGGGTTAACGCAAAACACTACACGACATGACATGATTTAGGTGTGTGCGGTAGTTTTGATACTTTTGTCACGAATAAAGTGGGTTAACGCAAAACACTAAACGACATGACATGATTAAGTGGGTTGTCTTCAGGTTTACCTATTCAACGCGTCAACCTGAAATTCTTCACCTGTCAACCCTACACGATTTACCCCTCTAATATTATTATACGAAGATTTAAAAGAGATACGGGAAAACATTTCTTATAACTGGTGTACATTGGCTTGGTATATTTGCCACTGGTACAAGAAAATTACTGATTGCAAAACATCAAATCTTGCTATAACATAAACTATTACAAATTGCTTCAAATTTATTGAACTTTTTCCACATGCAAACCTCATAAAACAACATTAGCAATGAAGTGGACCGGAACATTTATTTAGTTTATGTTGTAATATGGGCATGTTGTCGAGTAAGACATGTTGAATATCGGTTTAAAACATGTTAGAAATGAGCCTTTTAGACATGACAAGTTGAAACGTAAACATTTTTGTCCTTCTCAAGAGAAGTACTATAAATAAATAATATGTTAAATGTATATGATTCTAAAAACTATATTATTAAATGCTAATCCAAAATTAACAAAGCATTTTAGAATATTATATGTAATAGAGGCACACTTTCAATGACTTTCTACTTGTTTGATCCCTTTGACTCATCTTACCATCTTGTTAGAACTGATCAAAACACAAATTAATCCGCGTAAAAAAACAGTTCGAAGCCATGTATTATAACAAGAAATATAACACAACTTGCGCGTTTAAAACAAGAATGATGTTGTTGATCGAGTTAAAAATCAATGGTTGTTTATATGATGAAAATGTATGATCGAGTTAATACCATGAATAGATTTTATGAGTTAGGCGTATGGCGAGGCAGTAATGGTCCTGAAACAAGTACTATCTGGTATGCCAGAATTGGGACAAAAGGAGAAGGGGTAGTAACCTTTGCTACAAAATTTATTAAAGTTCGTACTAAGAACTTATCAAACAATAATTGATATACCCCTCTACAATTAATCTTGAAATCTCTCAATCGTCACTTATAATGAATCACTAAAGGAATGGTTAATAGTATCCTGGAATGGTTAATAGTATCCTATGTACTAAACGTACCATTTGTAAAAGATATATTATTATTATGTGAAAGGCACCTATCTAATTGTATGAGAGAAGGGGTACGTTTAATAGTACCCATCTGTGATAACATGAGCGGATACAAGGCATCATCTCACAAATGAAAATTCACCTTTAGCAGGAGTGGACCTAGGGCAAGGGGTAGAGTGTCGACGGACACCCATGAAATTCTTTTTAATGTATAGTATATACTATCACTTGAATAATAACCAAATAGTATTTTAAACATTGACACTTATGAAATCTTTTGTGATAAATGGCATCAAAAGGAAAAACTAATTAAAAGTTTTTAGTTTTACAAATTTTACTTAATAAAAGATAAATAAACAAAACATTAGAGTATTCATATCTCATTCATTATCCTCATCCTTATAATTACATTAAAAATCATTATTTTTTCTCTCATTTTCAATTAAATAAAACTTTTATACATTTATCATTACTTTTTTATCTCTCCTCCACTTACAACCATTTTAAAAAATATTAAAAAACTTATAAATGTTGAACAATGTATTATCAAATATACAGATGAACAATAATATTTTTTTCTCCTCCACTTACAACCATTTCATATAATATAAAAAACACACTCATAAAAATATAAGGAACGAGATGTGAATGACTTGAGCACATTCTCACTAAAAGTAACAAATAAATCTGTTACCACTAAGTCACTAAGTCTAACTCATCTTTAAACTAAACTTACGTTTAAGCCCATTATCACTACTTTTCCGTTTTCATAGATGTTTCAACTCTTATACGCCAAAGTAGATTGTTAATAATACGTATTTTAGTTACAATCAAGGATATTCTTTTGATTCCTAGAGTACTAAATATTTTTAACTTAAACAATTTGTCGTGGAAGGAAGAATACGATAAAAGAAAGGGGGTCTAGTGTAAATCAGAAAAGAAGAAGGAGCAAAAATAGAACTTATATTCAAAGAGAAGGCGGGAGATAGAATGTGAACAGTGGGCACCCGCACACCCACGACTCAATGACTCATGGTAGGGTCATGACCGAGTCAACCGAGTGGACTCAGCAACATGAAATAATTAAGCAACGTCTGGATATTTCTTTTTTCATTTTATTTGTTTATATAATAATAATAACAAACATACAAGCCAAACAACCAATATGTTTTCAAGAGGGAAACAAATACCTTAAAGAAAATATGGGACCCATGATACACTCCACCTGGCCCCCAACCAATAACATTCTTTTTCTTTTTTCATGGTTGATTATGCGTATATTTTATGTATGTTTAACTTAGAGTCGTGATTTTAAAGTCTAAGTTAAAAAATGTTATATGTTTTTCATTTTATAGTTAGTTTTGGTTTTAATGTTGACTTCTGTTAAAATTTTCGTTAGTAAGATAGTCATTTCACAACTTAACATAAATTTATATAAAAGTTAGTATTGAAACCTGAAATTGTTACAAAAGGAACATAATTGACCACAAACACATATATACAAAAAGGAACTAACATAAATGAACACAAACAAACATATACAAAAGGGAACGATTGAACAAACATAAATGAGCAATCTTGAAGACGAACTTATTATTGAACGTTCATGATGGACACAATGGATAAGTATGGCCTCTCGTATGTTCATTCATTTAATTAATCGAATGAAGTTCATTGTTCTATAACAAGTGCATGTAAACAAAGTAAATGCTAAATGGTTCACGAACCAACTATACTTATAACTAATGCACAATCATCACTCAGGGTCTAGTTTCTCCACACCAACTTGTTTGTTGACCTTATTATAGGATATCAATCATCTCCCGCTACTTGAACTCATTGATTTTTTTAAAAAAAAACAAGAGATACTTTCTAATTATCATTAACAAAGAAGAAAACCTTACATTAATTTTGACAAAGAAATTTTGATTCCACCAACTTCAACCATATGATCATGTTTGTAGTACATATGTTCATGTTCCAAACAGTATGCATACTATACGTTAAGCATAGTAAATTATTGCAAGCTGGGTACACTTTATATATTATAACAAAAGAAAATGCTACAAACTAAAGACAAGAAGAGTCATAAACAAATGGAATTTACTTTGTTGTATCAAATATTGTGTTAATAATTATTATTATTGAAAGAAAAAGATGATCTTTGGGTACTTGAACATTAGAAAATAGAACCTTTCTTGGATCCTGGGAGGAACAGAGGCAACTGTTAGCAAATGCAGCCAAAGATAAAGCTATAAAATAAAATTAAATACCAAGGAATAATCATGAAAAGTAAAGTCTTGAATATGAAATCCCAAGATAAAAGTTCTCACTCACACACCATGACACACTACATTATTGTGGGGCTGCTTAACAGATGATACCTAAGTACATAATTTATCTTTAAGCAAAATGTAATCATTTAGATTCATAAGATAAAGTGTTTATATAAGTAGGACATATTCAATACCAAATTACTTTTAAATAAAAAAAATCAGGTAGGATTCGTATAATACATTTGCGCATAGTATAGAGGTGTTCACTGGTTTGGTTTCGGTTTATCAATGTTTATTCGATTTTGAACAGTCGAAACTGAAAACCGGACCTAACTAAAGTGGTTCAAAACTGCAATGAAAATTGAATCGGATTCCTTTCGGTTTTTGGTTTTTAATTTTATCTTCTGCCATTATTTGTTATTGGTTTGAGTTAGGCTAAAATTATATCTTGAATGTACTAAATGACAAAGCTTAATTAACAATTATTTATTGTTGAATTTGAAGTTTGAACCAAATTCAAAATTTTAGAGCTGAAAACCCAACTTGGTTTCGATTTAAAGCCAAAACAAAATTCAAATATGCAGTTCCGTTCAGTTTTTAACGGTTTCTTTCGTTTCGATCTAACCGGTTTAAAACAAGTAACGAACTCCCTAACATAGTTATTTGTTAAGTTACTAGAAAAGAAAAGAGAATGAAGTAGACTATTATACAACCAACTCATATGTTACAGTAAAACAAAATATATATAAACGTTAATATAATTCTCATAGTTCTTTAGTGGTTGTATATCGAAAGAATTAGTGTTATTTAAGTTGTTAGAAATAAAAGTAAAAGAGGTAATTTGATTTAGGACAAATGAAGTAATAAAGAAAAAGAAAAGTTAAAGGGAAGAGAGTAGTTGTTTTCAAGTTAAGCAAAAAATGGAGTCTGTATAAAGATTAGAAACACCACTGATCACTCCACTCCATACCATACTAGATACACAACATCATCTTCATTCTTCAATCACCAAACTTATTCCACTCAAACAACAACAACAATCATCATCAACCTCAACATGAAACATCATCTCCACCCAACTATCACTCCTAAAAAGCAACAATCAAAACCTGCAATTTCTCTCCACCCTTAAATCCACCATCAATCTTCATCTTCTTCCACCGTATCACCACCACCATGAACCACCACCTCATCATCTTCTTCATCCTCTGTCAACCTCTTCTTCTTTCAGTTTCCTCCGCCATAACCACCACCATTCCTCTGCAACTTCAAGCACTTCTTTCTTTAAAATCATCAATGGTAGACCCTATGAACACGCTTCATGATTGGGATCCAACGGTTTCGTTACCCGAACCCGGGGTTGAACCCGTGTGGTGTAAATGGTCGGGGATCAAATGTGACCCGAAGACGTTTCAGATCAATACATTGGATATCTCCAATCGGAATCTCTCCGGCGAGATTTCCGGTGACATTAAGTATTTGACGCACTTACATCACTTGAATATCAGTGTAAATGCGTTCGCCGGAACCCTACCGCCGGCGATCTTCAATCTAACTGTTCTTCGAACCCTAGATATCAACCATAACTTGTTTAACTCAACATTTCCACCTGGTGTGGGGAATATGAAGCTCCTTACATTCTTCAATGCTTACAGCAACAGCTTCACAGGTCCGTTGCCGGAGGAATTTGTTAGTTTGAAGTTTCTAGAATACCTCAATCTCGCTGGAAGCTACTTCGAAGGTGAAATTCCGAAAACCTACGGTGGTTTCAAGATGTTGAAGTTCTTATTCCTCGCCGGCAACAGCCTCTCCGGCGAAATTCCGGCGGAATTAGGGCTTGTAACATCGCTACAACATTTAGAAATCGGATACAATGCATTCTCCGGCGAAATAACGACGCAATTCGCTACGTTGTTGAATCTTACTTACCTCGACATTTCGAATTGTAATCTCTCCGGTGACTTCCCGATCGCTTTAACTAACTTAACGAAGCTCGAGTCGCTGCTAATCTTCAAAAATAACTTTCACGGTGAAATTCCGGCGAGTATAAGAAATCTGCAATCTGTGAGGTTTCTCGATTTGTCGAATAACAGATTCTCAGGGAACATACCGGAGGAAGTATCGTCGTTGAAGAACTTGAAGCAATTGAGTCTGATGAACAATGAGTTCACCGGAGAAGTTCCTCAAGGTATCGGCGAGCTTCCGGCGATCGAATATCTGTTTCTATGGAACAATTCACTCACCGGAATTCTGCCACAAAAACTAGGTTTAAACTCCAAATTACAGAAGCTTGACGTCTCTTCGAATTCATTCTCCGGTCAAATTCCACCGAATCTCTGCCTCGGTAACAATCTAACAAAGCTCCTCCTCTTCTCGAACAAGTTCTCCGGTGGACTACCGTCGTCGTTAGCCAACTGCACGTCGTTACAACGATTACGCGTGCAAAACAACACACTCAACGGCTCAATTCCGATCGGATTCGGAAGTTTACCTAACATTACGTTCATGGACATGAGCGACAACAGTTTCACCGGAGCAATTCCGGCAGATTTAGCGAATGCAGTTAAACTAGAGTATCTAAACGTCTCAGGAAACTCATTCGCCGGAGGTTTGCCGGAAAACATCTGGAGTGCACCGAGTTTACAGGTGTTTTCTGCAAGTTCTAGTAACCTTACAGGCAAGATCCCCAAATTTCAAGGCTGTGAAAACTTCTACAAGATTGAAATTGAAATGAATGATTTGAACGATAGCATACCTTGGGATATTGGTCACTGTATGAAGCTAATTTCATTGAAGTTAAGAGACAATTCACTTACAGGCATCATTCCATGGGAGATCTCAACTTTACCTTCGATAACTGAAGTTGATCTTTCGCACAATTTTCTCACTGGTACGATTCCATCTACTTTTGGTAACTGCAGTACACTTGAAGGTTTCAATGTTTCGTACAATCAGCTCACTGGACCTGTGCCGTCGTTCGGACCTGCATTTTCGAGCCTGCATCCTTCGTCGTTCGTCGGGAATGATGGACTCTGCGGTGGAGTACTCCGTAAACCCTGTGCTACTGAAACTGAAACAGAAGTAAAGCCTCAACAGCCGAAGAAGACCGCTGGAACTATCGTGTGGATATTAGCGGCAGTGATTTGTGTAGGTATGTTTGTTCTAATAGCGGGAGGCCGTTGCTATCGTGGAATGTGCCCAAAGCGGTTCGTGGTGGAAGAAAGGGAGATCGGGCCGTGGAGACTAACCGCCTTCCAGCGGTTGAATTTCACGGCCGAGGATGTGGTGGAGTGTCTGTCAATGACGGATAAGATCTTAGGGATGGGGTCAACTGGGACGGTGTACAAGGCCGAGATGCCTAGTGGCGAGATCATAGCCGTAAAAAAGCTATGGGGAAAACATAAGGAGACGATCAGACGCCGACGAGGGGTGCTGGCTGAGGTAGACGTGTTAGGTAATGTGAGGCATCGTAATATTGTGAGATTGCTAGGGTGTTGTAGTAACATGGATTGCACGATGCTGTTGTATGAGTATATGCCTAACGGGAGCTTAGATGATCTACTTCATGGGAAAAACAAAGGTGATAATTTAATGGCTGATTGGATCACTCGTTACAAGATAGCTTTAGGAGTGGCGCAGGGGATTTGCTACCTACACCATGACTGTGATCCTGTGATCGTCCATCGTGATTTGAAGCCCAGTAATATCTTATTGGATGGAGAGATGGAAGCTAGGGTGGCCGATTTCGGTGTCGCAAAGTTAATCCAATGTGACGAGTCAATGTCGGTGATCGCCGGGTCGTATGGCTATATTGCACCAGGTATTTTCTGATTACTTTAGTCATGTGTTAAATGTATCATTCTATTATTTTTATCTGCCTGCATTACTTTTATTTAAGTTGATTTATCTGGTTTTCATAGTTGCACTGAAAATCCATTTGACCTCTTCCTTATTTGGTTTCTTTAAATTTCCAATTGAACCCCTAAAGTTCCATTTTTTACATAAACCATCCTTCTAAAAGAAGTGCAAAAGAATTAAAAGATTAAAGGGCTAGTTTTTTTTAATATTTTTTATTTTGGCGGCAGCGGGTAAAACTGTTTGAAGTTAATTACGGGCACTAATGCGCGTGAGATATCTTCTATTTTAAATGTGTGCTTTTTTGTTATCAAGGACCCACAAAATTGTCTTTAAGATCCAACGGTGGTTATCGCTTTCATCTCCTTGTTGTCAATCCATATAAGCACATTTATTTATCAATAAATTTGCATGATTCACGCTTAATATTTCTCAACATTAACATTTCTTTTTAATTTTGTGCAGAGTATGCGTACACTTTGCAAGTCGACGAGAAAAGTGATATATATAGTTTTGGGGTCGTGTTAATGGAAATCATTAGCGGGAAGACCTCAGTGAATTCTGAATTCGGTGACGGGAATAGCATCGTGGATTGGATTAGGTCAAAAATGAAAAGCAAAGAAGGGATCAAAGACGTGTTGGATAAAAACGCAGGGGCTTCGTGTAGCTCGGTGAGGGAAGAAATGATGCTAGTATTAAGGGTGGCATTGTTATGTACAAGTAGAAACCCGGCTGACCGGCCTTCAATGAGGGATGTCGTGTCAATGTTACAAGAAGCAAAACCAAAGAGAAAGTCACCGGATAGTGACGGTAGAGTGGCGGTTCACGGTGGTGCTAAACCTCCTCCGCCACCACCACAAAAGACCACCGTTGAATGTTGATAGGAATGGTCTCTTTTAAGTTGGTTTTTTCTTCTAATTTTATTTCTCAATTTGGGAGGCATATGAGTTTGTTTTTTTTTCTTTTTACATTTCAAATTAATGGTGGGGATTGGTATAGACGTAGTAAATTGTTTTCTTTTAAACTAATGAAACATGTCAAGTCGTTGGTCAACGGTGAGGGTGCTTTTTGTAATTTAACAAATGGCTGTTGATGTATGTGTGCATGGAAAGTGTTCCAAAACAATTAGTGATATTGATGGTAGGTACAAACTTTGTTTTCTAGTGGTCCACCAGGAAAATTAAAAACGATAATTCCAAACATTCATATTTTAATCAAGGGAAATATTATTGTGTATTAATAAAATAAACTAATAAACAAGGCAAGATATTGAGTCGATGAGTGGTGTGAAAGTTTTTTAATAATAAAAAGTATACTTTTGGTATATAAAAATCTATATTAACGATCGACTAATAACACTTTTAACTTTTAGCGTCGTCTATAATGATCTTAGTGGTATTATTATCAAATATTTATACTTGATTTTTAATCGATTCTACTCATAATAATGACCATACGTAAAATTGAGTGGACATTAAGTTAAATAGAATGTAAATCAACAATAATAATGATTATCGGATTTCTTTTGATAGTTAAACTTAAAGTTAAAAGTACATTTGATCAAATTGCAATAAAATAATATATAACTTCATTGCAGATGTAGAAGAAACAAGGAAGCCAAATATTGTAGAATGCAAATTTTTAGTAACATTGTATGGTTGTTAGCCATTTAAGCTTTTGGTAGCATGTATTGAACAAAGCATTGTTGATTAAAGTGAATAATAATAGGCGTGCATCAAGGTGGGACAAAGCGAATTAGCAGAATAATTGCAAACCTTAATCAAAAGGTTTATTTTGATATTGAACTTAAAGTAACTTATTATTATTATTATTATATATAGTGAACTTAAAATTTTGTTTCTAATATATTAAGTTTCCTAATATATCTTTTGATGTATTACGTTAGTTACTTTGATGACAATTTTTTAGATTATAATTTGGGGTTAATTGCAAAACATATATTATGCATCATGTATATTGTAATTGCAAGTCGCGAACGTGATGGCTTACTTGTTTAGGCAGCCAAATACTTTCCCCTCTTAATTTTACATACACATTTTATTGTATTTATTTGTCTCAATTTGATATACCATCAATAAAAAGTAGTTAACATATTTCATACCTGGACATACATTCGCACTGTATAATTTGCACCTTGTATATTGGATAACTGCATCGTGTATTACACAGTAGATTACAAGTTATAAACATGTCATATTTTAGAAAATTTATTCTATTCATCTAAGATAAAATTTAATGTTTCACGTTATAGTATGACATTAAAAAGAACAATAAAACTTATAAAAGTTATTGAAGTTTTGAGCTAAGGATCTCTTCTCTTATAAAGCAAAATATATAATTATTACCACAACTTATTTTCTTACGACCATTCTGCCACATTTCATTTTCTCTAAATTTTTTAAAAACTAAATTTTATGAAATATAAAAAAAATTCAATCATATCTTATTTCACATAATAATTTTATAATTTTTAAATATTGATTAGTAACCGTTAATTTAATATTTTTATATACAACGTGTAATAGGCGTGTAACGTGTTTATAAACTAGTAGATAATTAAAGAGTTACGAGTATTTGCTCTTTTACTTGAAACCTTATTGGGCTGGTTGTTGTAAGGACCTAACTGAAACTGGGTTGGGCTTCACATTGGGTCATCGAAAATCATATAAACCCAAACCTAATTTTATCACACGCTGAATAGTTAATACCGTCTCCATGGTTGATAAACATGAGTACATGACCACAAGTAACAACCCTCGCGTGATTATACATCTAAAAACTACAGAATTACACATTACAGAATTAATAAAAATAATGATACTTACAAGGATCACGAACATAATTAGCATCCTAAACACCGATCCCATCCGTAATCCCTCGGACCAAATCCTCGGGCGACTGGGCCGGAAAAACCACATTATCATACACAACGCTAGCAACCCCTGCCCCGATCAACGGCCCGATCCAGTAAACCGCTTGGTTCTTGAAACTACCTCCAACCACGCCCAACCCAAACGAGTACGCTGGGTTCATCGACCCACCAGTAAATGGGCCTGAAGCCAACACATTCGCCCCCGCTATAAACCCAATCACCAATGGCCCAATTGTGCCAAATGCACCCCTTCTTGGATCTCCAGTTGCATAAACAGTGTACACTAACGCAAATGTCATCACGCATTCGAGAAACGATGCCCCGAATCCCGTCATCTCGTCCGGAATACCATGAACCGGAAAATTCTAGATATCATTATAAATAAATAAATAAATAAAATTGGGCAAATCCAATGAAATTATGAATTAGAAACAAATATTCTAGTCTTTACAGGTGTGTTGATTTTAAAAGTAACTGTGTACCTGTGATACAGTCATGAATCTTAATATCATACACGCGATAATCGACCCAAGCATTTGAGAGATCCAGTAGAAGATCGCCAAGGGGATACTAATATGTCCTCCAATCGCCATCCCGAACGTGACCGCTGGATTCACATGGCCACCGGAGACATTAACCGCGAGATAAACCGCCACTGACAGCGCAAATGCGGTCGCAATTGCTGTCGCCACGAGACCAGATGGATCAACCATTGGTGATTCCGGTGACATCTTCCCTACAAACAAACCACACACAATATCCCATTATAATTCATCAATTTACACATGAAATAGTGTTAAGTTGTATGGAGAATGACGGAGATACTGGTTGACATGGCGGAACCGGTGGCGGCGAAGACGAAGAAGAAGGTGGAGATGAACTCTGCGAGGTAAGATCTGAGGGCATTGGGAGTGAGTGCATGTTCAAATCTGTCTTTTAGAGTCGCCATTGATGTAGTATTGAAGAAGATGAAATTGAGATTGTGTTAATGAAGGGAGTTTGACGTGAATGTTATTGATGTTATGAATGTTATGAACGTTGTGATGATACTATAAGCGGTTTTACAGGTGCTTATGAATGTTTTTGAAATTTTAACTGCCTGGTACACGTGGCTTTGTGTGATTAGTTGGTTTTGATGTTTACGGTTTTTACGGTTAAGTGTTTTGTATTTACTTATCCACCGTTTGGTATTTGTTTGGCTTTTGTACTTTAACTTTGAACATTTTATTATTGATTGTTTGATGACATATCTTGCTTTCTAATCAGTAAGGTGATGGCTATCGAGTAACAAAAAAAAAATTAACATGTAAATTTGGATCTTAACCTAATTAGATCGACGATTAGACACTTGTATTTAATAAAACTATAAAAGTGGGACTAATTACATAAACCTTTTGATCCCCTGTTCATACTAAACAAATACCGATACTAACCAAAACTCAAACGCTCTCTAAATAATAAAATAAATAAACTAAACTCTTAATCTAATATCAACTCAATTAAGTAATTAATATGCTAACATAATTATCTCCTACTTTTTTTAACTATTATGTAATTTAAATAATAAAATAAATTAATTAAACTCTTAATCTAATATCAACTCAATTAAATAATTAATATGCTAACATAATTATCTCCTACTTTTTTTAACTATTATGTAATTTCTAGATAGTCCAACATAAGGGAGGGTCAAGAGTCAAGAAGGTTCGTTAGCTCCTCATCATTAGAATTTTGTTTTAAAAAAAATAATAAAAATGAGTAGAATCTTTTAGTTGTAGTTAGTTAAGAAGAGAATCTTATGTTCAGCTTTCAACTAAAAAAATTACCATCTATATAATCAAACATTTTCCAACTCCAGAAATTATCATCTCAAATTAATTGTTTTGATGCCCTTTTGTTACAACATATCTAAATGTTTATGCTTCACAAACCTGTCATAAATCAGTCCAAATGTAATTTAATTTTATATTTTTTCTCCAAACACACAACTCTCAAAACAAAAGAAATGCAAAATATATTTTAAAGCATATGATATGATACATAAGCTGATCAGCATACAAGTGCATGTAAATTTCACCTATTTCTAATTCAAGATTTAAGAAGGCCAATTTCTGTACCATCCGGCCCATGCAGATACAAGCCCACTAATACCAAGTGTTATAGCATGATTACAAAATGGGTTGGGCTCAATCTCAGCTAATGCAATTATCAAATCTGCTAAATTTGCAGCCACTGCCATTAATCTCATCACTCGATCCACTTTAATCTTCTTTATCTCATCCCCTTTTTCCTTTGATTCCGATAACAAACAGTTTTTA
The DNA here is from genome assembly GCA_025215565.1 of Flaveria ramosissima. Lineage (NCBI taxonomy): Eukaryota > Viridiplantae > Streptophyta > Magnoliopsida > Asterales > Asteraceae > Flaveria > Flaveria ramosissima. The sequence goes on along the minus strand of CM046040.1, from coordinate 2,910,469 downwards.
ATCCTTCTTTCTTCTTCAATCCCTTCTTTGATCATTTTAAATTCTATAACACAAAAAAACACATACCCAAGTGACTCCCCAAAAGCCGATATAAAGCTCATTCTCTTAGCCAGTTTTGCGTCCAAAACTCCAGTTCTTGATAACCAGAGGAAATGGTCGAAAAAGAAATAGACCATTTCCCCTGCGTTAGCAAAAACTGAGAGAAACCTATAAGTCGGGGTTGGGCCCGGGTTTCTCCTAAGGGTGTTGAACCCTGTGAGAAACCGGCCACTCCTGAAGGCTTTTCGGCTCAACCCTGACGCCACCTCACATTGTTTGGCCCGATGGGCCACGTTTGGATTGGTTGTTTCGAGGTGCCAAACAAGAAGCTTTGATACATATTGGAACGTTTTGACGAGCTTGTCGGTACCGTCTCTCTTCGCTAGGAAGATCACCAGCTTGTCTACTTTGTCATTCATGGTGTGGTATGGTGTGAGAAGCTCTAAGGGTAAGAATATGTGTGATTTGTGAAGGATATAATATGGTGAAGGTGGAAGTGAGAGCCACAGGTTAGGGGTAGTTTTGGATAAAACAAATTTATATATGGATGGACAGTATTATTTTCATATTATCCTGAATAACTATGTTTTGTCATCACTAGTGTTATGAATATACTCAACCCACAAAAAAACAGAAAGAAAGAAAGAAAGATTTTCCCACTTTTCTTGTTTCTGTTTGTGGTTCATCTCCACCATTGAAATAAGCAAAAAAAGTGCCTTACGTGGTTCTCTCACATAGACCATGTCTTTGTTATAAATGTGGGTAACTTTTAACTTCTTATATACGTGGGTTAATATTGTATTTGAGTCATGAATATTACGTTAAAAAGAATATCTAATCTTGAAAAGACTCTGTAAAAATAATAAGTTAGACTCATTCATGTGAGGGGCACTCTAGATTTCCGATGTCTTGTGTATCAAGCAAAAATAAGCTCTTTAATTTAAAGATTTTATATAGTAGGGCCGGAAAGCATAGGCCACAGTGCCAAATCATCGGGTGCAAATCGATACGTGCATGTGATTCGGTGTAATTGATAATCAGCTAAGTTAAAATCATAGGATACAAGCCAAAATAAATAAGATTTTAACTTTTTAAACTTAGTTTGATTAATTGGATTAATGGTACCCCATAAGAACATGTTATGAGTTTTAAAATGTTTATTACTTTATTCAATACATCTAGAAATATAGCTACTCATAAATATTTAAAAATTTTAAAAAAATGTTAATCGACACGCGATATCTAAACAATAAAATAAAAATAATCATGTGTCATCACCCAGGCGAGGGATGTTATATCTTTGCCAAAATATATATTAAAATTCTTAAAAATACATTTATGTACCAATTAAGTTATTTGGCATTAAAATGTTAACATGTGTTTTATTTGACTTTTAACATGTGTTATTTAGGATCTTTATAGGATTTTGCCACCATAAACGTCTAATACCTCTCGATTATAGGTGTTAAGTTCGAATAATGTTTTCACTCATTATCAATCATAACCTCTTGTCCGACTCAATCGACGTGTATAATCTAAGTTATAATTGATTATTTATTTTTTTACCAAGTTATAGCGATTGGGAACTGGATAGTGGCTAGACGGGCTAGTGGGCACTCCTAACTGGGCTTCTATGGGCTGTAGAAGAATCTGGGTCTTCAAGAAAAGTTGGCCCAACAGCCCAAACATATAATATATTCTCACATTATTTTTTTAAATAAGGGACAAAAACTTTAATTTCTTTTACCGGTACATTTTTAAAAATTTTTGGAAACATATAAAATTTAAACGTTGAAAACACTAACGTCTAACTTATTATACGAAGGATTACAACCTCTGTTTCAAAATAATAAACGCTAAATGTATTGCATATTTAACCTGTTTTCTGGATACTCTTGATTTGTTGCTAGGAGCGTTTGAAGCTGGAGATGAACCTTTGTAGTTGTGTAGAGAGGAAGACATTGGGGTTTAAAGTGAGATCCTTGCTAAAAGAAATTAATAAGAAAGTGATTTTCACTAACTTTAGACACGAATAATTATATGTATTTGTGATTAATATGGTTATTATTTACTCGGTTTATGTTCTACTAAATGAGAATCACATAACAAAGCAAAACATGTTAAAAACAAAACTAAGATAAATGAAATATCAATAAGTATTTGAAATGTTATATATACCGTTGTCCCTCATAGTGTTTCTTCATTTCCCACCGAAGTGCTGCTGAGGAGTCGAAGATGTTACCGGCTGCATAAAATTGGCTTATGACGAAATGTACAGGCGACAAATCTTGTAAATTACTCACAGTAGGTTTGACTAGAATTAGACACAAGCCTTAATACTTTGGTGCTCATCCTTTCTTTATTAAGGATTTTATCATTTTGTTTGGTTTAGGTTTTTTTGTCTGAAATTGTCTCTTGGTGGTTTGCAAATTGAATAGTGGCATATTTGTTCTTCGATCGGATTGGAACGCACTCTCGACAACGAGGTATCGTGTTTGCCCTTAAAATCTTCTTTAATTAGGTTTTTTTGTTAAGTTGGTTTGTTTTCAACTCATGAATTTGATGCAAGATGGACATATATTCTTTTCATAGGGTTTATGTTATTTTCTTCTTTACTTTTTCTTCTTGATTTCGTTGAAATGAAATCATATAAAACATATTGACGCGGTTTGTTTTTGTTTGCTATGGTGTCTAAAAGTTGGTCCGTGATAAATGATGATAAATGAAATTAGGAGAAAGTTGTAATCATATTTTGTTAAAAGTATAAAGAATGAATTTCCGAGTCAAATTCGCAAAGAACAATACGGAGGTGCCGGTAGGTAAGTTTTATTTAAATGAATGCAACATGCTAAAATACTAGGGCTGGAAAAATGGATACCTGTTTAGACATGATAAGACCTGTTTAGTTAAAAAGTACACTATGCATTTTTTTACTTTTTTAAAATAATTAAAATTAGGAGTCTTGGATTTATCATTTATTCTTCTTGATACCTAAAACATATAATTGTCACACTCAAACAACAAAATCTAAGTGTTAAAAGTATCGTTTTCATGTTTGATGTTTGTGCTAATCGCGTCGTCTGTAACCTGTTAAACACGATTTGCCAGTGTTTGTAATTGTATTCATCTTGATTAAGGATTCTTATCAAGCTAAGTTGTTTTGAAATTAAACTTCATGTGAAAGAGATTTAATGCCCTGTGTTTGTAACGAGAATTAAAACAAAAGTTGTTGATTTATACATACATATCACAACATAACGTATACACTATTTATGTTTTATATTGATTTACATTTCAATGTAGTTTTGTTTGGAAAAGAGGTGGTTCAAATATAACTTGTTTTTGTTTAACGGTATAAATTCAAGTTGTTTTAAGATTTGACATGAATTAGTCCGGAACAAGTCAGGTAGACAAAAAATTGACGCCGTCGCAACGCGGGGCTGTTAAATACTAGTTATCTAAATAATTTAAGGCATGTTTCTATATGGAATCGCATACTTTTTATCTAATGTCAAACTTCGCAAAAATAAATATTTAAACATAGACAACTATAAATTAAGATAACTATGAAACAACCAATTTAGCAGAGTTTAATTCAGTGACCAGTATGCGACCGATTATAAAATATGATTTCATAATCACGTACGAGATTGAGAATGTGGCTTTACCCTTAAAGTTTTAACCTTAGTCCTTAGTCTTAGGCTTGGTCACAACTCACATGTCTACCTTAGTCTAACAGATTGTTATCTCCTTTTGTGTTCAAGTTTTGTGCATTATGCGTTTTTATTTTCTAATGTTAACAAATCGGTTATCCGTAAATGTTGTTGCTTTGTGTATGATCTTTGTTCTTTACTTCTTTTTGTGTAAAAAAAGAAAGAAACTAAGATTTTTTTAAGCGTAGATCTTTATGAAAACAATCATAAGTGGTTTGTATGGGATTTATTCGCACCCCATGAAAATTTTATTTTGTTACTAGAATAAGATCTAATCCTGACGAACCCCAATAAATTTTGACATCAACCCCCATGAAAATTTATAACTGAAGTTAAAAATTTTGTTACAAATACACATTTATTTTAATCTAGCTAGCACATTTATAGATACAAACTTATAAACATTTCAAGTATATAATGCCAAATAAAACCAACTATATAAATAACTAACTCATTACTCTATTTAGTCTTATAAAACCAATTACCAATGCCAAATAACTATCATAAAAAACGCCCATACTCTATTATCCCAACCATTAAACACGTAACCTAATAATCAATAAAGAATTCAGTTACAATTCATAATATTTTAATATTAACGGTAATTGAAAAGATGAATACTTCGTTACTTATCCGACTATAAAAAGTTCGATCGTTGTCGTCGTAAGCCCTCAACCGTTGAGTTTTTTTCAAAGCCTTACCATTGGATTCGCTTACCACTAGTCGCCATCTCTGTCCACAGTCACATACCTCTCTCAAATTCAATTCTAAACAACTACAAATCCTCAATTTAACTATTTATTATTAAACGATTGACGAATTTATATTATATGGGTAAAATTTAATTTGCCATTAAAATTTTATTATATGACCCGACTCACACTGTACGAAACAAAAAAGTCAATATTTAACAATATACAACTAAACCCGAATACATCACCCGTTAACAAAATTCTTAAAAACGCCAATAAAATAGTGACTGTATTTTATGCAATAAATGTGAGAATTACCCTAGTTTATCATCTACTAGTAATTAACTAAAACTTATTATTTTATTAAGTACGTTTGTTTGCTTTCATCCACTAAGTTAAGGAAATCAATAATTAATACTTTTATATTAATTAAGGTGTGCTAATATCTTTTTAATGGACGAGAGAGCAGGAAATCACGGGGTTCGGACATTAACTTTTTAGTTTTCACTACCCAAGAACGTGTATGACACGTGGAACGCTGTTATTGGACGATGAAAGGGACGTACGTCAGCATGGTTGCCGCGTAGGATAAGGTGGGGCCGGTATATTCTAGCGTATCATGGAATAGAAGAGGAAAGGAATATGTTATGCGGATATGCGAATATGCTTCTACCTCCCGCCAATGCATTCATCAATAATTTCTGTCAACTAGTCGGCTGCAACATTCCCCATTTTACCCTTTCTTTCATCCAAATTTCACCTTCTTGCCACAGCAAGAGTAGTTTCCTTGGATTGACGTTTCTACCCTCAGTTTATAAAATCATAAAATATTAATATTCTTACCTCGTTTATAAATCATATTTGTTGTAACAGCTATATGCCTATATTTGATATACCTTGAGAAATTAATATATATGTTTGATATAGTTCACTTCAAGTTGTCTTGCGATAATTATTCTTAGAAGACACGTAATGATGTGAAATGAACTCGACGGTCAAACTTAACACTTATAACATTTGGGACAAGTATTTGTGTGTGATATAGATTTGGAATTCTCACAGGCATGAGATGAGTATTGTCATGGATGATGGTCAGTAGTATCACCCGAAGAAAAAAAAGACGTACTTGTTTACCCAAATCACACTAGTAAACATTTTATTTTATTTGTTTTAGTTAATAGACTGATATAGTGATACATTAACTTTTGTTTTTATATATTTCTAATTTAATTGGGTAACAATACTATATAAAAATTTAAATTAATAATAAATGTATTTGTAAATATCAATGAGTATTTTGTTTTAACAAATCAACTATTACCGATAAGGGGGGCATATCCAATGCATGAGAAGCGTGAGAGACGATTTTTCAACTAGGTATGAAACGGTTAGACCCAATCCCGACCCATGGTTATAATAATGACACATTTCAAGATGTTAAGATCAGGAGCAAACCTAGGTGATATGTATTAGGGTTGCCCGTATCCATTATTTTTTGATATTCTAGCTAATACAACTGACTCTCAAGAAATTTGATGTCATCCCTAAAAAATATTACTCCAATAAAATATTGACGCCCAACCTCAAAGCAAATTAATTTAAGAAACTAAACTTGAAATTAAACTTTTATAAAATAAACTTGTTATAAACTAATTAACACGAAATTAAAAAAAATCAATTAAAATTTACAAAATTATAATATTAGCGGCAATAGAAAAATAATTAGTTTGATCAATGATTTGTCCATGGTCTCGCCATCACAATTACAATTCTAAACAGTCTTAAATTCTCAATTTAGGTATTTTTTTAAACTGTTTATCTAAAATTTACTTTATTGTTTAATCTTTTGCTTCATTATTTGAGTGTTAGTTTGAAACTTGTTTGTTTGATTTTTTTTCTTAAATAGTTATGTCTCCCATGAAAAGTTTTCTAGATCGATTACTAGTCAAGATCATTTTACTTATAGTTTAGGGATATATTTATCACGTACGTTTGTTAATATCGACGTTACTACTTCCCACAGTCACTTTGATGATTAGAAATAGGGATCGAACATTGTTATATCAACAAAATAAATTAACTAGAAATTTATACGTAAAGTATTAGAATAAAAAAAGGGTGAAAGATGAAATTCGTGGTTTATGCTTTCACGCACGTCTATTCATGACACACTAGATGCCTTTCTTTTTCTTCTAAAATAACAAAGTACCTTTATGCAATTTGAATTCATATTTTCACGCACTATTAGAATGATTATATGTTATCAGAACAATTAAAGTAAATAATAAGTTGTAATTAGAATCTATTGCATATGATGTTTGGCTATACCTTTTGCAGTTATTAAAAACCTAATAGACGAAGTGATTAAACATACATGTATGCAATTTTTCTTGTCACTGAGACAAAATTAGTCTACTTTATAACCAAACATTTGAAATTTTAAATTATGTAGGCTGTAATTTATGGTAAATTTGTTACAGCTTTAGATTATATTGTTGTTTAAAATACAACTAACTTTTGTGAAAAAGAGTAACCCATTTTTTTTATTAAATATTCATATCCATTTTATAGTCTTCTACATAATAGTTATTACTATAAATAATACTTGTACCATGGTCACTGTCTGACTCAAGAACTTCTTCACCGTGGTCATTCTTTTCGTGTTTAGACATCTAACAACTCAACATCAAAATTTTGGAGTGATAGTGACAAATAATAAGATATAATGTCATTAAGTCATAGAAGAAAAGAACTCTTAAGAAGACCCCTAAATTGCCAAATTTAGAAACTTTTGTATAAATCCTTTTAGAAAACTGATTTGATATTTTTAAAAAGATAATTTGGCTTACGACAAGCAAATATATGGATAGTCCCTAAAGAAAGGTTTGAAAATTAGAAAGAATGATTTCTAAAAGGATTGACAAGGAAAAAAGAAGAAATTTGCATTCAACAAGATATGAAACCAAGTTAATTGATTCAAGAGAGAATATATTAACTACTTAGGGTGAAAAGAAGCCCCCTTCCATCTAATAACATAATACCATAAATTACTTTTAATCCACCTTAGCTCCATCAATGTTAAAATTAACGGTTTCTTACTTGGCTTCTTCTTTAGGTTCACTCACCCGAAATTGGAGGCCGCTACCCAACCCGAAGGACTTAACGTAGGGGTCAGGGAGGAGCTAGAAAACTTGGCAATATGATGATATACATGTTACGTTTAATATATTATAAAAACATGGACGCTTGTCCCGACCCCTATAAGTTATATCTGATATACATGGTAGGTCCATCCGTGATCATGACTATATATATGTTTGTTATCTGATCAATACATAAGTTATATCTCTGGCTATAATGCTATATACTTCTTATTCAAATTAAAAACCATAATATTTAGGTGCAAACGCTTTATGTTGCCGGTATTTCGAGTAATGAAATAAGGATATTGAGTTCCGAATTTTATAATCTTATATCGTGTGTTATTTAATGAGCCAACCTTTTTAAATTTATTTATTTTTGTTCTGACTTAATTATTTTTTTTATTATTATTTTTAGTTCTGACTTGATTATATATAACGAAGAATTTGAGGAGTTTCCAGGGTCATCATATGTCACTAGAGAAAACAACAATATAAATTGTGATTGCGTTTTCTTTTTGTATTTTATTTGAAAAAAGCTGTAAAATCTATGAAATTTTAATTCGTATTGTAAACGTGATTCTAAAGAGTGTAGATGTCTTTTTCATTTTGTTTGTAACTTTGTATTTCATATACTGCAATTGATTATCAACCATACAAAGAGTGAAGTATCTAAATAGGGATACTCATGCCCAAACATATAACATGTGGCTCTAAACTAGCATACTGAAGTCGTAATCTTAAACATTTGTACTCCTTTGTAGACATAAAATTACAAAAACGTCGCTTGAAGTATAAGGAATTAAGGATATAAAATAAATGGAAGAATTACATATATCACTCTCTGTACAAAAAAATTACAAATTTCTTCAAATCATAAATTTCAACGCATAAAATACGATGTTTTTAAACATGATTTGAAGATAATATAACTTTACAAGTATAGAGGAGAAAATATACAATTACTCCATAATAAATAAATCATTTTGTCAATAAAGAAGATCGGATAACAAGTAATATTTGTTATTGTATTTTAAACGTAACAAAGTAACAATATAACTGGAAAGTATATAATATTAGATTGTCTATTAGATTGAAATACGAGATTTAGAATTCTTTAGGATGCATGTTTTAGAATTCGTGATTGCTTGAATATCTTTATGAATTGAATTTAGATCACTTTTCAATTGAAGTATTTCGCTGATATTTTTGGAAATTTAATCGAACATCTTTTTCTTAATTGCAAATCTATACCACTCCAACTTCTAAACTACTTCAAACCATTTTATGACATTCTATCTAGAAAGCAAAAGTTTCTACCAAGTGGGTAATGACACATTGGCTACCCTATATAGACGAAGAACCATACTGTCAGCAATTAGTCATTTAAATCAGCTATAAAGAACCATTATTGATAATTGACAACCAAGTCACCATTGATCTCCCGTTTTCCACTCAACTCTTTATTAATTATGCAAATCTGAAGTAACCACTAACGACAGGCTCAATCGTTGCAAGGAGCGCTGTCACTTGCACCCCGTCAATAGGGAGATGCCCTGTCGGAAGCCCTTTTTGGCTTTTTCACCCCCTTAAACCCCAAGTTCCTAGTTAGAGATTGAATTCGTTTCGAACCTACGTATTAATTTTTATTCCTATTTTGTCTTTAGTTCAAAGTAAATTCCAGTTAACCAAAGTAACTCGACAACTCTAAAATCATGAACATCAAAACCACGGGTATACAAGACGCACACCGCATAAGCCCAGCTGTGGGCAATGTGTCATTCACTGATTAATTTTATTATATGACACGTAAGAACAACTCTTGTGTCATGTAAGACGCACATATATGATACTTACAGATGATAATTATGTTGGTCAATTGTATTATTTTAGTGATGTTTTCAATTCAGTTAAGTATAGAATTGTTGCAAAAAAAAAAGTCCATATCCACCTGTTCCAAATGGTCATATTTTTAATCATTGAATGAGCCCAAATTCACGGGTACCGCGTCACACACAAACGAATGGGTCACACTTTCGTACCATTTACGCAAATTTAACCCCTAATTGACTTATGTTAATTTTAATCTAGCAATTGCATTCCACGTGCCACTAAAATATTATTAACGGTAACTAATGCCATAATTATCTTTAAATTATTGTTGGTGGGCAAATAGTTAACAAGAATTGAAAATCGAAATTATATCATATTATTAAAAAGTACGGGGTACCCTCCCCCAGGGTAGTATCGTCATATCACCTCCACCACTCAAGTGGCCACATAAACATTTGATTAAGACAAAGTGGTAATTACAGATCCTAGCAAGGGCATTATGGTAATTGACATCTGGAATTAATAAAACCTACCGCTATAAAATAGGGACATATTCTTCCCTTTGGCTTCTCAACATAAACAACTGAAATTGAGTGAAGCATAATCCAATCAACTGCAAGAGATCGATTACAGATTTGATACATGCATAGGTTATAGATTTAGAGAGAGAAACGGAAGAATCTAGAGAGAGAAACAAGCGATTTGCGTCATATACTACAGGTAACATTCGATCTACTTTACAGTTTGTGTTGCATTAATTGGTTCCATTTATGTATCATCGTCTTCAATGGATCGATTCATCGTCATCGATGACTCAGATACGATGAGTCAGTTTTGCACGTAATCTGCTTCAATTTGGTTCGTAAAACTTATGATTCAAGCGATTTTAATCATGAAAACTAAAAAACCATAATCTTATCATCCTTGGTCAATTTCTTCTTCTTCTTAATTCGTATTTTAATTTGATGAACATCTTTGTATCAGTTCTTTAATTAATCGTTATAGTAACGATAGATTTATCAGAAGCTTTGCGCTTTTGCGATAATTCAGTTGTCCAATCCGTTAATCGTTATATATCTTACTTCAATTTCGGTTTTTTGGAATATATGTTTGAAGAATTATTGTCTGGCTTTGTAATTTCTTGCGAAATTCTGTTGGTTTTGATCGGATATGAAAATCTGCAGAAAACAAAATTATGGATTAGTTTTTGTTTTGGTGCAAGATCTCGTTTAATTATTATTTTTCATTGAATTTGTAGTTAAATTTCTACGAAATTACTTTTGGTCGAATCAGGTTCTCCAATGTTGTTGATTAGATAATAGAGAATTCCAAGATTTTCAGGAACCATTTTGATTTTATCGAATGATAGTTGTTTTTTTATTTTTGTCTTTTATCTATTAAACAGAAATATTTTAAGCATGACTGAAAAAATATGATTTTCAATACATCTTTTAAGCATCACTTTAAAAATATATGATTTTTTATAAGTTTAACATCCAGTAAATATGATATTTTACAAGTTTAGCATTCTAAAAACATGATATTTTAACAGTTTAGAAGAATATATCGTATATCTATTATATAAATATACTTATCTGACGTTTGTATAATCTTGTTGTTTTTCAGCTTGGTTTTCTTGACATCAAAAGGAGCTAAGTTTACCTGAAGCTCATAAGTAGTAATTCATCAATGGGTTCCATATCAGAACCAACACACGAATCAAACACAAGAAACACAAAGCCTCCAGGAATCAGATTCATAGAATGCACCAAAAAATCAAACATTTCATTCAAATCCCATCAAGCAATTGTCCTAATTGTGACATTTCTAGCTTACACAAGCTACCATGCTTCTCGTAAGACCACCAGCATCATCAAAAGCGCCCTCGATCCCCAAACGCCTGACGAATCCCTGCAATCGGCCTCATTTCTGCATAGGTCCAATGCGCTTTCGTGGGTTCTTGGAAGCGGTTGGGCCCCGTTTAATGGATCCAATGGGACAGGATTGCTCGGGGACCTTGACTTGGCGTTCTTGTTCGTATACGCGGTTGGCATGTTCTTCTCAGGACATATTGGGGACAGAATGAATTTAAGGATCTTTCTAACAATTGGGATGGTGGGAACCGGTTTGTTTACTTCATTATTCGGGCTCGGATATTGGGCAAACATTCATATGTTCTCATACTACTTGATAGTTCAGATGGTAGCAGGGTTGTTTCAATCAACTGGATGGCCTTCTGTAGTTGCAGTTGTTGGTAATTGGTTTGGAAAGAGTAAGAGAGGGCTTATAATGGGCATTTGGAACGCCCACACGTCCGTTGGGAACATTTCTGGCTCGTTGATCGCTTCGTATTTCTTGAAATACGGCTGGGGTTGGTCCATGGTGGTTCCTGGTTTGATGATTGCGGTTGTTGGAGTCGTTGTTTTCATGTTCTTGCCAGTTGATCCTGAGTCAGTAGGGGTCGTTGAAGACGAAGATGACACTGGATCGCCTAAAAAGGGCGTAACCGAGCCTCTGTTGAGCTCGAACACGGAAAACGAGAAAGGGTCAGCAGTCGGGTTTCTCGAAGCTTGGAGAATACCCGGGGTTGCCCCTTTCGCGTTTTGCCTATTTTTCGCGAAGTTGGTTGCTTATACATTCCTTTATTGGCTTCCCTTTTACATTAGTCACACAGGTACATTCTTATGGTTTTGTCTTTAAAAAAGCAAGATATTGATTTGTTATAAGTTATTTGGGTGAATCTAAATATGTTTTGATCTTTGCAGCTATAAATGGTGAATACTTATCAAGCACTGCTGCTGGGAACTTATCCACATTGTTTGATGTTGGGGGTGTGGTGGGAGGAATATTAGCCGGTCATATATCTGACCGGCTAAATGCTCGTGCTATTACAGCAGCGAGCTTCACATATTGTGCGATTCCAGCACTATACCTATATCGGAGTTACGGGCACGTATCCATGCCAGTAAACATCATTCTTATGCTTGTTATTGGGATGTTTGTGAACGGGCCGTATGCGCTCATAACAACCGCGGTTTCAGCAGATCTCGGGACCCATCGCTCTTTAAAAGGCAACTCAAAGGCACTTGCCACGGTCACCGCGATCATTGACGGAACCGGCTCGATTGGTGCTGCGATTGGACCTGTGCTAACGGGTTACATTTCGACCCAGAGTTGGAGTGCGGTTTTCACAATGCTTATGGTTTCGGCTTTTGTGGCCGGGTTGTTTTTGACTAAACTGGTTGTGGCGGAGGTGATGGAGAAATATCAAGATTTACATAGGGGTTCGAGCAGTGACACCCCTCGGTCGACCGTGGTCGAAGAAGTGTGAATAATGATGATGAAAATGAAGATTTTGTGAAAGAGTTGGCAAGATCATATTCATAATGGCCATGTATGATACAATTGTTTCTCGTAGCTAGATTTGAAGACTGCGGAGAAGATGACGGGTGTTAATGCTTGTATGTGTAATAATGAAGACCGGCCTGGTCCATCAGGCCGGCCGTCATCAAATGAAACTTGTATAGTATTTAAATCATATTATATAATCTCAATGCTAATTTTTTTTTATCACTTTCTCATTAAGGATGCAAATTTGATGATATGAATATAAAGCTCTAATTGTTATGATTGTATAAATTATAAGCTAAACAGCTAACATGAGTAATTAATTTGCATAAACAGAACCGAAAGTGAAAATTAGGGTGTTCAAAAATGGTGGCCTATGTTTAAACGAAAAGGGCAAAAGTTGTAGTATTGTTTTTTATGGGTCAAAAGGGAATTGATAATCTTGTGGTTGCTGTTTTAGTGATAAGTGTTATCCAATATTTAGTGACAAACAACTATCGTCATTAATACAATGGTCCCTTCTAAACTTTCAACATCAATAACGACTTAAAGCTACAAATTAATAACCAAACTTCCATGTGAATCTGAACATCTCCAGAGTTTTCAAACATTATGAGCCAATACTTTATAAATACAAGTAACTCCACCTCTAGTTTCATAACAATTATATAGGTGCCGTCATTTATACTGATTTAGATAGAAAAAAACACGATTATGTAGTCGTATGATCATTTCTTTTTATCTTCCTGTACATATGATGAGCACGTTGTTTAATTGGTTATACGATTGTTAGGGCCGGTGTCGAGGATTTAGGGGCCCGGGCTAGTTAGAAAAATGGGCCCCAGATGAAAAAAAAATATTTTAATGCTTTTTCTTTTTTCTATGAGTTCTAAATTGTTTTGTGCGTGATAAACTAATTAATAGGTTAATAGTTTAACTCAAATCATTGGATAAAAATAAATTAATTTAAAGTGTGTAATAACTTAATTTAAAATGTATAATAGATCAATTTACAGATTATACTTCTAAAATATACATATACATAACTATCTATAAGTTCTTTTTTTAAGTTTTGGGCCTCTCGGGTGATTGGACCCTTGACGGTCACCCTCCTGACTCTCTCTTGGGGTCGGCCTTGACGATTACCACTTAAAATTGAATTAAATAAGCGTTGTATGTGTAAATATAACGATTTCATTTGCTTTTTCTTTGTGTTATAATATGGTTAGTTTTTCATTTTGCACGGGCTATGGGAGAGTTGGTGGTTGTATACGTCAATTCTTTCTAGGACTTAAAAACTAAAGCTAACCAAGTATTGGATGACTTTATAGGTTCAAAATTAGAAAACTATAAAACAACAAATGACTCACGCTAACAATAAGAAGGTGGTCCAACAATGGGAGTGGTTGGTGAGCCACTAGGTTCGGAATTTCTCAAACAATATGCTATCCAACTAAAATACTTTCTATATATTAGCCACTAGTAGAACCTAAAAGGTAACTAATCGGTGTACATATGAAAAGAAAAAGAATAAAAAAAGAAAGAAAGAAACAATTTGCATACTTCATGTTTTTATCTATACCGGTTATAGAGCAGGTTTTGTAATACCTTTTTAAACTGGTTTGAGATCGGGTGAACCAGAGTAGATGGTTGGACCAAATTTTTAATTTTTTTAATATTCTATTATTTTTTACCCTTCAAAATATTATTTTGTAATTAACTTAGTGTATTAAGTTTCATTTTATTTATATACCTTTATGTGTCATTATAACCGTAAATTAACATAAAAATATATATTTTTTTTATTTTTCATGTATATATATATACATATATATAGTTTTTTAAGTTGTTATATACTTATGAAGTTATTCAATTCTTAAATTTAGTCCGACCTATCCGACTGGTTCGATCAGCAAACTTGTATGATTGTCAGTTTGTTGTTCGGTCTAGTTTAATTTGAAAATATTAGTTTATTAATATTAGAAGGATCGTTGTTCCTGCACAATTAACATATGCATTTGATCAAAATAACATTAGACTATCTTAGATAAATTTGTAGTTTTGATACGTCCTTAAATTAATAAAAATCCCGAATATACTTTATAATATATTGCAAATGGTGGTCGATCATGTTTATCGGGAAAGAAACCATATACAGAATGGACAAAACAAACCATCGGTATTCAGCAACAACTTACATGTCTTCAGAACATAACGTTAAGATTAACAAAATTGGGGTTTTGAATCTGTCATGTGCTTGGCTTGATTATATTTCAATAATATTATCAAACTAGAAATTCCTCCGAGTGAATCTATGGGTTGTTGCCGACACCAAATTAAATTTTCATTAGTTGTTAAGCTTAAGTGGTTTTTTATACATACGCTACATACGCTGGTAGTCTAGTACTAAGTGAAGTTACTTAAACATAAGATTATCTCTAAACATACTCCACCCATTTAAAGTTTTAGTATATTATAGTAATAATTAAATAATAATAACATTTTGCTATTATTATTATCATCCACAGGGGCGGTCCTGAGGGGGAACGGAATGAGCGACCACTCAGAGCCTGATCTCCTCATTAATAAGCCTGAGATTTTTAAAATTTTTAATATTATATATATGTGTATCAAAAAAATATACACTATTAATAAACCCGTTAACAAACTCAATAACATTTTAATTATTTTGGCCTATTAAAATTTACATTAAAGCTCATTAATATTTTAAATAGTAGAGAATATTTACCCAATTTAATATAATAATACCTAAATTAAAAAAATATATTTCAAGATTTTAATGGCGGAAAATGAGAAGACCGGTCGACAATCAAGTTTGACACTTCGATCGCACTTTTCAGCAGAGACACAAAGCCATCAATATCCACTTTGGCACTTTTGAGCTCTCAAAAGTCAAATATTACAATATCAATTCTCAAATAAAAAATCCACTAAGTTATGATATTGGATTATATAATTTTTTATATCCAAGTTATTCGGTTTAAACTTATTTTATATGTCGTATTATAAGGGCCTGTTTTTTGTTCTTGCCCCGGGCCTTGGTTCTCTCCTGTCAATTCTCAAGGCCGGCCATGATTATCCATTTCATATTTTCCTTTACCCTACTGAATCGGTAACATTTTTACCTTATATTTTGTTTGTTTGTATTAAAATTTTATTATCTTTTACTATTTAAAAACTAATAATAGCTAAATATGGAACTCTTGGCTTTCTCTATGAGATGCATCATGCAAGTGCCTTACCAGCTAGGCTGGTTTGTCTTTGTGAATCATTCCAACGAAAATCATATAACATGTAACACACAGATAACAAAATATAATCGGTTATAACAATATTCATCGGTTTTAAATTGTTAAATAAATAATAAATATATAATATAACGTGTGAGCTGAGGGACCTTTATCGTATATGGATCAGAAACCACGAGTTAAGAATTCACGTCACTGTTCCAGAGTTCATGGCCACAAGCATTTGGTTGATGTTCCTTCACGTTTTTCGAGGACCAGAATCAACATGTCCAGCTAAAGCAACACTACCAAACAAACCATCGCCTTCTTATCCATCCATAAAACAAAACAAAACAAATTAAAGATAATTGACCTTACAGTTGATACTTTCTGTAAGTCTGTAACTTGATAATAATTTATACGCGCGTAGGGGTGTTTATGGTCTGATACGTATGTTTTTTATTAAACTTTCAAGCCGAAGTTAGTGAGCCGTAAGCTGTTAACTATGGTCCCCGGAAGCTATAATTAAATCTGTTAGGTTGGGTGGATCGGCTAGACTTGGGAAATACAGGAACATGTATTTTTACTTTATTATTTTATCATAATCATTAGTTTGTATTAAATATTTAAAATGGTAAAAAAAAAGATTTATGATTTTAATATATACACTTAAAAGTAAAGCCCTTTACTTTTCTTTAGGCCCATGAGTTTGTACTTCTTTGGGCTATTTGTAATGATTTTAACGTGTGTATGGATCCGTATCATCTTATAACTGGGCTCAAGGCCTTATATGATGGGCTTGTTTCTATTTGGGTATGCGTCATTGTGTCCTATCACAACTCATTTACTCACTAGAGTCTAGACCACCTAAAATGTTTAATCAATAACATGGCCTAAAAACATTGGTGATTAATGTGAAAACCCATCTGTTATAGGTGCTTAGATGTTTTGGAGATGATAATTTCGTTCTATTTGCTTATAAATAAATTGATCTGAGTATTGTACATATCTAGCACGTTAAGAGGTTAATAAAGAATTATCTTATTAGGAAATTGGTCAAATAGATCGAAATGTACCCGAATTCTATCTTTAATACATAAAACACAGTAAATTCTTTATTGAGAAATTATATGATCTACGTAAAATATGTATTCATACTTGGCACAATGAATATTTGTTAAAATTTAATTTTTGAAGGAAAAAACTATTAAGAGGTTTACTAGTTTGATTTGTACAGGATTTGCAGCGAACAAATTCATTAGTATGAATAATCTTCTTCAATGTAACTTCATATTGGTCTCATTTCTCGGCGAAGTCGGTCACTCTTTTAGTAATAACACAAAAAGAAGGCGTGGTACTGAATGGAGGTTATTCACAATTACCCCAACTGCAAAAATCTATTCTAAAGTTATAGTGTGTATATACAAGAAATAAGTTAGACAAAATATAGCCCTCCATCGAACAAAAAAGGCAACAAATTTCTAGGATTTGGTGTATGAATGCTTTGTGTTTGCTGTTGTGCAAGTGGATTAAAGTATTGCAAGACCTTTGCATAAAAGTTATTTTAATGTGGGACATTTTGCTTGAAAGTAGCGGTCAGTTTACTTTGCCTTCCCTTTAAAAGTGGGGTTGGTAAGAAATTGATAAGTTTTAATACTAAAAAGAAAATATGTTACCAGATTAATTAACCAGCACGTGACACTCCCGTCATAAAATTCACTGGAGGCGAAAGAAATACCGTCATAAAATTCACTGGAGGCGAAAGAAATAAAGAATTATTAATGTAATCGCTTTAAGTTTATTTCAACAATTCAGTAGTTAAAAGAAAATAAATATGGAGTTGGTTTGCATGAGATTTAAAAAAGTAAATCTGCTAGTAGATATTGATGGCTCAAATTCTTGTGGAGGTCTTTGTCTTTGATATCTAGTCACAGTTGTTGCAAGTCCCACGTAATTTCTGGCTCATTACCTCCCTATTACATTACCTGCTTTCAATTACCCGACAAAAATATTACTTATAAAAGGGAAACTTATTATAATGTAACATGTTACGTGATAAAATGTAATACTTTTATACGGTTTAATAGCGCATTTAATAAAGTTTTTTGTTTTATCACTAATTTTTTTCCTGGGGCTAAAAAGTAAAAACTTTAAGGGGTCGTTTGGTTGGCAGAATGTTTTGCAAAGGAATTAGAATTGGAAATGGAATTGGAATTGGAATTGGAATTGGAATATTGTTAAAATTGATAATGTGTTTGGTTGATCAATTTTGAGTGAAATTGAAATTTTAATTTTGAACATTCCATTTGATTGATAAACATTCCATGGGTAAGTGGAAGGAATGTGAATTCCAATAACTGAGAAAAAATTTTCCAATTCCAATTCCTGAGAATTCGGTTAAATCTTTTTTAAATTTGACTAAAGAAATACATTACTCGTTTATTGAAATCTAAATGAATTTAAACGAATGTAAATTCATAAGAAGACGACTATAACTTTGTGACTGTAAATAACAAACAATTTACAAAATGCATTTGATTCTATTGTAAAGCAAAGATGATAATTTAGTTGTGTTGTGTAAAAAGGTTAAGACTAATTTGGCCTAAATTTGGTCAAAGTGGTAACTTATAACACGAGTCCTTGAACAACGAGAGTAATAAATAAGTGAGACATGTTTTCTATTTTGTCGTCTTTGCGAATGGTAAAACAGGCAACAAAACACGGAGTTCAGCCACCGTAATTTCTTCAATCAATATCATAATATATGTCTAGCTGATTTTAAAAAGAAAAAAAAAACGTATATAATCTACTCTAAAGCTTTACTTGCTTGTCATTTAACTAAGTGTTTACAGGAGCTAGTACTATTAAACCCTAAACCCCAGTAGCCTAGTAGTGTACGTAAATCACCTTTTTCTGGTTTTCGCAAATATATATCATTTTATCTTGGTTCCTCTTCTCTATATATATTAAGCAACATGGTCTGGTTAAACTGTTTTAAAAACCATAAAACAAGTAAACCATCTACAAACATATCTAAAAGGTGCAGTAGAAAAATATTTATCATTCAAAAGCATAAATAACCTTCCCAAATATCTATAAACATTGTCAATCATCACCTTTTATATTTATTTTATAATTTATAATTATCAGAATTCTTATTTCAAGAATGTATTTAATTTTTCAAAACGTACTAAGTATAAAACAGCATACACTAATTCAAAATATTACCGAAAAAACAATATTCTTTAATTATTTAAAATATAGCCGTTTTAAAATTGATAAAGTTATTAAGAAATCAAAAAGTTAAATTTATGTATACATACATATATAATTATATAAATGTTTGTATCAATTTATACACAACCAAACCTCCTGGTCCCATCCCTGGTCACACCTCTACCAGTTTGAGATCATTCATCATCATTGACTCCTTCATCAAGAAAAATGTCATCCAATGATGAAGAGGAACAAAAATGTCACTTGGACGTTCAAAAACGTTAAAGCCTAACCATTGTGGATAGTCTTATCACGTACTCTTACCATCCCTAGCCACACCAACTCTAACCAACCACATATAATAGCTTCATAATCCGGTCGAAGCATCACATATTAAATCAAACCCTGATGGTTATTAGGAGTTAGTGTTGCCATATATGACGATTCGTGGTGGCTAGCTAGTGGTGAAGGTGTTGTGACTTCAAATTACCGTAAAAATCGAAGAGTGTGTTATAATATTGTTTGATTGATCAAAATGTATATCCTCATTGAACTTTTAGCAACAAAGTTAATGAAGTTGAAAAAATGAGTGTTTGTTAGATCAAAGTAGTTAAAAAAATATGTTTACATGCCGTCTTAATTACATAAGAAACCATAAATAGACAAAAATAACAAATCAAGATTAGCTTTTAACTAAAACACAAATAATTAAGATGTAAAACCACAAATAAAAGTATAAAAGTTGTATAAAACCATCAAAATAATAAAAGTTTTTACTAATTTTAGTCAATATGAACTAAATAATATAAACAAATATAGCAAGAACCAAAGAGTTGGGATGAGAGGGCCCAAATTTGAAAGTGATAGATGAAGGAAAATGGGGGACAACCCTTTCTTGATCTTGTGAATAGTTGGTACTTTGGAGTTCACAAGTCTCAAATCTCATCAAACCCTTTATTTGCATGTGTTCAACCCTTTTTTATGTGTTTTTTAATACTAAAATAACCTCCTCCTACATCATATATCAACCAAATCAAATTTTAAATCGAACTTTACGGGTTAAATATATATTCATATATAAATATATTAAATATTTCTTAATAAAAAAATGAACATAAAAGGCGTTGTTTTAAGCTCAGAACTTATAACTTATTCCAAACAAGTGTGTAATTAAGTTAAATTCCTCCTATTTATTACCAACTTGTGAAGTAGCTCAATCAAATTAAGTATGGCTTCTGTGGCTTTACTTACCTCTTTCTTTCTACTTATAATTTGCATGCATTTTTCAAATGCTCGTCTTCTTCCTGCTGCTGCCATTAATGTTAGCCCTTCTTCTGCAAAACCACATCATTTCTCCATATCTCTACAGGTTAATTATTTTATATAAGTTTAGTTTTCATCATTTTCATATTATTATTTATTATCATGAAAAAAAGAAGAAGAAAATAATGAAGTAATGATTATTTATGGTAATTATACTTGTAACAATGCAGGTTTCAGAAGAACGAACTCAAACTCAACCTCCATCTCCGAAGCGCGATTATGGAGGATTGTCGATGGAAAATGCCCAAGATAAGAAGATTGATCATCGCGTTTTTAAAGAAGGTTCGTCTCACAGCGAACATGTTGGTGTGCTTTATTCCGATTATGCAAGGCCAAGAACGCGTCCACCCTCCCACAATTAATCGGTTAATTGTTTTAGAAATTAGTGTTTGAGATAGAGATTGATTTATTGATCATAGTTAAAAAATATATAGAAACATGCATGGCAATTTTGGACACAAATTTTTATGTGTTGAAGACATATTGATGTTGATACAGATACATATGCATTTGGTTTTGTTTTACAGTTGCTTGCATTGTGTTCCTAGCTAAATGAAGATGATATGATTAACACGCAGGAAGTGAAATTGTTGAATCTTCTTCCTCTCATCATGTGGCTTTGCTAAAGGGAAAACATGTGAAGGTAATTAGCTAATTAATTAATAGATTTGTTAATTAAGTTATTCTTAGGATAAAAGCAAACAAATATAATTTTCAATTCTAGTTGTACAAAATCACTTTTTTTAAATTTATATTTTTTTGTATATTTATTTTTACCAAATATGATAATTAGATGATCACCTTGTCACTAACCACTAATGGTAAATGCAAATGAACACAAACATGGGCTCGCTTTTCAGAACAAAAATGTTGGTAATTGAGAGCAGGCTTCCATAAAGTAAGGAAGTTTTTAATATTTGATCTTTTTTGCATTTGACTTTGACCATGTGCATTATCTTGCTTCAATAAAATAAAACTTGTTCTTTAGTATTTGTATGTAAAAACGTTAATTTTTTTAAGCAAGATGTCAAGATGACGATCACCCAGATTTAGATCGATTTCATGAAAAAAGAAACAATTTATGACGCTTTTATTGATGTATTTGTAGGAAACAGAAATACCTCCTTTACCTCGATATTTTGAAAAAGAAGTGGTTGTCGATCCAATGAATGATGATATCGTGGTGATGGACTATCAATCACCTCATCGGAAGACACCGATTCATAACAAATGAGTTGGTGTACACAATCAGGGTCGAAACATGACGTTCATAATTAATATGAACCCTTTTATATACACTTTCTAAGTCGTTTGGAGGACCATCCTTGTACAAAGCCTCTTATCTTCGAGTGTGAGTGAATGATTTTGACCATAACGAATATACATGTTCATGTGATTTTCCTTCACCGATTAAGGTCATGTATTCATTTATTTTACGTATTTATTGAACGAACATTGTATCGTTTTTAACAACTTTAGTGTGAAACCAGAGAGGGAGTAGTGTATTTTTTTAGTCGAGTGAAGTGTGATGTGTAGTTGATATGACCCAAAGTGAAAGTCAGCAATGACACGATAGGCTAAGCTTATTGGAGGTCATGTTCCTCGGTATAAATCTAAAATTAGTCATATATACTTACCTACGTTGGGCTTTTTAATGAATTTTAAAATTAGTCATACTTACCTACATTGGGTATAAATCTAAAATTAGTCATACTTACCTCTTGATGCTAGGACAACAAATGAAACGTTTAAGTGAACATATTGTTAAAAACTTATAGTTGAAATTGCATTTATTGTCTATTTATCTAATAGTGGTGCAGTTGAGAAGAGGAGTTGTAACATTATACAATTATATATCTAATAGTGGTGCAGTTGAGAAGAGTAGTTGTAACATTATACATTACTCTTGCATAATACATTATACATGTTTGATTGCCTTAAAAAATTTAGTTTTGTGATCATATTTACAGATATGTACATGACCTCTATATAAACGGATTATTAAGAGTATGTAGTTTGTACCCAGCGTATTGTTTTATGTTTATCTTACATAAGTTAAGATTATAACTTGAGAAAGTGTGTCCATATATTTGATAATCGTAACAAAAAACCAATTTTTATTTAAAATGAGTATGTGACAAAAACAGTGTGCATGAGTACGTGAAAAAAACACAGTTTTCCAATATATTAACAAATAACAAGTATCTTTAAAAACAATTTTGTAGAATATGGGTTGGATGATCGTAACAAGGAACCACTTATTATGTGAACTTTGACTTTGATGTTATATACTTATATTGTATTTTTGAGTAATTTTATAACTTTATAGTATATGTATAAATAAACAAATATTTAGTTCAAACGGGTCGTGTTCGTGTCAACTTTTGAAAACTTGAGTTATGTTCATTTATGTATGTCCAACATAATTTTCAAGTTCGTGCGAGGTTGAACTCGACAACACAACCCGTAATGCTTCCATAATTCAATTGAGTTACAGACTGTCAGACTCGACATAAATTTTTGGAATAATTACATGGTTAGGGGGTGGGGGCGTAATTGCCGTAAGGTCACGACGGGAACCGTCTATATGCCATTTAAAATAATAATAATAAAAAATACACTATAAACACTAAACTCAAACTCATAAATTTTTATACCATTCTCAAATATTTATCATCTTCTCTTATACAAATTCACAATTAACTTTCAAAAAAATTAATCCCACCGAAAAATTCTTAAAACCCAGAAGCCAAAGCTCCAAAAAATATCGACCGAAGGTGTAGTCGGGGAAGTGAACCGGTGTCTTCTACCCAAGCGTTTAGTGTTCAATCCACCACCACCGCATAAAACCGATTGGTTTCAAAATTCTTACGAATCCCCTCAACCATCGGTCTACTGTCAAACTATTTTCCAGTTTCAACCACCACAATTTTTTAATTAATGGAGTAATTTTTTTAATTAAATTTTAATATTGTCATATCATAATTTGCAATTTATTTTTATTAGTGAAGTAACTTTTGTTTATTATAAAAATAGGTGTGATGTAGTGTGGTGTGACTCACATCGTGTGAGTGCTCCTTCAAATTGGTGTGGTTGTGTGGTGTGATATGATGTGACATGTTTTGATTGATTAGTGTGTGGTGTAGTGTGATGAGTGTGGTGCGAGTACCCCCACCACCCTTATATTTGATGAAAACACGTGTTGAATCTTTCCAAGCCTTAACCTTGCAAATAGAAAAATCAACTTCTAGATTATTTCTTTTTGGCATCACTAAATTTTGATATTCGTCTTTTATTATTATGATTGTTTTATTATTATTCTATTCTCGAACAATGCCCGTAATACTTTTTATAGTTTAATCGAGTCACAGTCTACACATCGATTTTTGAATAATTACATGGTTATGTAAAACAAATGCCAAACATTACCTTTTCGGACACTTACAATTTTATATTTTTGTTATACAACGATGCCTTTTCTATAATTACAAACACATATCACGTTAAATAAACTATTCTTTTTTAAAGTATACATGTTTGATGTTTCCGTTGTATGCGTGTGACAAAATAGTTTATAGTGTATATAATAAGATGTATCCATCTATATACACATAAAACAAATAAAACATTCAATGGTGAAAAGGAGGGGATCCGTTGCACACACCAGATCCGATACGCCCTACACCCAATCATCCCCTTTTAATTCGTTATAGGCAAATCATTTCCAAAATCTAATTCAATCTGGAGTTTGATTTACTTTCCACCAATAAACCACCATGAATCAACAAACGCAAATCCCTCACCCTCAAATCATTTCCTTTTTTAATCCAACTCAACCCGACCCGACTGTACTGTTTAATTGGCTATACGGTTACACCATATAATTCGGTAAAATGGAGCATAACGTAAAAAAAACCTAGGCTGGTGATTGAATGCCCAAGATACAGACGTAGGCTTTAATGGGCCGACCCATATCCAATATTATGAAAACGAGAATCACAAAAACCCAAACCCCTTTACTTTTCTTTGCTCCCCTTATTCATATTCTTCCGTTTTCCAGACGCCATTGCTATTGCTATTGCTGCTGTTACTCCTCCACTTCAATCTCCATTTGGTAAAATTCGTATCTCTTTATCTGTATTCAATTCGTCATGTACTGTTATTGATTCGAGTTTGCGTTACAATTAGTGTTTTTCACTTGTGTGCTTCATTTTCTGGTTAATATGTTTGTAGTTTGTTGTAGATTGGATGCTTTGTTGTAGGATTTAGTGCATGTTAGTGTAGATTTTGCGTATGTGTTGAGAATTCGAATCAGTTTTGATGTCGGAGAGTGTTTGAATCAGGTTTTATGCTAATGAGATTTTAATGTCAGGGCAAATAAGACGCAAATTAGGTTTTCGTTTTCAGAAGTAGGAGTTAACAACATGTCAAGCGCGAATCCGGATGTTCCACTTTCAGAGGAGGAGCTTGAGAGGAAGAAGAAGAAAGAAGAGAAGGTCAACTGTTGTACTTGATTGATTTTGGAATTTATGGGCATTGTATGTGTTGTTGTTCGTTTAAGGTTTAATTTGTTCTTTTTGATGGGCAGGCAAGAGAGAAAGAGTTGAAGAAACAAAAGGCTGCACAAAAAGCTGCTGAAGCAGCGAAACTGAAGGTATTTGTAGCTAATATCATATATTAGGGAGTTATCTTGTGGTTATGAAGTTTAAATTTATATGATTTTGATGTTAATTGATTTACACTCAAGGCTCAACAAGGGTCTACTTCTTCAAAAGCTAGTAAGAAGAAGCCTGGAAGGGCTGATGCAGGAGATGAAAATCCTGAAGATTTTATCGACCCGGAAACACCTTCTGGTGAAAAGAAAATACTTTCTAAACAAATGGCAAAGCAGTTCTCTCCTGAGGCGGTGGAGCAATCGTATGTTTTGCTATGAGTTATTCTCGTGTCACAGCATCCACAGGGGTTCAAGTTATTTTGTCTCTTTGTTATTGTGGAAAAGTTTATTGCTTATTTTAAGTTACCTTTTTGTAGATGGTATGCATGGTGGGAGCAGTCAGGTTTCTTTGAGGCAAACTCTAACAGCTCTAAGCCCCCGTTCACAATTGTGAGAGCTCTGACACTTTACTTCTGATGTTCTATGATAGTTTAATACGTAGAATGCAGTTGTTTATTGTGATTTGGTTATATGGGTTTTTTTTGTATGTAAGTGCAGGTTCTCCCACCTCCTAATGTGACTGGAGCTTTACATATTGGTCATGCCCTAACTGCTGCTATCCAGGTTTAATAGACTCACACTCTTCTTTCTTATGATGTGAAGTTATGTAATTTTTTTCAATTTAACATTGCTGTTGATTTTCATTTCTTCAGGATACAATTATTCGCTGGAGGAGAATGTCAGGATACAATACACTGTGGGTGCCTGGGATGGACCATGCAGGGATAGCAACTCAGGTTGAAATGACTTCTAAGATATTAATAATAATAGATGTTGCAAATTGGTTGTTGGGTAAGCGGTAAGGGATTAGGTTAATCGAAAACACTTTTAGTCCAACTTTTTTTAATTAGTTATAGATAATTAGTGTCTCAAATATGACCATAAAAGAAATTTTTGGTAACCTTTGATCATACTTTTCTTCAAGCTAATTTCTTTGATTTTATTCGTTACACTCAATTTACAGAACCTAAATTGACCCATTTGTAAGTAAGTGGGTCAAAATGCCACCTCTACTTTCAATATTTATATGTATGCTAATTTTCCTATATCTATCTCATATTGGCTCTCTGATAGGTTGTGGTGGAGAAAAAAATCATGAGAGAAAGGAAATTGACCCGTCATGATGTAGGCAGAGAAAATTTTGTCTCTGAAGTGAGTTTGACTTTCTTTATAGTACATCATGCTTTAAGAAGTTATACTTTATCTAGCATTGAAGTTATACTTTATCTAGCATTGACTGGAGCTTTATAATGGTTAGATTCTAATAAGTTCCTATCATTTTGGTATTGATGAAAGGTATGGAAGTGGAAAAATGAGTATGGGGGCACCATACTTAAACAACTTCGCCGATTGGGTGCATCTCTAGATTGGTCACGTGAGGTGTAAACCAATAAAATTTTACTACAAAGTCTTGTGTTTTACATTTGTTTGAAAACTTGCTTCATTAGGAGTTCTAAACTTTATTTTTGCTTTATGGCAGTGTTTTACAATGGACGAGAAAAGGTCAAATGCTGTAACAGAAGCTTTTGTAAGGCTTTATAAGGAGGGTCTTATATATAGGTCTCAATGAGTTTCAGTCCTTCTACTTCTTATTGGTGTTTTGTCTTGACCACTCTTTCTAGAGCTATTTTTTAATTTAATTAATTGTGTATGGGTTGATTTGGGAGTGTTACATCTCTAACGTGTTAATTTTTCTAATATAATCATTTCGCCTAGAATGGAATTGGTCAAATTACTTGAAAGTGTACCAAATTGTATTTTTAATGCATACAACTGTCTATAATTTTTGTGCAGAAAAGTTAGATTAATATTGTAATGATATAATTTTGTAATTGGTTTCAACACTAATTATACCTCAAATATAATTTCAAGGACAAATAAAAATTGTTTTTGGTCAGCTCAGCCAGATTCAACACGTTTAGGATTGTTCAAACTTACCAGTTTTGACCCATAGCAAAATTAAGTGTTTTTCTCTATATTTTTTTATAACATCTTCTTTTCCTTAACAATGACATTAGTCTTCCTCAAGTTATCATTTGACTAAAAAATGGATCTTCCTTTGTCTTCACTTCAGAGATTTACGGTTAGTCAACTGGGATTGTGTGTTGCGAACTGCAATATCTGATATCGAGGTATACCATTAGCTTTTGTTTCTTCATGGTTAGAGACTGTAGCTTTCTTTCTTCACATTTAGAGACAGTTTTAATTTATCTTTTACTGCTGTGTTTGTAGGTTGATTATATTGATGTTAAAGAGAAGACACCTTTAAAAGTTCCTGGGTATAAAAACATGGTAGAATTTGGTGTTTTAACATCATTTGCATACCCTTTAGAGGAAAATCTTGGAGAAATTATTGTGGCTACTACTAGAGTTGAAACAATGCTTGGAGATACTGCTATTGCTGTTCATCCAGATGACCCAAGATACAAACATCTTCATGGAAAGTTTGCCAGTCATCCATTTAACGGAAGAAGACTTCCTATAGTTTGTGATTCTGTACTTGTTGACCCGAATTTTGGAACTGGGGCAGTGAAGGTAAATTAATTTTTTTAATGACTAGAAGTGGTATCTTTGACCTTTTTTTTATGAAATGGGTCAAGTTATAGCTTAAAAAGAGACGGGTCAAACAAAGTCACCCGAAGTGTATTTCTAGACGAAAAATGTTTCGTTTGACTGGACCTGTATTGACTCATTACTCATCTGGTCATGTATGACTAGACCATTTTACCACGTTTTATTAAAGACCATGAAAATGGGTTGTGTGTTTTTTTGCAGATAACTCCAGCTCATGACCCCAATGATTTTGAGGTTGGGAAGCGTCATAAACTGGAATTTATCAACATTTTCACTGATGATGGGAAGATAAACAGCAATGGAGGTTCAGATTTTGTTGGGATGCCACGTTTTGAAGCTCGTGTGGCTATAACCGAGGCTTTAAAGTCTAAGGTATTCTTATTTTTTTTCCATCAATATTCTTTGGAAATGTATTGGTTGGGCTACGTGTATTCCAATTTTTTTCTTTCTTTTCTAATATTTTATTCATGCATACAGGGACTCTATAAAGGTGAAGAGAAAAATGAAATGAGGCTAGGACTGTGTTCAAGAAGCAATGATGTGGTTGAACCTATGATAAAACCACAGTGGTATGTTAACTGCCAGGGTATAGCTAAGGAAGCTCTTGATGCTGTCATGGATGACACAAATAAGAAAATTGAAATAATGCCAAAACAATATGCTGCTGAATGGAAAAGGTATTATTTATATATTTTTGAACTTTTTAAGTTTTCTTTCTTTTTTTTTTTTTTTTTTTTGTGATTTGACCTTCTTGATTTTTTCGTTGTACATGCAAACTGTTTTACTGCTCAGTTAGGGTCAAGCTATTTTCGTAACAGGTCAGTAAGGGTCAGATCAAAATGAGCTATTCTTGTACGGGTCAAGCTGGTTTGAGCTGAAAATCTGTGTCAAATATTTTAAAATTTTTATTAGAATTTGAATACGTAATTTGTCTTCCACTATGATTACAGAAATATTAGTATTTTTTAGACATTAATCTAATCATATGAACAAAGTTATTAGGTTATCTTGCATTGAAAGTTTTACTTTGGGTGACGTATAACCCGTTTGGTGTGTTTCTTTTAAGTTATTTTTTGGATTTAACACACTTGACTCGTTGAATATAAATGTAACCTGAATCTTCCTATTCATCAAGTAAGCGTGTTAAATTTGCCACATCTACTTTTTTTTTACTTTGGTAACATGAGAATCCTTTACCAGAAAACCCACAGGACCTGTTAATACTTAATTTGTAAAAGCTCATCAAGGTTTCACTTTTTCTTATGCTTTATTAGTATCATACTATCATACATTGACCCTTCATGATTATCGTTATACATATGATTATATTATTTTCCTTAACCCTTGCACATTAAATATTAAATTTTCCTTATCGCAGATGGCTTGAGAACATTCGTGATTGGTGTATATCAAGGCAGCTTTGGTGGGGTCATCGAGTTCCTGCATGGTATGTTACATTGGAAGATGACGAACTTAAAGAACTTGGGGCCTACGCAAACCATTGGGTGGTGGCCCGTAACGAGAAAGAGGCTGAGGTGGAGGCTAATAGAATCTTCCCAGGAAAGAAATTTCAGTTGGCTCAAGATCCTGATGTTTTAGATACTTGGTTTTCTTCTGGGCTTTTTCCATTATCTGTATTGGGATGGCCCGAAAACACCCAAGATTTGAAGACATTTTACCCGACTTCTGTTCTTGAAACTGGGCATGACATTTTGTTTTTTTGGGTTGCACGTATGGTGATGCTTGGGATGAAATTGGGAGGTGATGTACCTTTCAAAAAGGTTCGTTAAGTTTTTAAGTTATTGTGAAGATATATACCATTTGTGTTCAAATGTGAAATGTCAAGCAAAATTTTATCCTCTTTGGCCATGATTCATTACTATTCTATAAAGACATATTATGTCTCAGCATCAATTTTTTTTTTAATTTTTTTTAGGTTTACTTACATCCCATGATTCGTGATGCACATGGGCGCAAAATGTCCAAATCTTTGGGCAATGTGGTCGACCCGATGGATGTCATATGTGGCATAAAATTGGAAGATCTTATCAAGAGACTTGAGCAGGGTAATCTAGACCCCTCTGAGTTGAAGGTTGCCAAAGAGGGACAGACAAAGGATTTTCCTAATGGCATTGACCAATGTGGTGCAGATGCCCTTCGCTTTGCCCTTGTCTCTTACACAGCTCAGGTACCATTTATATTCTAGTAATAATTTGTTTTAGTGTTTCACAAGTTTTGATTAGTGACTGAACTAACAAATAAACCATCAAAGCAAACCTTCTTTTTTATTTCTTTAAACTTTAAAATTATTTTTTAATATAAATAATGTGTTAACAAGTTTTCCCAATCGTATATTATTCCTATCGTTATATATATAAATTTTTTTTTCATTTGTATTGTTAACATTGAGAATATGGGTAAAAAGACGGGTTAATAAGTAATCTTAAATAATCAATTTTGCTACCAAACTTGATTGTTTGACCACTAAATATCTAGACAGTCAAAATCATTTTATCTAAACACTCCTTGAAAAATTCTGTCAAATTGTATTTTCTTATAAATACTAACATTGTGCTTTTGCATGGTTCTAGTCGGATAAAATAAATTTGGACATATTACGTGTGGTTGGATACCGACAATGGTGTAATAAACTTTGGAACGCTGTGCGGTTTGCCATGAGTAAACTTGGTGATGGTTATACCCCTCCAACAAAGATAGAACCACAGAAGATGCCATTTAGTTGCCAATGGATACTTTCTGTACTAAACAAAGCCATATCAAAAACTATATCATCTTTGGATTCTTATGAGTTTTCAGATGCGTCAAGTGCTGTATATTCATGGTGGCAGTCTCAGCTTTGTGATATTTTCATTGAAGTAATTAAACCTTACTTCTTTGGTGATAACAACGAATCTGCGAAGGGTTATGCACAAGATACACTGTGGGTGTGTTTGGATACAGGATTAAAATTACTACATCCATTTATGCCTTTTGTTACTGAAGAATTATGGCAGCGACTTCCTTCATCAAACAATCATACACGAGAGAAGTCAATTATGATATGTGAATATCCATCTGTTGTTGAGGTTAAGATTTGACTATTTTTGACCAGCTTTTTTCAGATCAAATGAGGGCAAGATGTAACTTATTTTGTTTATGTTTTTCTTGTTTTTCAACCTTTTTGCAGTCCTGGACAAATGATACGATAGAGCATGAGATGGAAGTAGTTGAGTCTGCAGTGAAATCGTTCAGATCAATTAGGGGGGAAACAAAAGAAAAGTACGTGGTGTTATTAAAGAGTTTTGTATTCATTATCTTACTTTAAGGTGGCAAAATGGGTGGGCTGAGTGGCTTTCGTATTTCTAGAAAAAATTTCAGTGGGTACATGTTAATGCAATTGTTTTGACTTCTAAGTTTTAGTAGTTAATATAAAAGAATTTTTCTCTTTTCCAGGCGAGCTGGTTTTGCAGTGTCCCGAACTGATCAAATTGCAGACCTGTTAAGGCGCCATGAAATGGAGGTTTCAACCCTGGCCAACTTATCATCTTTGAAGGTATGCACTATTATCACATATTAAATCGACTTTAAAGCTATATATTAAAAATGTTACTATAATATATATTTTGGGACTTGACAACTGGCAGGTGCTCACTGAGAGTGATCCTGCTCCGGTCGGATGTACAGTGGCTGTTGTAAATGAAACACTTTCAGTTTATCTGAAGAATCAAGGAGCTATTGATGTTAAAAAGGAGCGAGAAAAGCTCAATGCTAAGTTTACAGAATTACAGAAGTAAGCAAACCTATTCTTAGTGATTACAAGCTTCCTTTATGTAGTAATGATAGTAGCAGTGATTGCATGGAATCTTTTTTAGAGGTTGTAAAATGGACGGGTCGGGTAACGTGTCAAAAGGTTAAAGCCCCCATTCACTTTTTAGGATAATCTCATATATCACTCTCAAAACTTGCTATAATATCATATTTACTGTTTTGCCCAACAAAAAATATATAATATCATGAAATAGGTAAGCATAAAATTTGAAGTATTTAAAAGTAATACTTGACATTTAAATTTTTGATTGGGTAATTAACTACTTATGATATTATGCCCCCATTATGGACCCGAGTGTGGTTGAAATTGTCCCTCAGAACATCATTATGTACATTTAGGAAAATGACAATTTTCATATATAACCTAAATTTCGTAATATCATACTTATTATGAAAATTTGAAATTAGTTTTTAAAACAATATATATTAAGCTAAATTATAAATACATTGTGCACAAATTATCATTACAAGAAAATATTATTAGAATAATAATGAACAATATAGGAGGTGCGTAGGATTGTAAATATACACATGTATGTTCGTTCAACTTTAACCGAACATAGGACATAAACACTTAAACAAACTGATTTTCTTGTTCATGTTTGTTTTTAAAGAAAATGAACATGTTAATAGCAACACATGAGATTAATTCACAACACCCGCGTCTCGTAGAAATATAATTTGAACTGGCAGGTAGTGCCGCCTCATTGACTGATGTCTCCATATTTGAGCAGGCAAAAGGATAGTCTAAACAAGGCGATGAGTGCGAAGGGGTATGAGGAGAAGGTGCCAACTCATATAAAAGACGAAAATGCGACTAAGCTCGCCTCGTTAATGCAACAACTACTTTCTATTGAGGAAGCCACTAAACACATTGAACGCCAGGTAGCTGCGAATTCAGAAATCTAAGTCGAGCGGTTTGTGTTTCTTCGGGTATTCTTTCTTGCACTTCTCCATCTTTATAGAGTTTTCACTTTCCAGTGACTGAGCTACTCAGATGATTAGATCACTGAGGCATACACTGACATTTGTGGGCAATTTGTGTATTAAAATACATAATTTAAACTTTGGCTGGTAACACTGGTCTATTTTGTGGCACTATTGACACTATTTTTGTTGTTTTTATAACTTTTGATACCTACTTATTGTGTCAAATATTGTTAGACTATAATATTATTTATACTAATCTAGACTTGACTAATAATGTTTAAAGTTGACTTTGTTTGGGTAAGGAAGATTTTTAAAGTTTATTGTATTGTAAATTACTTTATATTATCAAAAATAAGTGTCATTAATTACTATTTTTACTAAACTCTAAAACCACCTTAACCACAGCGCGTGTATTATTATTTCTTTTTCTAATTTTATTTCGGTAAGCGTTTGAATGAAAAGAAAAGTGCGTAGGCAAATAATTGATGCATTTAAAAAGGACATGAAGCAAGCTGATTGAATGTGGATTGATATTATGGTCTTGAATATTTTTGAAAGTAAAACTGTCATGATTCATGACTTTGCAATACTCATTTCACAACTTGGTGCACGCCTTCCGACTCTCACTATAGCTGTTCATTCATGAGGGTCATTCTCTCTTGTATTAAATTGAAACGGCGTAGTTCTTTCTTGTACAAATCGACATGGCATTTCTCTTGAATATGGACACAGGAGCAACTATTGATCTCACTTATGCACATAATTTTTTGATTTCTTTATTATGCTAGGTTTGTTTAATATACCTTAACATTTTCATCACCCTTATTATTTTAAAAAATCTGAACATAATCATTATGTTTATCTTTAAAGGATTTAAAACATTTTGACCTTTCCACCAATGTGACAATACACGTGTTTTCCGTCACTCCGATATAGGAAAGACATCTTACCATTAGGTTACATTTTTGCTGGATTTAAACACTCAACCTTTTTAGTTTTTAATAGAGTGTAGACATCTTACAATCAAGGTGTCTACTTGAGGATATTATTTAATCTTTTTCACAGTGTTGTAAAAATCACTAGGCGCTAGTCGGGCGGCGAGGTAGGGACTAGGGATTAATCGGGATTAATCGGATTGGAATTTTCATATATAATTTTTAGTTTTATATATAAATACACATATTTTAGTATGTAATTTTAATAAAAAAGTTCAGTGTTATATATAAATATACATATTTGGCCGGATTTGTCGCCGGAAAATTCGCCGGAATCCCGCCAGAACCCTACCGGAAATTCGCCGGAGATTCCGATTTTTGGCCGATTAAGACCGCCTCGGTTCGCCTAGGTCCGATTTTGACCGATTACCGATTAATACCTCCGATTAAGTGAAATCGCCAAGGTGGACTCCCGATTTGCGATTAATCGGCGCCTAGAGCCGATTTTTGCAACACTGCTTTTTCATGTAGTATTCATGTTTTGACTCCTTGTT
Organism: Flaveria ramosissima; assembly: GCA_025215565.1. NCBI lineage: Eukaryota > Viridiplantae > Streptophyta > Magnoliopsida > Asterales > Asteraceae > Flaveria > Flaveria ramosissima. The sequence continues at coordinate 2,876,382 of CM046040.1, read as the reverse complement.
TATGTCATGACAAAACTTGTTACATTTCCATTGAATATTTCCAATATATATGTTCAGTTGTCATTCTTTGCCCATACTCTTGTACTCTAGTGGTACTTAGGAGTAAGAAAAATTGTGGTTCAAAAACAAAATATTACCATCTTTTAAGTTGTCAGCAGTATGTTTAGCCATGAGATGGTAAGAGTACTTGGACATTGGTATTAAAACAAGAAGTGCTCAAAACAAGATGCGATTTAACTAAAACCAAGAAACAACTGCTGGTTACATGACTCAATGTCGCACAAGCAGAGAAACACACAGAACTGCAGCACTAACACACAGATTAAACCTAGATAGAACTCAATAAATACTCGCAAGCTAGGACAAAGCGAGCATGTGTCTCATAGTCATGCGCTTACTCGCTAGCTTCGAAGGTCTCAGAACCGTTCTCCTGTCCTAGCATGCGGACAACCTGAGCCACACCTTCTGCTACTTCCTTTTGGATCACACCATCTGGCATGTCGAATGTCCTCCTTTTCAAGGAGAGAGTTGAACCCCTTCCTGGCTGTGGGTCCACCACGTCCAGCATTGCTTCCAGTTCATCCACCATTGACCTTTTTGCAGCCCTCACCATGATATCAGCACCCTGCTTTTGCAAACAACAGCAGCAAGAAATTACTACCCTCTAAACTCAAAAGATCATTTGCTCAAAGTTTTACAGCATTCTTCATGGGTTCTGATATTCATATAACTAAGAGAGCACATTTCAAAATCCAGTCATTTTATCATGAGAAGAAAGTTATCAAATATGGAATGTAGGTGATATCCAATTGAATCATATCATTGAAGAGACAAACGTAATCTTATCTAAAAGATGAAACCAAAAGACTCGCTTAAATGGGCTCAAATTATTTTATAAAGCTAAAAGGCTCACCTAATCAGAGACAAAGGGGCATTCCATTTTCAGGGGATCACCGATCACCCACAAAGAAATCAAGCAAGAAACATGAACTACCATGATGAATTAAAGTTCACATCAATCATCAGGTATCAAGCTCGTTAAAGTCGAAATCTTTGGCATGAGTTGATAGTCTATAGAAATCACAGCCAAAAGCAAGATGCTGGGATAGTGATGTACAAACATGTACAACTCTTACAATGCTATTGAATTTCACATAACTCATATGACAACTTTGAACAGATACATATCATACCATTTTTCTTAGAGAATCTACTTATAGTACTTTTAATGGTTTAATAGCAGAACCTGCATAACAGGCAAAATAAAAAAGACCATGAATTTACCTCAATAGCATCAACAGTGAGAAGCAGCACAATGATCTTCTCAGAAAACTTCTGCTTCTCCTCCGCATTACGAGCCACGAGACGACGGTAAGAGAAGTTATTGAACAAAGCCCTGAGCTCCTTAAGCTTCGCCTTAGCAATAGCCAACTCGCGAAGAGCCCGAAGAGCCTGAGACCTCCTTATCAAATACGCTCTAAAACTCATCTGTATCAACATGGCTGCATCTTGAGGTGACAACTCCTTCTTCTTCCCTTTGTTCTTCTTAGCAAATGCCTATAATATCAATTATCAAACACATGTCAACCAACACAGATCATGATCAATTCACACTACATTTGGAGGTAATTTACTAGTTTGTTCTATATATATCGACTTAATGATGAATTCTGAAGGTTTGATTGAAAAGAACCTGTTTCAATAGAAGTGCACCATGATCAGGAGTACTTTGGATTTCAACAATACGAGGTCCTTTCTCCTTCTTCTTATCCTTCTTCTTGTTCTTCTCTTTCTCAACTCCATTGACGTCTTCAGTTCCACCATTGGCAGATGACGCAGTGAAAGTGTACTTCCGTACATCATCTCCCTTGCGTTTGATCTCAGCCGTCCATTTGCAGCTCTTCTCCTTCTTCTTCCCTCCCTTGATCTCCGTCGTCAGCTTGTACTTCCGATCCACACCGTCCTTCTCGGCGCTGTTGATCTCCGCCGTCCACGTGTACTTCCGATCGGACTTCGATTTCTCTCGTTCCACCAGATCAAACCCTAGCTCGAGAGCAGACACACGATCGGAGAGTGACTTCAGGTACGATTCAGCGGCTGTAGATCGGCGTCTGGTGATGAGCTTACGAGCTGAAGTGGTGCCGAACGGCGTCGTTTTACGCTCGACGTGAATCAAATCAGTGATGTAGTGGAAGTCATCGAACGGAGATACGAGATCGAGTGGTGGAAACGTAGGGTTTAAGAGATCGAGAGTCAAATCAAGTTCAGTGGTAGATTCGAAGGGGAAAGTAGGGTTTAGAAAAGCAGCATAGGGCTTGGGGAAAATGGGGAACGATGATGAATGTGATTCAGATAGCATGTAATCGATGATGGTGAATCGACTCATGGTGGTTGTTGATTGGGGGTTTGTTTATCAATGGCGAATGTTGTGATACTGATTGAGAGAGACACTGAAGAAGATAAAGAAAACTGTGGGTGGTGGGGTGTCAGGGATAAAACGGGAAATTAGTGCAAATATAAACGTGCACGAGTATTGTAAACACCTAGTCAAACAATTTCAAATATGTTAAACACTACTAGAATTGGTGGTTCAAAATAAGGGTGATTTTAATCACGAGAAACCTAACCTAAATATTTGTGACCGGGCTGAACTGATTCGTTTAGGATTTTTCGGACCGGAATTGGCCTATTGGCGTGCGTAATTCGGGGATGACGAGATAAACTTGCCTTAAAATCCATACTGGACCGCGGTTCTAATTTAAGGCATTTTGGTTCTCGGTCTAAACTAGTTCGGGCCTGTCTGGTCCGGTTTAACCCATTACACACCCTTGTCACCGGTTCAAAATATATTCGGATTGTAAGAATTGTATACTATTTTATTTAAATTATATGATGATAATTGTAACTACTATTAAATATAATTTTTAAAAATGTTAAAAGAGATTAACTCAATCCATACTGACTTTGGCTTGTTTGATATGTGCTTCAATATTATTTGTTAAAACACCGTTAGTCGTAAGCAGAAGATTTCGTAGGATAACCTAATTTCCAAACCCATATGTAAACAACTTTCTGTAACAATTTTAAAAGCTTAAAATAATTTGTATCTTTTGACAAAAGTATAAAACATCTATACAATGAAAGATACATATACTCAAACACTAAATAATGTAATGGTCACAACCCTTTACTCACGAGGACTATGTTCACAACCTCACACTTAGATTTCATTTTTGCATGACAATATTTGTTGAGTGTTTGAAAAAAAAATTTAACAATATGTAGAACAATATCAAGATAGAAATATGGTTATATTTGTGATTTTAATTCTGTTTTTGAATATATTTGTCAATTATAAAGTTATACATAGACGAGAGAATCTTTTAGTACGGTGGAGATTTTTATCAATGGGAGGCATGTGGGTTCATTTTGTCTTTTTGCAATATTAGATCACCACTCACCTACTCCAATCCTTTACGCATGTGGGGTCATTGGTGTGATTATATAAAGAGTTTTGAAGTATATAAATAAACGCAAACATTTACAAAATATGGACTGAGATATAATGTTATCAGGTTGAGTGTAGTGGTAATTAGGTATGAGTTAGAGTGGTGTGTTCATCCTAATAAAAATATTTTGGGTTCAAATCTTGGTGGGAACAACTTTTCGTTTATTTAGGTGTTTTCATTCTATTCCAGTTAATTTAGGAGTTGCTGTTAAAAAAAAGTTGATAATTCTTTAAAGTCTAAATCAATACGATGATACATTTATATTGAAAAACAAGTAAATGAGTTATAGTGCTAGAAGAAAATTTGTTAATGTTGTATATTTTGATTTTTCTGTATTTTTGACATATTATGAAATAGTAAGGATCACTTATAAATATTCATTATCTATTAATTACATTCGTTAGATACTCTCATGAAAATAATAATATTGTGATGACTTTTGAGTCGAGTTTCACCTCCTAGAATCCCTTTTGCTTTTTAGTTTTTTTTTTTTACTGAAAAAGCCGACAATTAAGCAAAGCAAGACAACAAACACTCTTTGTGCAGAGGAAAGGGAGGAAGAAATTCAATATACTTTTAATTTCTTAAAGCTTAAACAATGGTCAATACACAAGTTTTTTATAAAAATATAGCAAGAAATTAAAAACTAAACTAAACATTTGGTTCACTGCATTTCTTTTGCATTGATTGTCAAGTCAGTTAAACATACTTATTGTCATGTATTTGACATACTAATGGCTTGGGTTATATGAACATTTATTTTTGTTATCAAGACATCATCTTGTCTCTATCTCTTTCTATGTATCTATTTGTATGTATAGAGAAAGATAGATAGAAGAAAAACAATTTGAGTGCACCAATAACAAACCCCTATTTAATTTATCGGATTACTTGCGGTTTTTCGTCACCAATTTATGTAAAACAGAAATTGAATTTTGCTTTAATTATTAATTTAAAGTTTTATGAAATATTTGTTTTCAATATATATAACAAACACATAAGTAAGGTTTTAACATATGCGTTTAAATAGTTTTACTTATAGAATACTTATTTAAAACCACATTTAAAGTAAATCAAAATGAATATTAAACAACGCAGTATCATGATTCATGATTCATGAACTATATGGTGAGTGTATTGGGCCATTACACTGCAGCCCTCGAATTATATGGGCTCTAAAGCCTAAAAGGCTTCATTCAGAATTTCAGACCCAAGTGAGGTCCAGTTATAGCCAATACGTGATCCATAAAAGACTGGTTGGTTGAATACTTGATTCACTTGAATGATTCAACTTGAATGTAAGATTGTTAAAGCTCATAATTTAGGCCTGGTGTAATTTATATTCTTTTATTTTACATTGTTATTTCTTTTTTATTTTCAATATATATGGTTTGATATCATTAACTTTTTTTTCCCGTTAAGTACTTATAAATTTATGTTTTTGTTAATGTCAAGCCTGGCGTAACAAAAAATAAATAATAATAGTAAAACAAACAAATAGTTTTATAGTCATGATACTCTTTTAGGTGTACTTGTTTTGAGGTTTTAAAACATAAACAAAAAAACTATTTGTTTTTATTATAGAATTACATTTTAAGCATTCTAGTTTTAAAAAAAGAATAACTTTGTAAATAGCAACAATGTTTTATAAGTGTTACATTAAAGTCACTTAAAGTTTATTTGTTCTCCAAAGCCACTCAACTTATAGTCTTATACTATGTGTTCCAATCTTATGTAATATTTTATAAATGTTAATAAAAAATAGATAATTAAGTTGGAAAAATGAAACATATATCCGTTTACTGTTTAGTGATTAATATTTTTTTAAACCAATTTAACTTAAATTTTACAATTTTGAAACTCTTTTATTACATTAGGGATTTTTTTCTTCATCAATTACCTCCTAATTCATGTTCATTAGACAAATATTTCACTTACTAGTAATCAATATTCATAAGCGTTTCTATTTGTCTAACTTAATTTAAAAAAAATAAACATCTGTAAAAGATGTTACATTATAATTGAAACATATTATGTATGTTTAATGATTTTAGAGAGACCGAAAACTTTGAATGATTTTAAATGAACAATTAATAAAATTTGTTAGTATTGTATAGAATTTTCCCTTTTACAAATAAAATAACCCCCTATTCCATCTCTCCACATATCTCGTTATTCATTTTAAACATATCGTTATTCATTTTAAACATAACTTATTTAGTTTGCAATTTCCATATTAATTTTTAAAATAAACTTGTATTAGGCCCCGCGTTACGGCGTGAGCGTAAACCGTGTCAAGTAACACCAATGTCACACCATTGTTAGTAACCACCAACAACGGAAAAAATAGTATACAAAACAAATAAAAATATTAAAAATAAACCAAACGGAAAGTAAAGGTAAAAACGTTGAACCACGCACGTGAAACGTAAAACATTAAAAATAATAACTAAGTCGATTTAGGACCCACACGTTGTGACAAAGATGTTAACCAGAAAAAATAAGTGTAACAACATTGAACTATACGTGAATGTTACGGCATGTTAACTCTCAAACTTTATACCGTAATTCAAAATTTTTGTTAATAACAAAAAGTATATGTAACTAGAGTTGAAAGTAAAAAATTTCAGTGGTTAAATTGTAAAAAGTTGTATGACAAACAACTCCTTTCTAAATGAACTTTACCTCCAAACGCAAATAAAAAATAAACACGTCGTGATAGTAAATTAAAAGTTTCATAAAAACATATATATGAGTAGGTAAAAAGCAAAAAATATAGGGCATAAGGTATATCTATTATAAATTTGAGGGTGCTAAAGAGTAAGTTTGTAGAGCTAAAAGCGAAACTTTAAACACTTGAATAATAAGGTTTAAGAGTTGAGAGATTTATATTTTTACCATTCAAAAGACATGCATTGAGATGTTGTACTTAATGCATAACATGCATCCGTTTTGGTTTTTAAAGTAATAGTAATAACTTAAAACAATAATAACTTTTTTTAATAAATCACATACTAGTTCTAGTCCCTCATTAGAGCATCCACAATGTGGTTCATCGACCCGCACGAACGCTAGGCTAGACAGGAAATGACTAAGATGGAGGAGTGATGGTGTCAGAAAGAATCAAATGGGACTAACGATCTATAAAAAGAATGCAATTTCTAATGAGATGTAGAAAAAAGGAAAAATAACTCGCTGATCATAAGAGAGGTAAAAACCATATTGGTTCATGACTACCTTGCGGTCCAACGTCGAGGAGAGAGGAGGGTCCGTGAGACTCGTCTCTTAGTTAAATAATACGATTACTATGTTGCTTGACGATGAGCCATCAAGTGGGATGAGGCCATTTTCCTCCATAGAGTGAAACAACATCATGTTGTCAAAAATTGTGGGACCCTTTGTTTTTTAAATGTTTGTTTGTTTTTCGTTTTCATATTCTATAACGATTCACGACACGGTTGGCGTGTCGTTTCACACCCACTTGACCACTTTTTAAATTCGTATATTATTAAATAATTTACCATGTGAAGCTTTCATAACTAAAAAAACTCCTTAATGACTAGATGTTTTGATATTAGTCAAGACAAGAACATGTACAATGCGTCGCACGACATCACGATCTCGTCAAACATTGGGTTCGTCTGGCTGCTTTAAGATTCTTGCTTAGTTTAATTAAAAGAAAGAATATTTGTGGCAAAAACAATGGTTATAACTATTCTATAAATCATAATAACATATTACTATGGTACGTCGTTATACAAGAACATTTAATTAATGATTTAGTTTGAGAAGTTTATTCACATATTTAGAACAAGCTCCGCTACTGCTTGGATCAATGTCGACATGTGTTTTTTTAGACTAGAAGTCTAGAAGTATATGTATCATGCATACACAAGTACAAAATATATTTTTAGATACGGTTAAATTGGTTTATTGAAGCATTACAGGTAATAGAGAAATTGATGCTTGTATAAGCATCAACTAGGCATGATTTTGACAGATTCTTTTTTAAGATCGAAAAATTATATTCTTAATATGTTTTTTATGTGTTGTTATTCATATGAAAGACTGATTGTATGATAAGTTCATTAGATATTCAAAGCTTCAGCGTAAATTATTTTGATTCATTACAACTAATAGAGATTTTTTAATTATTAAATTAGGTTGCTAGAAATTTAGATTTTAGGATTTTAGATTATCAAGGACATTTAGGCATATTTAGTTTTGTATTCATTATTAATAACTAAATGGCATTTGCTTCGACCCGTCTTCAATCAAGGATATATGTAAATATGTAATTATCAGGGTTTAAAATATTATGTTATCTGTACTTTTTAAGAAATGTAAAACTTAAATAGAATGTTTAATCTAGTACATAAAACTAGTAACATTGTTACGGTTGTCGTATCCTGTGTTGTTAATATCTAATAGAAAAATAGTTCAATGACATAAAAAGTAATATTGATGGTGTGTAATTATTAACTTTTTCAAAAACACATCTTTAAGGTTTGTGCAAACGCAACATCACATATTCCATCATCTCTCATTTCACCTCACCTAATTATTAAATTAAAGAAATATTTTTACTTCTTTCAGCCCCTTATTTTAAATTAAAAATCTATTCAACACACACAAAATGGATTGTCAAGCAGTTAAAGCATTGGTGCCCCGGGGGAGTGGTGTGCCACTTAACCCACCACATAGACTTTAATGCGGGGACGTTAACAGGGTCGGTCCTGAGAATCTTCGAATAATTTTAGGCCCTGAGCGAGTAGAAAAAATAGGCCCTATAATATAGTGTCAATAACCAGTATGTAAAAAATCTTATAATACGACAATAATTGTTTTACCAATAAATAAAAGTATTGTAGCAAAATAATCTAATTTACTTATTTAGCGAAATCGTAAGAAGCGTTTTTGAATTGAGTTTAGATTGGATCGACTAAACTAATTAAAATGTTAACGGACCCTAAGTTTCAATAGATCAAGATAATTAAATTGCTATTAGGTTTGTTAATTAGTTTGTTAATAATCTATAGTTGTTTTTAAAATTATACATATATATAATATAATTTTTTTTAATTTCGGGCCCTTGATGAGATTAGGCCCTGGGCGGTCGCACACCCTCCCACCCTCAGGGCCTCCCATGGACGTTAAAGCATACCGCGTGGCCTAATGGATCTGCTAAAAGTTATATCACCATTTAAAAAAAATCATATTTTACAAATATGTTCACACCAAAAAAGTTTTGTCACTAGGTAGTAGGTGCCAACATTTTGATGTTAACAAAATTATAATTACTCGGAAATATAGTTTAATACATAATTATATTTATTAAAGTAAAAACAAATTATTTTAGTTATAGTTATAACCAATAGCTTTTTAACCTAATGACACAGTATGTTTAGCTTTAACATGTTGACGTAGGTTTTGAATCTTACAAAGTTAATGATAGGTATAATTTAAAAATAAGATTTTAAAATGGTGTTTGTTCGCCGTAAAAAGAATTATAAAGCTAGAATAATGTATAAAACTATTATTATATAATATATACTACATAAAACTGGAAGTAGGCTACATTCACAAAAGCAAAATCAAAACAAAGGAGACATCAATGATCAACCAAACCAACATACAATTGAAAAAACCAACAACAAATACCACGTGCACTAGTATATTTTGAAGTCAAGAACAGCAGGTTAGAGTTGAATTTTGGAACATCGTTTTCAAAATGGATTATTTTAAAAACATTTTAATTATTATTTAATAGTTCGGTGAACCGACTAGAATTTGATAATTTTCTAAAACAAACTACTTGTGGTTTGGTCTCCGGCCAAAAGGATTGGTGGTGTGTGATGGAAAGGGTGTTTGTCATTCTTCGTTTACCAGAGAATCAAAAGAAGGGTAAAGCCGATTGTCAATTGTGAAGTTTAACATATGTATTTTACACCAAAATTAGACGTATTTTACCAAAATTCGATGTATTTTACCAAAAAGGTTAGGTTGCAGCCGCTTGAGAAAATATACGACTAAATTTCAGACTTCAAGTACACGTGATATATTCTAATTGTCTGATTATTGAACCCACGTGAATTCTCTACCTTTGCTATAAAAAAAACTAAAATTTAATCTTCTTAGCCGTCTTAAATAAAAAATAATTTATCATTAAAAAGTGATAATAACAATAAAGTAACGCCTCTTATTATCTGTCTTTAAACATGTTTAGTTTTAAAAAGGTTAAAAGTCGAACATTTTGACAAATTTTGTGATCACATGTTTCTTTCGGTGATTTTCCTACCTAATACGGTATTAAAAAAAGTTAAAATAATAATAATAATATTAAGTTGGTGGAAAAACGGTAGTTAGGAGGTTTATATCTACGGGATGATGCGGGGTTCCTAACCGCCACCGACGTTCTCCAATAATATCCAGCTGTAACCGAAAGCGACCACACTAATGGCCCCGTCAGATCTGACTGTGTCACAGGTGTCATCTTTCTTTGCCACGTGGCACTGACGCTTGTCCACGTCGTCCATTCCAAAACACTCTCCCACGCGCCACCGTACGCGCGTTTCAACCTCTTTCCACATCAGCGGCGAACTCAACTACCACCATTAAACCTCTATATAAACCACCTCCTTCACCTTCTTATGCTCTTTCCTTCTTCATTACATACACGCGTTTTGTACGTATACCTCCGTCGTCTCTCTGACAGTTTTCTAGGGTTTTTTTTGAAGCTTTTTGCATCCAAAGGTAATGCTGTTTCAGTGTATTCGTAAATTGTTTGTTTTCGTGTTTGTTGTTAATTCGTTTGTTGACGGCTCGTTTTCCTTCATTTTGAAGATGTTTCGTCATTTTGGTGTTGGTGTATATGGCGTAAGAGTGATTTAATCTGATATATGATCGTACGGATATAAATTTCTGTTTGCTTTAATTAATCTGATATATAATCGTACCAAAACATGTTGCTTATGTTTGTTATGAACTTAGGTTCTAAGCTTTGTATTTGAATTCAATTTATTGTTCATATTAACATGATTTGACCTCATGTCTGTGGGTTAATTTATGAGTTTTTATTGGTAAGAAGAGGTGGTTAGGTTAAAAGTAGATGAATGTTGGTACCTAATTTTCTGGCAATATGAGTGAGTTCTATATTTAGGTCCTCCAGCAGTCTGTTATTTGTCATTGACTTGATGAAATGATCCCTTGTTTCTATTTGCACATAATTGAAGCTTTATGTTCTTCATGAACCCGCCACGGTAAACTATTGCAAAGAACTTTTAGGAATTGACTTCACTAAAACTAAAAGTAAACCCATCTTTCCATGGTATTGGTGAGGAAAATTGCCTATAAGTTTCATGTATCTTGCAAATAGATTTTATGTTTTCTAAACAGAGGGAGTATGGCTGATTTCTTGACTTCCATTTGTTTCTTTTAACTTATGCTTTGAAACATTGTGATTCATTTTTGGGTTTAATTTTGTAATTTGAACTCATTTATTTGCTTTTTGTAATGTGAGAGTGATATGTAACTGTTCATGTTCATTCACCTTCACTCCAGTTGAACACAGACTCATTCTGTCATTCACAATCATGTATTTTTGTAAATTAAAACCCTTACAATGGTATTTTTGATGTATTTCCATTCTTTTAGAAGGCAAGATTTAACAAACAAAAACAAAAAGGTACGTACGTGGTGAACAAAAGGAAAAAGACACCAAAGATGAAAGTTTTAGTGCATACTATTTTTGATAAAAGAAAAGGCACGTAATTTGTATTCTTATTATTTATATCTTTGTACCTAACTAGCTATGTTTGTTTTATTCACCTTTAGATGAGAGTTTGTAGTGCATAAGATGTGCATTGGTATGCAAGTAGTACTCTATGTTTACATATGTTTGCTTATATAGTTATATCGAATATGGATTTGTAGGGGTATGTAGCTGGCAAGCTGATCTATATTCATATAATTTTTGTTTGGCATGTATTCTTGGCCTTTTCAATACTTCCCAAACATTGGACCATATCATATTGTCCAAGTCCCCACCATCCGGTATTTAATCCCAGCCCAGTGCTTACTTTCTATTCATGTATTTAATCCCAGCCCAGTATTATTGGGTGCTGTTTTACCAAATACATTGACAGATGAATCAACACAAATGCTTTTTAATAGTATTTTAAACTATCCCATTGAGTATGTGAAGTTTCTTACCTCATCATGTATGCATTCTACTTCGTTTGTTTTACTTCCGTGGAAGTATGTGTGTTGCTGCTATGATTTTTGAACATGTGAAATAAGTCTGGACTAATTAGTCTACCCATCTGCTCTGCTATTTGAGCTGGTTATATTTACCAATTACAACTTATTATACTGAAATAATGTCATGCTTAGACATATGTCACATGCATCTATAGTAAACTCACTGCTGCTCTTAGGGCATGCATTCTTTCATGGGCCCTCAAAAATTTTGTTCATTTAGCAAATAATTCAGTAGTTGGTAAATATAGGTGTACTTATTAGGTTTTAAAAAAACTGAAAATAGAGTAAACCCATATCATGGGAGGAAATTATTTCAAGATTAGTAGCAGTTGGAGCATCTATTTCTTTTAATAAGTTTGATTTGCAAGAGGGCAGACAGTAACAAACATATAACCTTTTGTCTTGCAGTTATTTGTCTTGATTAGTTCAGAAAAAGCCGTTGCCTATTAAAGGTGAGGATGCATAAGTAAGATTCTACTTTGCATTTTCTTGTTATGTTTTTTAATCTTGAATTTATATAAATACACTTAAGCATTTATGGTTTGCAGTTTCCAGGAATTTGGCGCTTAATTGGATAGATTTCCTACCAGCAACGATAATTCTTTTTAAGCCGTGTTTTTTTTATTTACAAGACGGTTGCTTAAGACAATTGTGCTGACTCTGTTGTTAGCTTCTAAATATTTTATATTGAACTGCTGTTTAGAACCTTATGGATCTTAAGGCTAATCACAGTGCGCCAATACTCTCTGATCCCACACCAATTAGCAAACCAAGATTAGGAATTCATGATTCATTACTGCCATACTCATCTTCTGGAGTCTTCTCTCAAGCTTCATTTCTTACAAACCCAAGGAAAAAACCTGGACTCCTTGATGATGTCCGTTCTACTAGCTGGTTGGATGCCATGAAATCATCTTCCCCGAGGAATATTATTAAAAATAATGGCACTGACTCATCAAATGATGTTGCTTACCGCAATTGGATGGTATTTCTCTTCTCACTCTCTTTTTAGTATCTGATCAAAATTAGATACCAACTTTTTTATGTTGCTTTGTCTTACAGCTTAAGTATCCGTCTGCACTTGCATCGATTGAACAGATTGCAAATAATGCAAAGGGTAAGAGGATAGCATTGTTTTTAGATTATGATGGGACATTATCCGCGATTGTGGACAATCCAGATCATGCCTTTATGTCTAATGCAGTGAGTTTCTAAACTTCTTAATTTTCTTGATCCACTTTAAACCCCTCAACCCCACCACGACAGAATTTATTTTTAATATGCACTTGTAAACAGATGCGTGCTGCAGTGAGAAATGTGGCAAAATACATTCCAACAGCAATTATTAGTGGCAGAAGCCGTGAAAAGGTACTTTTAAGTTGTTTGCTTACCGTTAACTTTTATAAAGGTTTCGATTGTTAAATTTAACGTTTTCCTATATTTTTCCAGGTACACGAGTTTGTAGGACTGAAAGAACTATACTATGCTGGTAGTCATGGGATGGACATAATGGCTCCTGTTCAGCCTCCAACTGATCTTACCACCGATGTAGGAAATTATAATTATAATATTGTTGCATAAATAACTACGTGAATTAACATTTCCTAATATCTTTGGGTCATGTAAATCTTATTATTTGTTGAATATAGGTTACAGAAGGAAACTTGTACCAGCCTGCTAGTGAATTCCTACCAATGATCAATGAGGTTACTATCTTAAAGTTGCTGTCAGTTTTGTTGCATACACATGTATCCATAGCTTTCCATTTAGAATGCTTTATAGAGTGTGCATAAATGAAACAGGTTTTTGTGTCCCTTGTTGAGATAACCAAGAACATAGAAGGTGCAAAAGTTGAAAACAACAAGTTCTGTGTCTCGGTGCACTACCGTAATGTAGATGAGAAGGTAACGTTTCAATATTATTTGGTTAAAGATAGTTTTTTCAGTATCTCATGTTTTATTATTACAGAATTGGACAACAGTAGCACAATATGTCCAAGACATTATGAAAAACTATCCACGTCTTAGATTGAATCATGGGCGAATGGTATGAAGTTTCTATTTCCCAGAAAATAAATCAGGAGTGATATCCGTATTTCTGATGAAATTGATTTCGCTTAATTTGTGTTTTATTTTCACAATTATTAGGTTTTAGAGATCCGCCCGGTGCTTAAGTGGGACAAGGGGAAGGCTGTTGAGTTCCTACTTGAATCACTTGGTTAGTAAAGTTGAAGTTGAATTTCACTTTTCATCAAAACAAATTGTTTCTAAAATAGCATCTGAACGTGATGGTGTTTTTGCAGGCTTAAGTAATTGTGATGATGTGCTCCCTATCTATGTAGGGGATGACAGAACCGACGAAGATGCATTCGAGGTACACCTAATTATTAAAATGGTGATAATTTTGAACCACATACTTATGAATGGTTTGACAAGAAGACAAAAAAAGAAAACGGGTCAGATGGGCCGAAAGTAACCCAAAATGTATTTTTAATGCACAAAACCTCCTAAATCATTTTTATTCAAAAAGTTCTATAAACAATCCAACATCATGTACCCAAGAATTACATGTTTGACTTAACCAGTTTTGACCCGTTACCTGACCCATTCATTTTCCTTGGCTCTGAAATTTACGCTTTAGAAAACTGCTTGAACAATTATAACTGAAGCTGATTTAACATGTTAAAAACAGTTTTTAAGAGAGGGCAATCTTGGTTATGGCATCCTAGTGACTCCTGCCCCAAAAGAAAGCAGTGCATATTATTCTCTCAGAGATCCATCAGAGGTTTGTGTCCATCCTATATTATTTGTTTTCCATTCTATATTATTTAGACCTTTTTAATCGCCCAAACAAATAAATAAACAAGTAACTGTTTAAATTTGGTATACACACACAGGTGATGGAATTTATCAACTTACTAGTGATGCATAAGAAGTCCGTTTTATGATCTGACCGACTCGTATTATAGGAAGAAGATGATATGACATTATTATTATTATAAAGAATAAAACAATTAGAATTGGAGTAGAAATGAGCACTTCTCCAACCTCTTTTATCCGGCAATTGTAAATCTTTTAAATACGCGTAATGTTAATTTCTTCATGTTTGTCATTTTGAAAAGAATATATATGTGTATATACATTCTCTAATTATTGGATCCCATGTATGTAGGTGTGTATCGAACGCATAGGTCCATAATTTAAGCACTCCTGATCCTAGCCTATTTGATTTCATTAACACAAAGTCCGATGAAAATCAAGTTAAATGATTGGAATTTTCTTCCGTTTTTAAGCGTTTGATAATATATATAATGTTTTCTTACAACCTTGAAACAATTGGTAAGATTACAGTTTTAAGATGTCGTACATTGGTGTTAGAGATTCACTTACTGCAAACACACAATCAACTGCAAAAAAAATAAACGTATGAGACACAAGGATTTATAACACAAGCCATAAATCATAGCAAGAGATTTAGGGCCGGTCTAATCATGTCTATAATCTTAACTCCAAAAATCATGTCTTCAATATCTTCAAAAGAAAATAAAACAGGCTCAAAACATTATAAAACCCAACATGTCAGATCACGAAATGATATGATTTGTATCCATGCTTGTATTATTGATTTTGAAGCTATTTAGGATAGTCATCTAGCTTTAACAAATCTCTCTTATAACAAATTGGTTAAGTGATTATAAGATATTCTTATACATCTTCCTTTTTTATATCATAGACAGATTTTTTCCTTTTTTATGTGTCTATCAAAATTTGGATGTTTTATAATATAATCTTCTTTAGTAACAAAACGTCCAATTAGCAGATTAAATATAAATTTAACAAGATATATTTTTCAGGATGGACTTTCAACTCTAAAATATCACAATAATTGTAATTTCAATAGTTTTAATCACGGATTTTGTGTGATTCTCATGAACATAAATAAATCTTTCAGTAGAAAAAGAATGTTATCTGTATCTCCATCAGCCAGTTGTGTGGGTAAGCAGTTAGTGGGTCCTGCTAGAAGCAATGGGCCCTTTCGTGACAATTTTTTTTGTCATAAAATGGTAACAGACATCACGTGAGCACGTGCTCATTGACTCTAAAGTTGGTCCACCTAAATGGTTAGGTTACATCTTCAGCACTTTGTGGTTGAAAATCAACAAGGTGTTCCATTTCTTTTTCTATCTCCATAACTATCGGTGGACATATAATAATTGTTGATTTAGATAGAAAAAAGAACGAAAATGAGGGTTGGGTGCAATGACAAAGGCATTGGAGTTGTTGTGTTTTTGAGCCCCGTCTATGACTGTGTGATGTAACTTAATTATAGTACAAATTAAAAGTAGATTAGATGTGTGTGAGTTACCGTTAAAAAAACTTACAATTATAAGTTCAATAATTTTAATTGGCCATGCAGATTAAGACGAGTTTAACTTTTATATAAATATAAAATTTTATTATATAATATAATATATTTAAGGAATAAATATAATTACATCTGTAAATTAAAATGATATCTATTGTGTTTACCATAGATATATACAAATAATTATAAACACACAAAATAATATCTTGTCTAGCAACTCCTGCGCTTATCTTGATCATGAGAATTCTTCTCCAGCTTTGATCCTTTCAAGATTCAGTCTCTCATACCTAAAACATGATGTTACAAGCTATGTATATTTCAAGTAGTCAAATTGATCTAGTGACACTATTCACTATGGCCAAATCTAATATCTTTAACATTATTTTTTTAATATCAACTGTAATATCCAGCCTTTCATAACAATCGATATCGTTTTGTCTATAAAGAGAATATGATTTGTTGTTGGTTACCTGGGTGAATACTCCCAAGAGATCACACACTAGATGTTCCTGCTCAAACATGCTTAATTATATAGTCTTCTCTTACAAGTTACAACCAATGCGTCCCAAGAACATTGGTGATATATGAGGCATAATATTCCTTATGGCCCAGTATCTCTCCAGTGGACAGAACAGAACATAACGACGTGAGTCTTGCTGAAAAGATGTCACACTTAGGTTAAAACATTTTGTTAATCACATACGTGCCACTTTGGGTGAAATTCAACAAGGATTTGGGAAACCATTGTTTTCTCAACCCGACCTATAACATGCAAGCTTCGATCTAAGCTAAAGCTCATTAAACAAAATGAGTAGATATTTAACCTATCAAACATCAATTATGAGCTATATATTGAAGCAACAATTTCTGTACAAAACCATTAAAGAACTTTCCTTGGGTGAAGCAATATATTACTTGAAAGATTATTAGTTCGGTTTGATGGTTCCTGGACCTCTTAGACGCTTCTTGATGGTTTTACAACACTTAATTTTAATCAATTTTAATACACATCTTACAATTTTATTTAACTTAATAGTTTTGTAAAGTTGCCACAACGACAAACTAATATGTAATTCACCTTTAAAATTCATTCTGCATAGTTTAATATTACATTTGGACCTTCATGGAGGAACACTCTAGCCTCTACATACCTCATCATGCCAACACATTGGATGATGGGTAATGATATATGTGATGAATCACTATACCACTAGCTTAAATAGACCAAATAAAAGTCTCCTTCACAAAAATTTTAAATAACTTTTTTTGTGAATATACATATAGGGAAATAAACTGTCTAAATAAATTATTTTTAAATGTGTAAAATGAGCGATGAAAGATAGCCGATGCAGCATCAGTACATCACGGTCTTGAAAACTTGTAGAGCTAAGTAATGAGAAAATAAGTTCTTAATTAAAGCTTATCGGATAAGTTAATATTTGTTTATATAAGTTTCAAAATAATCATGTATGACCTAAGTCAAACAAATACGTCCTTAGGGTTGGATTGGTTATTCTTATAAAGTGCTATTAGAAGAAAAGAGAACAAACAAAAGACAAGAAAAAAAATAAATTTTTAATAATATAAATACCAACTAAGTTAGACTTAGATATATCGCACTCAAATGATTGTGTTTATCTGCATCAAATTAGTAAGAGTTCGACTCTCCTAAAGTATGTAATATGATGCATTTAAAAGTATATTTTAAGGGGTGCATGTGTTCGTCGTTAAAAATGCATCTTATTAAAACTTTATTTATTTTACTTTCTCTTTTAGAATGGTTTCAATTATTGATATTTAACATCATAGTTTTAGAAAAATGATATGTTGATTTCATTTTAAATAAGAACCTCCTTCAAATATTATCATTTACATCATCAAGTTCGAAATGTATAACTATAATCTTGTTATAATCTAACTTAATTCATCTACCAACGTGTATCTAAGTACCTAAATTTGGTTCTTTGTTAGCAAAACTATGAATTTTAACCAAATTTTGTTTGGCTTGTGTCTCATTCAACTCCACATGGATATATGTGTGTGTCTCATACATGTACCAATTACACATGATACAACCTTTGATATATGATTGTTTTTATATACAAAAGAAAAAAACTCATACAAGGAGTTTATATGTTAAATTATAGTTTTACTTGTTTTAATAATCGTTTAAAAAACCAATAGATGTATAGTTGTTTGATGGATATTAAGAGATACAACTTACACCCACTCATTGATATTTAATTGATCAATTTGTTTATGCTAAAAACTTCTCTCTAAACCATTAACAACTATAATCAAAATGTCTAATCCATAAGGTGGGGACTTTTTTGTCTCACTAATCTTGATAGAAATAACCAACTCGTCTTATTCATCTTGTTATTGATCACCAACTCAACTCGTCTCATAAAGATGATAATAACAATCAATACAAATGAGTGTTTAAAGATTATTTTTTTAATAATGTTACAACCTCACTTCTTTCTTTAGAGGGGAGCTAGTGCCCACATGATCGACACGACCTAATTGACCTGACTCATCAGCCAAGGACAACAACCATAGAAACACCACCTCACCAGTCTGCATAGCGGCACAATAAAGGATTAGAGTCATTTGGGTCGCATACGCCGGCTAAAACAATAATTTAAATAAAAAAATATAAATTCAGTCCTAGAAATACTAGAAAATCAATCGCTATTATAAAGGCTGGTACATAATACATACGAGATGACTAGAAGTTAAATATTTTTTTATCTAGACAACATTTGAGATTTTTCATAATTGATGCAGTGCCTTTTCTTGTTCACCCGCATATTCTACTTTTATATTTCTATTGGGGTTGGTTAAAATCAATCTTGTATATGCCGTTTTTAAGGCTTGTATATCTTAGTATACACACTGGTTAATGCACTTATACTCATTATCAAATAACCTATATGTATTTTTAGACACTTGTATAACAAAGATACATTGAAAATCATAGGTGCTTGAAAAGAGAGGGGTTTACATCTAGCACAACTTTTCAATTATATAATACTTGAGATTTCCTTTATTGTCTTTCAAATTTTATCCATCCATTTTTCTTGTCTTCCCATTCTTGTTCTTCCTCATTTCAGTATTCTTTTTCCCTGTTTCTAAGAAAAGTAAACCGAATAAACATACAAATTAGACCTCAAACTCCTTTTTGTTATTAACCGTTTTGTCGCATGCTAATATTGAATATAATTTATATGAAAACGTAAAAACATGCATTAACCTCTGCTGCTGTATATATATAAACTAGGTTAAAACCTATGTATTATATTAATTGTATAAATAATATATTAAATTAGATAGTTAATAATTAAAAACTATGATAGTACAACAATTGTTTAATATAATATATGATTAAATTTACGTATAAGTATTTTAAATAATAAAACAATAATATATTTCATGTGAATACTATCATATGAATAAATTATATGTATTATTAGCGCCATATGTTCATCACTTTAATAACAATAATATCTTTCATGTGAATTATTGTTTGATATCTTCTTTTATTTTGTAATGATCATTTTTTAGGGTGCAGAATGCTATCATATGATCGATAAATTATGTGTATTAGTAGCGTCATATACGTTCATCACTTTAATTATCATTAGAGACGTATTTTATCACTTATAGCAACAAAGTTGATGGGTTGCAGTGTTGTAGCTCTTTAAAATTTAGACATTATACATACTCGGATAAGGAAAAGACGTACATATTAGAGGTCCATCAGCTGAAAATTATGCAATTTTATAGTTTTCAAAGTCTAAACGTAGCATTAGGGTCTATTTCTTGTTTATGTAGAAGTAGGTAGATAACAAGTCTATTTTTCTTTCCTATTTTATGATGCCTTACGTATTTGATTTGTTATTTTTACGTTAGAAAATCCCAAAAAATGATACAACCCCAATGAAAGTATTTGAATACAAAAATATATAAAAATAATAGGACTTGAGTCACTTGACCCACCGACCATACCAATGGGCGACCCATAACCCGACCCGGGCCGGACCACCATTCCAACATGCTAGAAATGTCTATTATTATTATGATTATTTAAACACACCAAACTCTTCTCCCTCCTTACACCAACATTCATCCAAATATTATTATCTCACCCTCATCCACCACAATGAATGGTGATCTTGAACATGCTACCTCTACCTCATATTCCCCGTTGCCGGAGTCCGACAACCACCACCATCAGTCGTCGTTGGCGTCTGAACGCCAACGACGACCTATTACTCTCTTGTCCGGAATATTTATCTCCATGCTGCTTTTTTCATCTTTAGTAGCTCTCATCCTAAACCAACATAGCCAATTACCACATGTAGATGAGCACTCCGGCAACGGAGAGTCGTCGCAGTCGAGACACGTGTCGAGAGGGGTGTCGCAAGGGGTGTCGGAAAAGACTAATATCCAGCTGTCATCCTCGGAGGAGATATACCCTTGGACCAATGCTATGCTTTCTTGGCAAAGAACTGGCTTTCATTTTCAACCTCCAAAAAACTGGATGAATGGTAACTAATAATAATATTATTATTATTACACCCTTATTCATATGTTAAAATTCAATATTGTTAATCAATGATATATTTTGTTATAAATTTATCATCTTCACTGATTCACTTTTTTCATTTTCAAACTGGATTCGGCTGATCGGTGTATTTCTTCTGTAGATCCCAACGGTATGCTCCCCCTCTTCTTGTTCTTAATATTTTTTTATTCATTTCATATAAGTTATTTTAATAAATTTTGCTTAAAAATCAATTTCGTATATGGGTTTTGGGAGCCTCACAGTTGCAGACTTGCAGACGCTGTATAACTTGTAGAAAAGATTAAGACATTATATTAATACTTAATGATAATTAATTAATCACATAGTCAACTCTTGTTTGCCAATATTTGTGGAAAAGTAAGATTAACTTATTATATTACGTATTATTCCATCTATTTTTCTTCAATAGATAAGCTTTTTCCGTCTATTCAAACAACTATGGCCTTTCATTATTTTGTAATACGTAATTGATTTTCCAAACAACAGTACAAGAGTACAACACACATTTCCCACATAAGAAAAATTCATAATGAATATTGTTATTGTTATTATCATTAATAATAATGTTATAACTTATAAATCTCCAATCCCTTTTGTTTTGTATATAATCAAAGAAAGAACCTATGCTCTTAATCACAGCCTTAAAGCTATTGATTGTTTTAAATCTTTTTTTTTTAAACTACGCACATATGTAAATAATATCAACATTTATAGATTTGGTATTTTAGTTAATATTGAGAACTAATATAGTAGCCATTAAATGGACGGATAAGTGTCGCTATACATTATGAAACAATGTGTGGCCTGTAAAAACCTCCTTAGCCCTAAGAAAGAAAATCCAAATATAATAGAATAAATTGTTGTAGTTATATTGCTACAAAAGTTTTCAATATAGCACGTGTTTTTTAGGTTGAAGGATAAGGATGTATCAGTCATTTCTCTAAAATAACAGCTGTATATTATATCACAAGATGATATAACGTACTAGTGTTTCGTACATTTCTTTTCTTTTGCAACAATAAAAATCTTTTAAATGATTGTATATTAAAAGTATTACGTGTCTACTAAAATAACCGAGAATTATATTAAATTACGTAACAAATGGAATTTAATTTCATTATATGCGTGTTTTTTGGGTTTTGTTATAGGTAAATTAAGGGGTGTAGATCGAAAGTTGTCATCCAATCATATTTCGTCCAATCATAAATATTGACATTTTATTTAAAATCTTATATGTATACAAAATCAAATGGTGACCCACCATAAGATTTGAATTAGACCTGACGTGGAATATTTTTTGTTGATTTTATAAGATCATCGTGGATCATGTTGCTACGTGTTCAACATCATCCAGCCTATCATGTTACACCACGTGTCATACGAAATTATTGGGCTTAAATGAGCTGTTTTTTACGACGTGTGAAAGTTAACTGCCGTATACGATAACGGTTTCTTCAACGTTACACGCTTATTAATTTTCTAATCTTGAATTTCCATGTGTTAGATTTGACTAACTACGACATGATTTGATGTTGGGTTTCATTTTTTTATACTTTTATAAATAATATGTTTGTTTTTTTTAATTTATATAATATTAATTACCCAATTTAGTTGTGGACATGCGTATGTGGTTTTACGTTTATTTTTTTAACGGTCGTGATATGTTTTATGTTTCGTTCTAATTTATACCCATTAATATGCCGTAACGCACTTGCATAGTTTAATGTTTTTACATTTATTTTTGTTCGGTTTTATTTCTTTTGTTTTACTAGTTATTCCGGTGTTGGTGCCGTTAACAACATTGTGACATTGATGATATTTAAAACGATTTTACGCTCTCATCGCAACGCGTGAGGCTTGAATACTAGTTTTCTCTATTTTCTCTCGTAATCAAATTAACAAAATCGGTTGACTATATAAGTCTAAAAATCGAAAAACCAGTCATAGGCTTGGTTTTAGCTCATTACTAACCAAGCCTATGACTGAATCAAACCAAACTGTGCTCACTCGTAGACGGCTAATTATATGTCACGTAATGCAGGTCCGTTGTATCATATGGGGTGGTACCATTTATTCTATCAATACAATCCGGAAGGGGCCATTTGGGGTAACATTAGTTGGGGACATGCGGTTTCAAAGGACCTGATTAACTGGTTTCATCTCCCTTTTGCAATGATCCCAGACCAATGGTATGATGTCAATGGTGTCTGGACTGGATCTGCTACAATCCTCCCCGATGGTAGGATCATCATGCTTTACACCGGGGACACCAATGAGTTGGTTCAAGTCCAAAACTTAGCCTACCCCGCTAACCTATCCGATCCCCTGCTTTTGGATTGGATCAAGTATCCGGGTAATCCGGTTTTACTCCCTCCACCCGGTATTGCCAACGATGACTTCAGGGATCCGACAACGGCATGGCTCGGGCCGAATGGAAAATGGCGGATCGCAATAGGGTCAAAGGTGAATAAAACAGGCATAACACTAGTTTACGAAACAACAGATTTCACGAGCTACGAGTTATTAGAAGATGTGATGCATGCTGTTCCAGGCACGGGTATGTGGGAATGTGTGGACTTTTATCCGGTATCAACAACCGATTCAAACGGGTTGGACACATCAGTCAATGGGCCCGGCGTTAAGCATGTGTTGAAATCGAGTTTGGATGATAACAAACATGATTATTATGCACTGGGGACGTATGATCCAATTAGTAACAAGTGGACACCTGATGATCCGTATTTAGATGTGGGTATTGGGTTACGACTTGATTATGGAAAATATTATGCGTCAAAAACATTTTACGACCAACATACTCAAAGAAGACTTCTTTGGGGTTGGATCGGAGAAACAGATAGTGAAGCTGCTGACATTCTAAAAGGATGGGCCTCCGTTCAGGTAAAACTATACACTATTGAGCCAAAAATTAAACTACTGGAACAAAAATTAACACTACTAACGAAAATAATAGTGAACCCCTTATATCATTCGCCCTTGCTTGTTAGATTCATTATGCTTCAAAAATTCACACACCAATATAAAGTTGTCAATATTAATATGTATTTTACTTGATTTTCGATTGTACACAGACCATTCCAAGAGAAGTGGTGTTTGACAAAAAAACTGGTACAAATGTTCTCCAATGGCCTATTAAAGAGGTGGAGAAGTTGAGAACCAAAAGTACGATATATCAGAAAGTGGTTCTTGAACCGGGATCTCTTGTGCCTCTTGACGTCGGCTTAGCTACACAGGTGATGTTCGTTAGAGAATAATATGTGATGTAATTATAATAAACATTTACACGCGTGTAGATTATTAAAAACTTGTGTATAAAATAATTTCAGCTAGATATATTTGCAACATTCGACATCGATAAGCAAACGATAGAGGCGTCAGTCGAAGCAGATGTGGGTTACAACTGCACCACTAGTGGTGGTTCCTCCTCTAGAGGTGCTTTTGGTCCATTTGGATTAGTGGTTCTTGCAGATGAATCACTTACAGAGCAAACTCCTATATATTTCTATATTGCTAAAGGTACTGATGGGGTTGCTAACACTTATTTTTGCGCCGATCAATCGAAGTAAGTTTCTGATTAGTTATCTCGACAATCATGTTACAAAATATATAAAATTAATTAACAAGTTAACATTGAAATTGTGTCAATGCAGATCATCAACGGCTTCAGATGTCACTAAGTTAATCTATGGAAGCAGTGTTCCTGTGCTACACGGAGAAAGTTATAGCATGCGATTATTGGTTGATCATTCAATCGTAGAAAGTTTTGCGCAAGGTGGGAGGACGGTTATCACATCAAGAGTGTATCCTACAAAAGCAATTTATTCAGCAGCAAAGGTGTTTCTATTCAACAATGCAACCGGAGTAACTGTAACTGCAAATGTAAATGCTTGGAACATGGATTCTGCACATATCGACGATTTCCCTTTCCACAACGAACAACGTTAAAACTGCGAGCCTGCTACTAAAATAGAATGTCAACATGTTGTATTACATCCATGTATTATTATTATTAATTTTTTTTGTTTTGTTTCGATATGCCTTGTCTACACCCCCATAATCATCATCAATTCTTCAAAAAATGGGTTGATTCGGACAAATTGTCGCAATATAAGAGTTGAATCCATTTTTTATAAGGTTCGTTTCAACCAAATTAACTTTATTTAGTTAGTACCCGTTTTGATACAAACCAAATTGACACCTTTACAAAACAACATTTTTGATCGGTTACTTGGTCCAACCCGACTTGTCCCTTTGGGTAGACTTGTTTGTTATCAATTAATCTCGTGAAATCTACCTAAATATCTGAAACTATACAAACTCCGCTTTAAAATTTTTGATAGTATACATGATTACATGTTATGTACATTTGACATACGAAACTTTACCAACATAAATGGGTTAATGGACTCACATATGATCACACACGACACATGATTCATCGCCTACAAAACTTAAATGCATTGACCCTATCTTAAACCAATCCGGATACGGTTCAAAGCCGTATTCTAAGCTGATCCAAAAACCAATTCGGTTATGATCTGATCCTTCAGTTTGAGATTGAATCGAGTAATCTATCAATACTAATAAAAGAAGATTTTGTGTGACACTTGTCACAATTCTAGAGCTATTAAGTTTTATTTTCCCGCTTCTCCCTTCTAATAAATATTACATTAACTACAAATGATATTATTTATTTCTTTTCATATTACAAATATAACTTTTTTAAAAAGAAATGTTTCTACAAATGCACTTCATAAAGAAATAGCCTTTCTAAAAACAAAAAAAAAATTCATAAATAATATCAAATTTTTAAAAAACACAATATATTTTAAAACATGTGGCTTTTAAAAATAAAATTCTTATGAAACAAAAGTAATTAAATTTCAAAGTTATAATAATAAATTGTTAAAAATGGCACTTTTTTAAAAAAGGTTTGTTTTGAAATAATTTGTTTAAAAACCAACTTTATTGAAAAAAACAAAAAAAAAATTAAAAAAAGTTTAAAAAATGATATCATTCTTTTATCACTCGTACGAAATGTAATCATATCTTATATTAAAAAATCGTTTTATAACTCATTAATTTTTATTAATAACTATTTAATATTTTATTTATTCAGCACGTGTAATACAAGAGGTACTAACCTAGTACTATATAATTCATTGAATCATGTTTTCAAACCGATCTAATCCAATCTTGTATGGTTTTTCTTTAGAAATCCGATTTTGATTTTAATTAACTTGATCTGAACCATTCTAGTTTCGTCTGGCCCAAAACCAATGTTGCCCAATGCGCACCAGGCCACCAATAAGTGGGCCATTGGGGGAGATGCAATATGAATTTTTTGGTTGGCCCACAGCCTTTTAGTTAGCCCACATGTCACATATGTTATTTTTAGTCAGTTCCAACTTCCAACTTCCAATATGCATTTTTTTTGTTAGCTCACAGTTCCCTTGAATCATTTCTGTTCGTCTTCTTGTTAATTATTTAATTGTTAACTGTTAGTGTAAGTGTTCTTCTATTAAAAGGTATGGAAAACTTTTTGAAAAAGAAAATATGTATTAAGAATAGTACATGAATTTGACATGTCTTTACGTGGTATAATTTTCTTATTACGCGTTCTAATATCGATTCCTTTGTTTCTTGCCGAGTTGTTTTTAATTTCTTATTTCTAAAATTTTTAGCACAAAAAATGAATCAACTTTCTTATAGAATCACTCGTACATTTGATTGCAAGACTTTTGAATTATACTACTTTTACTTGTTAAAGGTAGAACAAACAAAATAAGATATTTAGGAGTGCTCCTAAACCTACCTGTCTTTTACATACTTGATGAGTCCCTCCCTAATTAAAAAAGTAATATCCCTTTCACAAGAGAAGATACGTTTGATATCAAGGATACGTTTAGCCACTCGTAGCACTAATTTTTTAGTTAGTATATTTCCTACTATATTCTAGGAAATTCGGATTAAATTAAAACGTCTAAAAAGTAAAAGTAACCAAATGATTATGAACCTTTTATAAATCTTATCTGTATCATATTTAAAATAAGTTATTTTTGAAAAATACAAATTGAATATTAATATTACAAGATGTGATGCATTTACCAATAATATACTAACTAATATTTTGACAAATGATACTCTTAACGTTTATTTTTTTTATCAAATGATGTTCTAGTAGCATGATTATCAAATACTTGCACTTGATTTTCACTCAACTTTACTCATAAAGATGATTATGAACAAAATGGAAAAACATAGAAGCGGAATCATTATAAAAATATACAGGTTTAAATCAATTATAATTACGCTATTTGGATCGTCAATGATGACAAAAATGAAAAGTAAAAGAATCATTAATCAAATTATTAGTATGGATTATTATCGGGTAATATACATTATTTGAATTATTAAAATCCAATGTTTGAGAAATAGCATATTTAATCAATTCAAAACGGTGGAAATCAAAAGAATTTAACGATACAAAAATTAATTCCAATTCTTTTTAATGATAGTGTTGGTAAATAAAAAATTAACTAAATTCAAAGATAATCTTATTAAAACAATATAACACAACTTTTGATGAGAAAAAAGCCAAAAACGTTATCATTCTAGAGCATGTTTTATAATAAGTTATGCCTCTAACAACTTTAGCGCCATTTCAGTTACAAATAACCCATGTATCACGCCGATGAAGCTGGAGAATGATCGTTCAATGGTAGGCCAACATGCTCTCCACACTATGACGCCCCAAAACACGCCCAAAGTTTTCAGCTGAAATCATATAAAGAAAACCTCTATAAAATCACCAATAAACCCTTTGTAATTCCACCACAAGACAACCTGAAGATGTCGTTATCTTGTCCTATGTTGTTGTGTTTGTTCCACATTGTTGTTCTATTGCTTTGTGGGTTCTGTTATGCCGGTGATCCTGTTGCAAAATACGAACTTGAGTACTCTTACATCACTGCTTCTCCACTTGGTGTTCCTCAACAGGTGGGTTTTGTTAAGGGTTTTGTGTTGATTGTGATGTTTATGCGTTATGGTTGTTAATCTATCAGTTGTTCGATGAAATGCCGCAGTGAGCGACACACATGTGTTCTGTTGTTTCTTCATGTAATTTGTTGTCAAATATAAGTTGTGTTTTGATTACTTGACACTCATTTACTTGTTTGTATACATTGGTTTAAAGATACTGTATCCTGTCATAAGTTGATTATGGAAGTATCACAATGGAGTTATTGTGAAATCTGATAACAGGTTATAGCAGTGAATGGGAAATTTCCAGGTCCAACACTTAATGTTACCACCAATTACAATGTTGTTGTCAATGTCAAGAACAAACTAGACGAAAGCCTCCTCATTACATGGTATGCTTACTGTGATTTACATTGAATGTACTTTGCAAATATTATTACTTGCATATTATAGTTCATGTTTTGAAAATGTGAGCTTATGTCCAATAGGCCTGGAATAGAAATGCGGCGTTCTTCTTGGCAAGATGGGGTGCTTGGCACTAATTGTCCCATTCCTTCGAATTGGAACTGGACGTACCGATTTCAAGTTAAGGATCAGATTGGTAGTTACCACTATGTTCCAAGTACTAATTTTCAAAGGGCAGCAGGTGGATTTGGTGGTTTTGTTATCACAAATCGTAAGGTTATACAGCTGCCTTTTGATACCCCTGATGGAGATATGGTGATTACTATTGGTGATTGGTATACCCAAAATCACTCGGTTAGTATTTGATCTTGTTTCTAATACATATTGATAGGAAACTTATCTCTGATGTATGGTTTTATACTTTTTGTGTAACTAGGCACTCAGAGCTTCTCTTGATGCTGGAAAGGAGCTCGGTATGCCAGATGGAGTCCTGATTAATGGCAAGGGACCTTTTAAATATAGTTCCATTGTTCCAGATGGGATTAACCATACTACACTTAATGTTGATCCAGGTAAATGTGATTGATTATTTTTTATTATATGAAGCTTCATGATATCATTCTTAATAGTTTGTATCTTTAAATCAAATAGTTTAGGAGGTTGTATGCATTGGTGACTTCAGCCCATGTTTGACCCTTTTCTAGTAAAGTCCTCTATAGTTGTAACAAATATTGTTGTGTACTACAGGTAAAACTTATAGAATTCGTGTGATCAATGTTGGAGTATCAACTTGTTTAAATTTTCGGATTCAAAGCCATAATTTGCTTCTAGCAGAAGCTGAAGGACATTATACGTCCCAACAAAATTATAGTAGCTTTGATATCCACGTGGGACAATCTTACTCCTTTCTGGTTACAATGGATCAAAATGCAAGTACTGATTATTACATTGTCGCGAGCCCCAGATTTGTAAATCAAACAACCTGGCAACGAGTTACAGGCGTTGCTGTTTTGCACTATTCGAATTCCAAAGGACACGCCTCCGGTCCTCTACCTGACCCTCCGAGTGACATGTATGATCCTACATTTTCATTGAATCAAGCAATGTCCATCAGGTATATTTAAGTTAATAAATGAATGAATTACAACATAAAACACTTTTTGTCATTAGAATCATTTATGATCAATTTTATGTCTATCAGGATGAACAACAGTGCCAGTGGAGCCCGCCCAAACCCGCAGGGCTCATTTCACTATGGATCAATTAATGTAACAGACACATATGTGTTGAGAAGTATCCCACCATTAATGATCAATGGAAAACGCCGTGCTTCTTTTAATGGGATTTCATTTGCTAATCCTAAAATTACACCAGTGAGGCTTGCTGATAGTCATAATGTGAAAGGTTCTTATAAAATGGACTTCCCAAAAATGCCACTAAGCGAACCACCACGTGTAGATAGATCCATTATTAATGCGACTTATAAAGGGTTTGTGGAAATCATACTACAAAACAATGATACAGTAGTTCAGAGCTTTCATATGGATGGTTATTCATTTTTTGTTGTCGGGTATATTTCCATTCATATATATGTACATATATGATACATCCTACTATTTCTGCATCTTCTGTTTCAAAGACTTGTAAATGTTGATGGCAATTATTAATAATATTCAGGATGGCTTATGGAAACTGGACAGAAAGCAGTAGGGGCTCATACAACCGATGGGACGCTATTGCACGCTCTACTACACAGGTTAATTTGTTAATTCTATAGTTGACAAAGGTTTTCCTTTATGTGTTAAGAAAATTGGGATTTTTGTAACAGGTTTTTCCAGGAGGATGGACTGCAATTCTTGTTTATCTTGATAATGTTGGTGCTTGGAACCTTAGGACTGTGAATCTTGATAGATGGTATCTTGGCCAAGAAACATATATGAGAATCATCAATCCTGAAGATCATGAACAGAAAACCGAATTGCCTGTGCCTGATAATGTTTTGTTTTGTGGTGTTCTTGGAAACTTGCAAAGGTATCGACATGTGTGTATATGTTTCTTTTGTTTTGAAGATCATATAGCATATTAACCAGTGTCACTAATCTGTATGTATTTTCAGGCCTCAAAGATCAATGTCTTTATCAGGATCAAACATTGAAAAACTGTCAAAGCCTGGTCACTTGATGCTGATGGCATTTGCAGCTGTTGTGTATATGATGATTTAAGAATTTGTAGGTCAAATTTAATTTTCTAAAAAAGCAATTTCTGGGTTGCTTTTGTTGGCAGAAATCTAGGGTCTTGTTTTGGTGTTGTCGCCAAGTGAAACACCATTTTAACTTGTTTAAATATTTGGTTTATTCTAGTAGAATGAAAAGTTATATACAGAATTGGAGATGATAAACCTAACAAATGATCATACACACGTCACCTCAGTTCGAAAAAGTATGGGCTAGATCTTAGCGGGGTGTAAACAATTAAATTAAATTTAAGCCATCTGCAAAACAATAGGCTAAATCTGAAGTCATCTGAAAAAAAAAAAAAAAAGCTAAGTCTGTCGTCTAAAATGATTAGGCCAAATTCTAACCATCTGAAAAATGTATAGTAAAACTTAGCTGTCCGGTTAAAGTGTAATTTTTTTAACATGTCTTGATTTGATTGTTGTTTTCATATACCCATAACATATTTTAAGGTTTTTGTGTACGTAAAAGTTTAAACCTCTATAGCTGGTAGAGCTTATTAAATGTATTTTACTTAGTTGGTTTTGAATATAAATGGGTTAAAAATAAATGTTATTTCATAAATATAAAAAATTATTGTTTATTTTTGTACAGAACATAGTGAAATAATTTATTTTGGTAATTTTTCTGCTGCATGAAAAGTGACATGTGATGACACTCAAAAGTTCTTTTTTAAATGGCCTTTCTATTTTTTTAGTTCTTTTGAATTCTTTTAACATGCATACCCGCTAACACGGGTGAAAAGATTGATGATCTCTTGTATAAAATTAGAGTAAATTACTGTTTTCGTTCCTGAGGTTTGACGAAAATCACGGGTTCAGTCCAATAGTTCATTTATTACATTGACGGTCCAATAGTTTTAAGTTTTGTTTCAATCCGACCCACACCACTAACACCGTTAAATATTTCTGTTAAGTTGATATTAAATGACAAATTTACCCCTACCATTAAAATAATAATAAACCCCATATCTCATCCTAACCTAATTTGCTTTCTCTCTCTTTAAAAGAAAACCCACAACATTCTTTCTCTCTCTAAAAGAAACCAAACACCACCCACCACCACCATCCTTCCCCACCACCCACCACCACCAACCATCACCTACCACCCATCATCACTACCACTCACCACCTACCACCACCATCCTCCACTACCCACTCATCACCATCATTCATCTTCGTCACCCTACCATCTCTCTCTCTCTCTCTCTTTCTCTCTCTCTCTCTCTCTCACTCATCCGAGAACCGCCGATCTCACCTTCACCGCTCCTCTTTGGTCGCTACCCTCTTCGGTTTCCACCGCCAAGTACCACCTACCTCCACCGATCTAGGGCTTGGGGATCTTGGATCTTGTTAGATCAAAACCCCAAAATCAAAGGGTGAACGATGGTGTTGCTAGTGGTTGAATACGACAGTAAAGAGGGAGGGAGACGGATTATGGTGGTGGCCGGCGTTTTCAGGTTGTGGTGGTGGCCGGCGTTTTCAGGTTGTGGTGGTGACCGATGTCCAATGGTGGTGGTTATGGTGGATTACGATGGGGGGAGAGAGAAAGAGACAGAGAGAGATGGATAAGGATCGGTGTCACTGGATTTGTTGATGGCAGGCGGGTTTCAGTTGGTGGTGGTGAGCAGCGGTCATGGTCATCCGGTGATGATGATGCTAAATCTAAGAGAGAGTGTCTGAGAGAGAGAGAGAGAGAGAGAGAAGAGAGAGATGGGTGAGGGTAGAAATGGGGAAGTGGTTTATATTTAATCAGGGGCACAAAAGTCTTTTTACACTATTTAACAGAATAAACAATGCCGGTGTTAATGACTTGGATAAAATTGAAACAAATCTTAAAACTATTGGGCCGTCAATGTAATAAATGAACTATTGGACTGAACCCGTGATTTTCGTCAAACCTCAGGGACGAAAACAGTAATTTACTCATAAAATTATTTTGCTTATTTCAGTGAATACAAACCTGGGCTGCTTTCAACTGATATTAAGTGAACAACTTAAGCCCAATTATTATATGTGAAGCCCACTTTTATCATGTACCCGTAGGCCCGTAGCCCGTAAGGATCATATTATTATTTCTACAATTCTTAAAACTTCGATGAGTGCTTATTGCTTAATATAGCGGAGAACACAAATATAATTACTTATCTATATAATAACAAACTGATAGCTACAGTAAGGTACTATCTCTAAAGCATCAAGGTACAAGATCTTCAATGCTATTGTTATGTACATATATTGAACCAAAATGTACAAATACATGATGCATGTTTTCACTTTCTGGCACATAATCCTTCCACACACTCCTCCTGTCTTACCAAATGTACAAATACATGATGCACAAAACCAAATTAGCTACAAGCTTACAGTAAATATAACTTATTGATTGGAGTTTAGTCCAATCAAGAAACGTCATGTGATGGAGTTTAGTCCAATCAAGCTTACAGTAAATATAACTTATTGATTGCGTCACGATGTGGTTTTTTATTTCCCTAAATTTATCTATATTCATAATTTAAATTTTATTATTTATTTTTCTAGATCTTTAAAATTCCATCATGTTTTGATTGCGTCACGATGTGTTTTTTGTATCCGTGTTTTGAAGTTCGGCCCTATCACGAGGTTTACGCGCAACGCGCGTAGGAACACTTCTAGTTTAATTAAAAAAACAATTATAACAATACCTATTCAAACAAAAGAGAATAATATATTTATTTCTATAATATATATTTTTTTTAAAATATTAACGTATGAATAAAATTATAGGTATTTAAAAATCATAAGGAAGTTGGTTTAAAAGTTAACATTTGTAATCACATAATTTTGACATATGTGTATAATTAAGTTAGTTAAATTTATAAAAGATAATTTTACCTATTTAAACTCTTAACAAAATTCATATAAAAGCAATGATGTTGTACTCAAATGTATTATAATATAGTATAAATATAATTCACATGTATTTTCCAATTTTAGTATTCTAGAAAAAACTTTAAATATATTATAGTTTGCTCTTATTATAGCTTTTAATATATAGTATTTTTATAAGTGTTTTGATACGAATTAAATTCTAAACCAAGCTATACGCCAAATATGATATATATTGTTTCCTTTTTAATCGCTTTCGTGTTATGAACCCTTATTTTTACAATGACATAACTTTTTTTTTTTGTTATTTGAATATATTGTTGCGACTCGCTTTTATACCTACATTTTAATAGTTTACTGGTTTGCATTCAAAGGAAAGTTCTATAGATTTATTGCATGACACCAACTCTCCCCTTCTCTGAGTGCAATTAAACTTTATCTCCAAGCATACTGTATTTCTTTTCTATATACATCATGCATGACCCAAAAGGGCAACATGGAATTATTTAAACCGATCAAAATATATGTTTTGGAAGATATTGCATAAGATCTAAATTACACTGCAACAAATAGGTGAACTGAGTACGTGTTATCATTTTCATTTGAAGTGGTGAAATTAATAGATGGTATTTATTTGAATATAACGCTCCGGATAACCATATGGCGTAGGTTCAACAATACTGCTTCGGATTGGTATGAAAGAGGCATAAGGCCCGGGTAAAAGTATCAACCAATATCGCCGCTATCGGTGTTATACGACGTAACCCCCACTGCTAGATCATGAGACTGGTCAATGGCCAGAACTTATTACTCGAAAGGTTACATATCGGCGCTATTGAAAACAATTCTTGTAGTGGTATGTTGTGACGAGCCTACCTCTCAACAAACCAATAACCACATTATAACGGTATTGTTGGGCGGGCCACAAGCCACGTCAAAAATAAATTAATGCAGATCCCAACCAAATATTATGTTAATTATAAATAGATGTGTTAGATCACTCTTTGTAGGATGATGCCAGTTCAATGTTGGATCGAGTATTAGCCCAGAATCGTTGAAAATGCTCCAGAACCAACACAATTAACACACCAAGATTAAAAAAAAAAACTAGTCTCAACTCTAAGAATTTATTAAGAAAAAAACCATAAAATAAACTCAATACAAGATTTCCCCATTTATACTAAAGAATATAAGACTTGTTTCTTAATTACCTCCAACTTCTAATTAACAGTAAGAAAAAAAATCAAAATAAAAAATTAAAAAATTATTCTCTCATACAAAATCAAACCAAACACAATCTAGTTATACATAACATCAATATTAAATTTCCAACATCAAATACAGTAATACAACTATTTTCTCTCCACTAATGTCTTATTCTCTTGTTCTCGTTACAAAGTTATAGGAGTTGATAATTAAGTTAGTTTATAGTATAATTACTTGATCTTACAGCCGCAATGCAATATTAATGAATGGTAGAAATACAAACATGATGTAAAACATCAACTTTTAACTTTGTTAAAAGTTGTTTTTATCAAATAAACAACAGTTTAATGAAATAACAGCGCATGCAGCTGCAGTTTGTAGGGGTCATAATGAAGCCCACACACAACAGACAATGCTGTGATCCCAAGTAATCATAAAATACAGCAGCACCATCATACCAGATATTTGATGATTTTAATACAATAACACCCATCAAACAAATTGATTAAATGGTTATGATACTCTACGTAAAGCTAGATAAACAAGTTAATAAGGCACAGGTAACACTTTAGGTCCTTATTATGTACAAGAAATAATAAGGGTTAATAACTTCAATAAAGTCGCGATTTTCCATCATTTCCATAGATCTATGCGGTCATCGTTGTATATGGAATTTGATGCATCTTCCGATTCGATAATTTGTTGATCTTCTGCATTTTGGTAAGATTGGTCATGATTTTCCTTTATTGTTACATCTCCTTGATTAAGTAATTGTGATGCAACAAACTTGTCAAGAACGCGCCAATCTGTCAATTGATCGTTAATCTTTTGGTCTTGATGTTGTTGGATATTGTTGTTATTGTCTTGTGTGTGCAAGGAAGGCTGTGAACTACTGCTTCCTTCGTTTACATCGATACCGAAATTGGGCATGGAAGAACTGCAAGTTGAATGATGTTTTGGACCCTCTAGAAGTGGGAGTTGGAGACAATATTGACCTGGGGTAATATGATAATTTTGCATATGATCTAGTTGATCTTTCTTGCAAGAACCATATGGGTATTGGTAAGCATTGTTACCTAAGTTGGATCGAATGTTGTTTTGCGTTGGAGAGTCGATTTCTGATGTGAATGAGACTCGATGATCACCGTACCACATTGGTTCATGCTCACTTGCTCTCCTCATTATTGGTAATTTTTTCTTAAACACCCTACATACCACCCACCCTTCCTCCTGTTTACAAATTACAAAATAGAATGTTATTTTATAGTGTAAGAAATAAGGGTTTTGCTAACCATAAACCTTAGAGCTTAAGCTAATTGAAAGGTTAACTTTTAACAACCATCTGATTTTGATTAGCCGTAAGGGTAATAATATTATAGCATAATCCAAAAACAAATGTTCCTATATATCAGTGCATCCTTTATAAGTTTATGTAAATAATGCCTATTGTGTTTCTGAAATTCTAAATTCATGATAAGTTTTCATTGAAATAACAAAAAATAATAGTGTTCATCATAAACTTGCCTGTGTTGTGGTTGCATTTTCATCTGTTTCAAGGCGATATTCGTGCATGATCCAATCCGATTTTAGACCATTAGGCGCACGACCTTTATAAAAGACCAATGTCTTTCTCATCCCAACCAATTCTTGCTTAGAGTAAATAGCTTTATCCCTTCCTGTTGCCTTCCAAAATCCAGCTACAGTAGCTCTATTTGTGCGAGAGCCTGTTGGGTACTTCTTATCTTTATGACTAAAGAAATACCAATCGTTTTGCTCTTCGGTACCTAGCCTGCATAGTTCTAGTAATCTTCACAATTTAGCATCTTTCAACTAACACCATTTATGATATGATATCTGAATTGACGAATTATGTGTATGATTAAAAGATTAACAAAGTTCATTGAGTTGTTAGTATACCTTGAAGATCCCATGGCTCAATTTTGTAAAGATCTACATCTCTGATGACATCTAATTCGATTGCACTCGAGTTAATCTTCTTCCTAAGGTAGTAGTCCACAAGTTCTTCATCAGTTGGATGGAAACGAAAGCCAGGAGGAACCCGCGAAAACGTATTCATATTTTCACCTTTAGGTGTGTTGATCCTGTACCTTCAAGACAACAACCATCTTGATCAGTTTACAAATACACATGATCAATAAAATTGATCAATCCACCAAACAACCCTTCATGAAATATGATCATATTATATATGCTAAAATTTCAAGAAATACTAGAGTCTAGAGAGCTCGCTTACAAATCAACAAGATCGAATTCGGCGTCTGCAAATCAAGTAAGATCTGATCTTTTTAGGAAAATTGAGTGTAGTTCCTCCAAACATATTAGGGTTTCAAATGCTTTTGGAATTTGGTTGATCAAGAAACTACAAGATGCTTGATTTATTTCTTGTTTACGGGATCGAATAATGGTTGATCATGCCCAGAGGCAAAGAGTTCAATGCAATGGGAAGATGCTAAAAGAAAGAAAGCTCAAGAGATTGAAGAAGAAATGAGTTATAAAAGAGTTGTATGTATAGATAGAGAAATAGAGACAAAGAAACCCTAATCATGATGAAAGATGATGACATATGGGCAAGTAAAGTAAAGTGTAGATGTGTCTCATGTTGTAGGCTATATTTGTCTTTCACTGTCAGATGTGCTAAATTGGTGGCCAAGATTTTTGTGCCCTAAATATCTTTTGTGACAAATACGCACCGTCACCAACTAACTGATCACCAGCAACCGATGGAGACACTAGTCTTGTCTTATTTCAACTTTGAGGTTTCAGTTGTAGGGTTATATTAATTAGTTCAGTTTTAGAGCGTATGTGTAGTAATTTTAGAATTATAATATGTATAGAGCAAATAACGTAAGAGTATAAGGCGTATATATATGCTATATAAAATCTATATAACAAATTAAAAATTAGAATATGTAATGATTTATTGTTTATGTTAACTAATTTTTAGATTATTTTAGTGTTAAAGTAATACGATACATCATGAATGAAATTATCTTAGCCTGGTATGTGAGAACCATCATGGATTTTTCTAATTAGTCGTCTTTTGAAAAGTTTAAAGGTTAATTATATGTAAAAACAAAGGAAAGTCATTATGTAACCTTAAAAGTTGAGGATTAAGAGAATCATTAGCCTCCAATTGTTACAATCTTAAGTTTTTGATTAATCACACTTACTAAGATTCAAAGGACAAAAATGTTATCCTAGATCACCCACAATGGTACTTGTGTTTTTCCTCAAAAACAAGTCTAACACTTTTTCTTTCCTTCGTGCCCCTTACATCATTTCTTACCGTTCTTGGTCAAAGATGATCCGCCATTCTTACACCAACTTCTCACTTCCTCTCCTCTCTTCTTCTACTTTTATAAGATTCCTCTTAATAATAGTCATAAATTCTACTTCTTAATTAAACTCTCTATATGATTCTTGACATGTGAATCGGTTCCGCTAACACTAGCCGAAAACGTTTTAAAGACTCTAGAAGAGTGTATATAAGCTTAAGTATGAGATATCTCATCCTTCCGGTGTTCTCATTATGCTTATATATGGAAAATCCTAAACTGACGTGATCAAGTATGGACGTATGGTTTTCATTAGACTTAACTTTGATAATTGATAAATTTTGGTCTAGTTGATGCTGATAGTTGTATTTAGTTTTGATTAGCAGCCAATAATAAACAAAATTTTAAAATTGTGTCACTTGTTTTAAGGAGAGATTCTAGTATTTCTTGTGCCTTAACAGCAAAATTAT
Source organism: Flaveria ramosissima (assembly GCA_025215565.1). Classification (NCBI taxonomy): domain Eukaryota; kingdom Viridiplantae; phylum Streptophyta; class Magnoliopsida; order Asterales; family Asteraceae; genus Flaveria; species Flaveria ramosissima. Next base: position 2,838,181 of record CM046040.1, on the reverse strand, counting down.
TATCTTTAAATACATTGTTATTTAATAACTAATTATAAAGACATATATATTTTATTATTATCAAATATAATTATCTTTTAATACGAGAGAGGTACGAAAATATCATTGTTATGATGTCTAGTTGTACCACGCGGCATCCTGATTATTCATTTATCATATAAGATTATTACTAAGCAAAACAAACATTAGCGGTTAAAAAATGGTTGATATATAACACGAATATTGTCAAATGTGGCTAACTCAAATCGTAAAGACAGAAGTATTTAAAAAAAAAGGTCTTAGATTTAAATTCTAAGATGTAATTGATAGTAATTAAAATTTAAATGTTAGAGTTTCATCTATCCATTAAAAAAAATATATTAGGATTATTTATTAGTTTAGGAAAAAAGTTAGTATATATGGAGCATGATTGAACGGACCGCATTCAATTCTACTGGTCGTGACATATAAGCTTCGTCTCCACTACCACCGACGGTAATCATGCTTCCACACTCATCCTCAACCCCCGTGCGCCCATCATTCTTACAATACTCCTTTTAATTAATTTGTAACATTAATTATATATTGTACCCCTCAGCTCCTTTTTTATTTATTAGTTAACGTCTTACATATGTTATATATAGTTTAACACAAAGTATAGATACGAAATGACCTTCGGGACGAATTGAGTAACCAGTTAAAATGTGTTTTCATCGAACATGTTATCTTTGTGTTTGCAAAATCACGAAATGTTGGCCTTCTCTTAAATTAAATGATACGTGGAGATGAAGAAGTTATAGCGTAGGGAGTGGTGGTTAGATAAATTGATATATATCTTTTAATTTTCAGAGGGGGTAAAATGATTAAATTGTATTCATGTAAATTAAGATACATTATATAGAAGAATGAAACAATTCTACACCGAAGATTACACACAAACAAGCACCGAACACAATCGATAAACACAAGATTACCAAAATGATTTCAATATGATTGCAATTACAATGAAGAACAAGTGCAGAATTGACTTGATGAAAGTCAAATTCGTAACTAACTAATCCAAGCATTAACTAACTATTAATAATCAGCAAGTACACAAGAATAGACCTCTAACTATTACAATTGACATAAGTGGTCCCTGAACTAATAACTCACAATCTCCACCTTAGTTCAAGACCAACTTATTTCCAACACTTAACAACTCCAAACATTTCTTAAACTTGAAACATGGCACAACTTTGGTTAAAGCATCAGCTGCATTATCATCTGTATCAACCCTCTCAACCTTTACTTCTTGTGATTGAACAACATCTCGAATGAAATGCAACCTAACATTAATATGTTTAGTCCTCTCATGATACACTTGATTCTTAGAAAGACACACTGCACCCTGATTATCACACAACACCACAGTGTTTTGAAGCATCACACCTATCTCAGAAACAAATCCCTTTAACCATAGTGCTTCCTTTACAGCTTCAGTGAGAGCTATGTACTCTGCCTCTGTAGTTGACAGTGCAACTACATGCTGAAGTGAAGACTTCCAACTAACCACACCATTATACACCTTAAATGCATAACCAGTGGTAGATCGACCTTTATCCAGATCTTTAACAAAATCAGCATCCACATAACCCATCACTTCACAACTAGAGCTTTGACAACTACTAAACACAAGCCCAACGTGCTTAGTTCCATGTAGATACCTCAAAATCCATTTTACAGCCTCCCAATGAAGCTTACCTGGATTAGACAAGAATCTACTTACTACACTTACTGCATAGGCTATATCTGGCCTAGTGCACACCATCAAATACATCAAACTGCCAACAGCATTTGCATATGGTATCCTCTGCATGCTTTCTGACTCACTTGATGACACAGGTGAATCTTTAGATGAAAGCTTAAAATGCTGACCTAGAGGTGTACTCACTGGCTTACAGTTAGACATTGAGAAATTGTTAAGCACCTTCTCAATATAGGCAATTTGTGTAAGATAAAGCTTGTGATTCACAAGATCTCTTGAGATTTCCATTCCTAGGATCTTCTTAGTTGTTCCCAGATCCTTCATCTCAAATTCACCATGTAGCATCTTCTTAGTAGCATCTATCTCAACTTGATCTTTACAGCACACTAGCATATCATCAACATAGAGGAGTAAATAGACATAATTCACTGAATTGTGCTGTTTATAATACACACAGCTGTCATAACTACTTCTCTGAAACTGCTTACTAATCATGAACTCATCAAACCTTTTATACCAACATCTAGGTGACTGTTTCAACCCATAAAGAGACCTTTTGAGCAAACAAACTTTCTCTTCATTCTCAGGATCAATAAAACCTGTAGGCTGCCTCATATAGATCTTTTCATCTAGACTTCCATGCAAGAAAGCGGTCTTGACATCAAGCTGCTCCAGCTTCATGTCACTAGCAACTACCATTGAAAGAATTACTCTAATAGATGAGTGTTTGACCACAGGGGAAAAAATCTCAGTGTAATCAATACCTTCCCTTTGTGTAAAACCTCTAGCCACTAGCCTGGCCTTGAATCTTGGTGGATCACATTCATTAACTCCTTCCTTTACCTTATACAACCACTTGCAATCTACCAACTTTTGCCCGGCTGGTTTATCAACTAATACCCAGGTTTGATTTTTCTTCAATGATTCCATCTCATCAACCATAGCTTCCCACCATTTGTCACTATCATCAGACTGCATTGCTTCATCAAATGACATTGGTGATACCATACTATCCATTTCAGCCACATTGAATACAAAAGCAGATATGTCTTCATTTGATCTATACCTGGCAGGTACAACATGTTGCCTTCTAGCCCTATCCCTGGTTAGACTATACTCACTTGATTGATGAGATGACCCTTCTCCCTGTTGGGAACTTCCCAAAGTGTCTGAAGACCTATCAAGAGATTCTACAGGCTCCACCTCAACTTGCACACAATCCCTCTGATCACTTTGGTCTTTCATCTTACCAATTAAGTCTTTATAAACTACCTCCTCCCTGAACACCACATCTCTACTCAGTACTACCTTAGGTGACCCCTCACCCATTCTCCATAGCCTGTAGCCTTTCACACCTTCAGGGTAACCTAACAACACACACTTCTGGGCCCTTGGATCAAGCTTGTCTTTCTTATCATGAACATAGGCTAATGATCCAAACACTTTGAGGTGGCTGCAATCAGGTCTTTCATTTGACCATACCTCCATAGGGGTTCTCAGCTCAATAGCAGCTGAGGGTGATCTATTTACTAGGTATGCTGCTGTAGTAACAGCCTCAGCCCAGAATGACTTAGGCATCCCTGAGTCAGACAACATACATCTGACTTTGTTAAGTAGGGTTCGGTTCATCCTCTCAGCTAATCCATTTTGCTGAGGGGTACCAGGCACAGTCAGGTGCCTGCCAATGCCATGCTCCTTACAGAATTGGTTGAACAAGGAGCTGCAAAACTCCATACCATTATCAGTTCTGAGTCTTTTCACCCTTTTTCCTGTTTGTGTTTCAACCAACATCTTCCATTCTTTGAACCTTTGCAGTGCTTCATCCTTGTGTTTGAGTATATACACCCATACCCTTCTTGATCTATCATCAATGATAGACAAGAAATATCTCCCTCCACTGAGAGAGTTGGTTCTTGCAGGACCCCAAAGATCTGCATGAACATACTCAAGTATCTCCCTTGTGGTATGAGCACCCTTCCCAAATTTTACCCTGGTTGACTTGCCAAGAACACAGTGCTCACAGAACCCCACACTACAGTCATTAACACCTTGAATGACTTGTTGATTCTTTAGTTCTGCTAAGCCCCTATCACTGATGTGGCCAAATCTTCTATGCCACAAAGTTGCAGTGGTTAGAAGATCATGGCCAGCAACATTTGCAGAGCCACAATTAACATCCCCATCAAGAACATAGATGTTGTTGTCCTTCCTTGACCCAGACAACACAACCAAGGATCCCTTTATCACCTTCACTTTGCCATTCTTCAGACTTATGTTGAACCCTTTACTTTCTAGTGCACCCAGTGAGATCAAGTTCCTCTTGAGTTCAGGTATGTACCTGACTTGCTCAAGAGTGAACTCCACCCCACTCTCCAATCTAAGTGTGATCGACCCTATCCCCTTAATGTGACAGGGTCTATTATCACCTAGTTGCACGGTTCCTAGGTCCTGCATTTCTAACTCAGTGAAGAACTCCACCTTGGGGGTCATATGGTAGGAACAACCAGAGTCCATTATCCAGTCTTGGTTTGTTTGCCTGTTTGATACCATCAAGACATCAGCACTTTCATAGCCATCACTGCTACCATCCACCGACATACTACCATGACTTCTTTGCTGTTGAGCCTCAGGTTGTTTCTTTCGTTTGTTCGGGCAATCCCTTTTAAGATGCTTATCTGAGTTACAGATGTAGCATCTCCTATTAGTCTTTGACTTGGACCGTGAGGATGGCTTGAATTTGGAAGTTCTTGTCTCCGATCTTCCCCTTACAAACAGGCCATCACCAGCCTCATCTTTAACATCTGACCTTCGTTTCAGTTCCTTTGAGTTGATTGCAGCCAAGACCTCCTCCATAGACAATGACTCCCTGCCAAACATGAGCGTATCGACGAAATGCTCAAATACATGTGGTAGTGAGGCTAGGAATATGATGGCTTGATCCTCATCATCTAATTTCACATCGATGTTTTCAAGATCAATCACCAACTTATTGAACTCGTCTACATAATCATCTATTGACTTCCCAGATGTCAATTGGAAAGTGTATAGTCTTTTCTTGAGGTAAAGTCTGTTGGCCAGCGACTTTGTCATGTACAGGCTCTCGAGTTTAGCCCAGATTCCGGCTGCCGTTTTCTGCTTAGCCACTTCCCTCAGAACGCGATCACCGAGACTGAGGATGATCGCACTGTGGGCCTTTTCCAGGATATCCTTCTTCTCCTTCGCTGATAGGTTCGCCGGAAGGTTGTTCTCACCTTTCAGGGCTTCATCAACACCTTGATGCACTAACAATGCCCGCATCTTCACCCTCCATAATCCGAAATCATTTTTTCCATCGAACTTTTCGATCTCAAACTTAGTTGATACCATCTTGTTCTGGAATTGGATTTCTCCCCTTAATCTTCACGATCTCGAGCCGAATCTGGCTCTGATACCAATTGTAGAAGAATGAAACAATTCTACACCGAAGATTACACACAAACAAGCACCGAACACAATCGATAAACACAAGATTACCAAAATGATTTCAATATGATTGCAATTACAATGAAGAACAAGTGCAGAATTGACTTGATGAAAGTCAAATTCGTAACTAACTAATCCAAGCATTAACTAACTATTAATACTCAGCAAGTACACAAGAATAGACCTCTAACTATTACAATTGACATAAGTGGTCCCTGAACTAATAACTCACACATTATAGACTTGACAGAGAAAGTTAACATCAAATACTGTGAAAGAAGTAATATGTTAATTTTCAGATGAGTAATATGATTTCTTTTGGGATGAAGGTATGATTTGCCCACAATCTATCCAAAGAACTTACCAATAGTTTTGTTGTGGATGAGATTTACTGGATAAGATTGTTGTTGTTGTAATAGTATATAAAAAAAGCTTACAAGTTATTATAAACATAAATTTAATATAAAAAACAATGGCAACATTATAACAATCAATTTATAGCAGTGGGTTTGTTGGTATTTGTAATTTCAAGGTGAAAACCAAGGTAGAAGTTGAAGACTTAGCTTCATGTTTTCTTGAGGATCAGTCCAATGACATATGGAGTTGCTTTGTCTTAAATATATGCATCACAAAACAAAGAACATACCACTTCTGGAATATATCTTGCAAAATTGACGACATAATTTGTCTAGTCGTAAATACCTATAAATAGAAATATAGAATAGTGTAAAAATGTTTGCTTTAAGAGCATGGAGGTTAAATATAATGAAACATGCATAACTAAAAAGTCTTGATATTCTCTTACTATACACATCTCGGTCAATTAATTGGCTGCTAATATAAAACGTGCAACTAGCTAAAATCCCTTTAGCTTTCATGTTTTGACTTCAGTTTTGATGTTTTCAAAATTGCCACGAGGTGTCTAATAATTTTTCTTTCTAAATAACACTAAATATCTTCTGTATTTTATGTTTAGTACCAAGTAAAGAGATCGTAGTCCGTAGGTTCAATATTGGTGGGTATTTGGTGTCATAAAACTATTTAACCACTCATAAATAATTATCCTCGAAAAACATCTATATAAACTTTAATAAAAGAAGATTTTTGAAGCCACGTGTCCTTATTTTAAACCACCTATATGCCACGTGTCAGCTTCTTAACACACATCTACTTCCGAATCCCGCCTAAACCCGGTTGCTTCCATCCCTTTTTCCTCTTTCTAAAGAAAAACCCTAGATCAAAATTACCCTCTTCCATCATCGCTCATACCCAATCGTTCGAACACCAGGTTAGTTTCTTCCCAAAATCTTTCAATCTTCTTCCTATTTCTCCTTAAATCTTTCAATCTTCTTCCTAAGTCTTTCATCTATTGTAATATGTTGTAAGTCATTCGTTCGATTGCATATGTTTCTGAGTGGAAGGGTAAGTTACGATAAGGCCTTTTGTTTAACGAAACCCTACCCCCAACTCTATTGCTCAAGATTCATCTTCTTAACATTACAGATTGGAGTTCCATGGATCATCAATCACCAGTTTAAAACCGTAAGATTCCTCACTGATAAACGGCTTCAACTTTTTCACCTCTGATTCTTTTAAATTGTTTTTGAACTACCTATTAACATAACACCCTTCGCTGATTTCATTCTTGTGTTCCTTCAGATATTGTTAGGATTAACACTACAACTTTCAATTGAGTTATTCTCATGCTACTCACATTCATAAATCTTAAAACCTGAACCCTACATCTTTTGTTTTACTTTACGTCATCAAACATAATCCTTTATATTGCTATTTTGTCCATCTCTATTTGAATTGTTATAATCATGGAGTTGATGGGTAAATTATATTACTTAAACATCATCTATGCAACATGATTCATAATTATAATTTGTTCTGTGGATCAACATTCACTGTTACTAATTTCTTATTGTATTTGACCTTGTGCATATGTTCTGTGAGTTCGCTTATTTTTACAATTGAAGGTTCTTAAATTATAGTTGTGCTATTGAAGGTTCTCATATTAGTTTTTTGTATATATTTTTATGCAATATTGAGTTTAGTTGTTTCTAGGACCAGGTGTTGTCTGATTGGATGCCTTAATTATGATTGTTAGATTAATGATTATAAATTAACATTTCATGATGAATTGAAGCCTTACTTTGAACTGTTATGTGTCGAGTTTTTAAATTCCTTCTATAACTTTAAAATATTATTTTGTGTTTTATTTCTTGCAAACATTGTACAGATGGGTTGCTATCGAAATTTGCCTTAGATATAAGTGATTCTTTTACTGATGATCTCAATGCTTAGTGGTGATGCTATAAATAAATCTCTAGGCAAAGGCAACCAATTAATTAACATAGTTTTATTAATAAATTTATACATTTTAGTATAGTTTGTTTTTTGTGTCTCAAAATCTATTTATTGTTTTGTTTTCCCACATCTAAAGTGGAGAAAAGACGATGCAAATAAAGTAAACAATAGTTTGAATAAAGTGAATAATAATGTGTTACGCTGGTCGACTGGCCGAAGAGAGAGAGGAAGACCGCTGAACGGTACACAAAGCCTATTTAAACGCTTTTGTACTCCCAAACCATTGTCAGTTGGAAAGGTAAGTTGCTAGAGAATCCGTCTTAATGTTACAATGTTTTTTGGAATTCAATTCAAATGCTAATTAGTTTTCACACTTTCGTCTCGGTTGATATAAGGCTAAGGCATCCAACTTAAGGATATTCCTGATCTTTTTTCTTTATCCATTATTATTTTTTACGATCATTTAATTTTGTTATGTCTTATTGAAGAATAGTGTGATGATGTGTTATTAATTGTCGTTACACAATTTTAAAGTTTTGTTCTTTTCACTTCTTTGAATAATCAGTCTGCAGTTGAAATTTTTCACAAAGCTTATTCTGTTGCAATTTTAACATCCACAATTGAATGTAACATTCTTAAACATGATTGTTACTATTAATGTTGCTATTTAATGGTGGTTTACTTTTTACAATTGTTTGTCTATAGACGTGAAATTGCACTTACAAGTATGCAAATTATACTATGGGATAGAGGCAAGGTATGCTTTCATCTTATCTTTTTCAGACCCTACAACATGAGTGAGCTTATTCATATATACGTTTGTTTGTTTAATAATATTGGAAAATGAGCCCATTTGAAGTTGAAGTTGTTAGTTATTTAAGAGCTGAGTTGATCATGATTGTTGTTCTGTTTTATCTTTTAATTGATTTTAGCCAATTTCAAATCTTAAAATCATCGAATAAATCCTAGCAAGAAAAATAGATATATGTTTCTTGCTAAACCACTAATGATTCAGCCTTTTATATTCTTGCAACTAAGATTGTGTGAGATTATAAATCATAAAATTTTATAGATATATGGGTCTTATTTACTTGATTTGAAAAGAAAGTTTATGAGATCCATTAGGATGATGGTGTAAAAAATTAGTACATGAATGTTCGCGTTAACACTTGTATAAATATTTGAGAGTGAATGTAATATCTTCTTGCCTTGTTGTTGGTTAAAGAAACAAAATGATCCCTTGACTCCTAATAAACAACAAACGGGAGACGATACAATCTGGACTTTTGGCCTTATATATGGAAAAGGGGAGGTAATGTTACAAACTTACAGATAAACTTCAGCAACACTATTATTTTACTAATAAGTACTTTGCATTTGAGGACTGTTGTTTCATGGATTCTTTTGGTACACAACATAAGAAATATGGAATTATTTTTCCTTTTGGAGGTCAAAATTTTGAAGTCTCAAATTCAGAAGTGACAGGACATTTTTCACAACTTCATGCCCATAGTATTTCTACTGGTAGATTTTATTTTAAGTTTAATGTGGTCATTAGTATATACGGTAAAATTTTAAGAATGTGAATCAGTACTCAGCTGTAGCTAAAACAGCAGACTATTTGATCACTAAGTGAAATGAGTATTTGTTAATACTTGTACAGTTCTAGATTTTAAGTACATTTAAGAATATGTTTCTCATGCATTTTTTAGTAAAATACAAAAGAATTATGGATTTTGACTTCTTATTTCAAATTTGAGTTCTCTAATCCAACATAGAGATTTTTTACTACTATGATGGTAAAAAATTTCAATGTGTATCATTATTATAAGTTCAACGGGTTTATCAAGTATAACTTTATGATGAAAATGTAAAACCTCTATTTGAGTTAAAAATCAACCCATTTAACCTCCAAGTCAGATGTTCTAATATTTTTACTATAATATATAAGAGAAATGAAACTTATTTCTTTTACTTGATTTCATTAAGATTTTTGACATTTTGCTTATAATTTGTATGTGCATGCTTCTTAAGTTACATTTGATTAATTGTGTATATTGTAAGGCTTAATTCATGTGAATAACAAAACATCTTGATTTTATTGTTCTTCATTTTTTTCTTTGCTGTGCATCATGAAAATGAAAAACTAATCCGGCACTCTTTACATAAACGTAAGGTAAAAATAACTCATATACTTTTGATAACTTTGACTTTTAAGGTCAAAGTTTGTGCTTCTTGAACTTAAATTTTACGTGAAATTTATTGTGAACTGAACTCCCATGGTGCAGCTTATGAAATACAGAACATAATTTATTTTTTGGTTTATTTTTATATAAAAATTATGAGAAGTACAGAACATAATTTATTTTTTGGTTTATTTTTATATAAAAATTATGAGAAGCTCATAAATTATATAAACTTATATATTGGTACATCTGACTTATATTGGAGTGATATAAAAGAATAGTAATTGGAACCTTTTTATGTTGTTGCTTTTTATATACTTTTCCTTTATATTGTTTAAAAAACACATGGTTTAATGTAGCTTGACTATGCCCCGCATTTAGTCATGTACATTTGTGAGTTGTTAACCATGCGCCATTAAGCGGGTTGTTAGTTTTATCAAGCTAAAGGTCTTGGTCTATCTTGGGATCCAAAAGCACATCATTTAAAATATGTAGGACTTTTAAATGTCTTTCAATGTTATATATTACCTTTTCATTTAAAACAATTTTGATAAAAAGTCAATGTTTGTTCTTAATATTATTTGTGACAATGAGTAACATTAAGTGAGATCTATATATCTTTTCCATGATTTTTTGGACCTCCATTTGCATTGAATCAAGGAACGCTTGATGTGACAACCTTGATTTTTAGACCCGTAGTTTTTGTTTAAGAAACTAAAATGGGCCACACAATAATATTAGGTTTGATCTAGACATGGAAAGTTCATGAAATGGATCCAACTATATTGGCTTAGGCTCACACATACACACACCTTAATGGGCATGGACCCATCAAACCCTAATAGGTTGTAGGGCCACAAAGCTTATAGGGCTTTGGCCCATAAAAAATTAACGGGCAATTTGACCACAGTGTTATTATGTGTTAATGTGTTATAACCTACCAACCTTAGTGAGCGTTGGTTTGTATTTAAAAGAATCAGTTTTTTACTTATTGGCAGTTATATGTAGCTTTGTTAAGGGTGAAGACTACAAACGTAGTAAAATTACTTATTTTAGATCAAAATGGTAACATTACCAAAGAGACATAAAACATCGTATACAAAGAAGTGTTTAGACATCTATGAAAAGTTTTGAGAGGATGAATATACTTTTAATTGTATTTTTAAACTTTTAAATAGTGTTATTAATTTGGCGTAATGCTTATTTGGTGAACAATGTTTAATGAAAGTCTGATTGTTTAAATCAACCGTGTATCACACGGGCTCTAACCTAGTATGTTACATATATTAAGATTTTGGTCACCCACAGTCACATTTTTTTATTTATTTTATAGTTCATAGTTTATTTTAGGTGTTGGGTGGACTTTGATCACATAAAAGTGAGAACGAATGATTAACGTGGCCGTCTGTGGGTCGCTGAATCGTAACTCAACCAATAATATTGCTGCATTTTGAATATTTGTTGGACCCCCAAATTGACCTTTGGACCCTCTAAAACAGTAAAACTGTCATTCTCTATTTTTGATATCTTTAAGTATTTATTGTAATTTTACCGTATAAATTAAACGTAAAATTTATCGTTAAAACTTAGAAATACTTGTATGATTTATGGGTTATTTGGTAGTCTTTTAATGATGATTAAGATGTTATCTTTTAACGTTTTATAAGCTTTTAATGGTTGATATGTAACCTTAAGTTTGAATGGTTAATAGTATATCCTTAACATTCATACTTAAGGTTAACTCTTAACAATTAAAATACTATGAATCATTAAGAGAAATTAACATCTTAATGATCATTAATTATTCAGACTTAAGGGTACGTTTTTTTAAATAATTCTCTTAGTTTAACAAAAGTAAAATCAATATCTATATTAATAAATCAAAATATCTACAAGTCACATGTTATTTTTTTTACAGAGTCCACCCAGGCAGCACATAGGATTTGAATACGTGTTTTTACTAAAATAAAAGTTAACCATTTAATTATACATTAAATGTTAATAATTATTTATATACTTTTCGAATTATAATAATTTTTTTGCTAAATAAAAGCATCTTTTTTATAAAAGTATAAACTTATGAAATATAATTTTTTTAATAAAAGTAACTTTTAAAAATGATATTATAAAAAAAAGTATTTTAATTTTTTTGTGAGTGTTTAAAAACAATTTTTAAAGACAATGGTTTGAAAAAATGTTGTCATTGTTTTATTAACTAAAGTAGTTAATTATACGTAATTTGAATCATATTTTATCTTAAAAAATTATTTTATAATTTTTATACAATCAACTACTAATTAAATATATTTTTTCAATCCGTTTAATACATGAGTTTCCAAAATAGTGTTATATATTTCTAGATTAACAATATGCATTATCTCTTTAGATAATAGGATCTGTTTAATTTGTTGATGACTTGATGATGTTATATTTAGTTGATTTCGATACATGCCACTAATAGAAAAGAGTTACCACATCTTCATTTGTTATAAATAAACATTTTATAATCATACATGGACCAAAATGGCTCAAAGTATTATAAGTTTATAATTTAGTAACGACTAACGAGCAAAGCAGAAATTTCCACTATATCATTTTAAGCATTATTATATATACTTTGGGATAAATTTCACATGAATCACTCTAAATGGTTGCCAGTTTTTAGATTGGATTTTTCACTCCAGTAGTCCAGTGACTTTATAAACTCATTTAGAAAACAACCACATACATTGTTTTATGGGCTCACCATAGTAAGCCCAAAGGCCTATTTTACGACTTACATTTTAAAGCCATTAAAATTTGGGATTTTGGGCTTATATGAAATTTTAGAAATTTGTTCAGCGGTACGAGAAAATCAACACACATATATATACGAATCAAATGCGGCCATGCTGGGCACTCCTGTTTGGAAAAAGGGTTCGCTACGACCATATGTTGTTGCTAGTCCTTTAAATGGGTCTACGTGTTTTGAGAAACCACATGCGTTATCATATATAAAATTGCATATTATCGGTGTATTAAAAACCTTCAGCATTTACTTGTGTGTGACGGTGTAAGAGAAAGACAGGCTATTGGTAAGCTAACAGATATGGTACTTATTATAAGGAAGCTACATGATAGAAGATATAAAAAGTGGTTTAACTTTTAAACTTGCCAGTATATTTTACTCTTTTTCACGTATTAACACCATCTACTTTAGTTCACTTCACTTTGATCACATATAGCCTATTGAAGAAAAAAAGTAATAAACAAAACGCCATCCGTGGGACTCGAACCCACGACCACGTGGTTAAAAGCCACGCGCTCTACCAACTGAGCTAGAACGGCTTCTTATATGGCTTTGAAATAAACGTTGAAATAAACACAATATATCCCCAGATGACTTGATTTTAGTCGTTTAATTGTTGAAAGCTTAATCGCGTTGCTTGACAAATTTTCAAGTGAATTATAATAATTAAAGATGGTTAAATATCTTTTCCTTATTTTACTTTTTCAGGATAAAAAATCACGATTCACCTAAAAGAGTTGATATTTAAAGCTAGCATGAAAGGTATTAATTTTCAAGAAAGAAAAAGGATTTAGTGTCTCGTGTCTATACATCAATAAGTTATTTCCGTATTTAATATTTCATAAACTTATGATAACTATTAATGAGTTGTTGGCTAATTTTAATACTATGCTTTGATCAATCAGAATTTTAAACCACTAATTATCCTAACTACTAGCAAAATTATTGGTTTATTCATGTAACATGGAGTTTCATTGTATCATTGCTGTGTCACATTATAAAACTAGTTTTATCCGTGTAAAATTCGAACCAAACCCCTATAACACAACCATATATTTTTGTGTGAACGATATAATGACTTAGCCCATAGGACATGTGCTATTTGCCTCCCAAACCATATTTTCCATGTCAGGAATCTTTTCAAAAAAGTATTAGATAGGGCCTCCACCAACGTTTGTTCACATTATGTGTCTACTAGAGCTATACTAATCGGTTTTTGACAACACGAAATTAATTTGGTCATAATAGGTAAAACCGGTTTTTGATCGAATCGGTTTGGGTTTAGAACCGATTATCGAGGGGTTTGATTAGGTTTGATTTGTTTGAACTTGTTCGGTTAAGGTTAGAAGGGGTTAAACCTGTTTCAACCTATAGAGTATTACAAGCTGATTTCAACCCTATGATTCAGGTCTATTCCTAACCGGTTATGCATAACTTGTGCATCAATTTGATATTTTTGCTTAAATGTGAAATTGGGACCTCTTAATTACAACACATCTACTTGGTAGGTCCTACAAAATGCAAATTGTGCTCCTTTTACCAACATATATTAGTGGATAAGTGAAGACACTTTTAATACAAAAGTTGAATATAAATGTGAATGCAAGCGCATGTGTCTACTTGCATGCTTGGTCTACACTTTTGGAGGTAAAACTGGCATGTTTAAACATAATTCAAGTATCATTGGACATATGACCTGGCATCCATACAACTCAATGTATTCTTCAATTCGATCAATTGCGTATAATCTAAAACCATTGCGATATATATATGTTTATTATAATACATGTTTCAGCAAAAATTTTATTTAAAACCGAGCCGGGTCGATTTAAGTCTTCTTTATTCACGCTTTAACTCTCATCACAATGCTTGTCAAATTAAAGGGTTGTTTGGTAATTTCTGAATTATTGAGTGCCGAACCAATAAAAGGTCTGAATCATTAAGTGTTGAACCATTAAAAGGTCTGAACCATTAAGAAAATAGTATATCGCTTACATTCAAAGACAAATGTCTGACCAATCTAGATAAGAGGTCTTAATCATTCAGCGTTACTATAATGTTTAATCATTCAGAGACAATTGTCTGAACCATTCAGACATTTGCTCGCGAAACAAACAGTTTAAACCAAATCATTCAGGCATCTGAACTCTTAAGATGATGAAATAAACAGCCTCTAAATAAAAGTTAACATTAATGTAAGTGATGGATTAACAAGAGAATGACAGATGAGTCATGAGAGGAACAGGAATCACATGATCACGTAATTAATCATCTCATGTCATCTTTATAACCAATCATATTTGACAACTAGTTCACGTGTTGGACAGTGTACCCTTTTTTAACTTTATACTCATTCTTAAAAGTTTTATTTCATACTTATAAAAACTACATAAATCACACACCCACAGCCCACAACGGTACCTAATTAAGGCAAAATGCAACCTTTCACTTGTTCTATGCTACCCCTTTTAGCCATCCTCTCCTTATTTCTTTCACACAACTTTCTCATCATCTCCGCAACATCAAGATTTCGGTTAGAAACCGGTTCGGATACCAACACGGGCTTCATCAAGGGCGCGTGTCAAACCACACGATATACCGACTTGTGCTTCAAAACGCTTTCCCCTTACGCCACCACCATCCAAACAAACCCGATGGAACTAGCCAATGTGGCGCTAACGGTGAGCTTAAAAAGCGCAAAGTCCGCCTCAAAAGTCGTACGGGAGCTTTCGAAGGGGCGGGACTTGAGTATGAGAGACGGGCAGGCGGTGGCGGATTGTTTGGAGAACATGAGTGATTCTGTGGATGAGATGAAGAAATCAATGGTGGCAATGAAGGAAATGGAGGGTCCAGATTTTGATGAGAATATGGGGAATGTGAAGACTTGGGTGAGTGCAGCATTGACTGATGAAGATACATGTATGGATGGATTTGAAGAAAATGATGGAAAGATGAAGGAGACCATTAGAGGGTATATTGTGAATGTTGCAGAGTTAACAAGCATTGCATTGTCTCTAATCACTAATATTCCTTCCACTTAATTAATTAATTGCTTATTAATTAGCATGATTAAGTAGTGCAAAACTTATAAAATTTGTAATATATGTGTGATATTATTATTATTATTTAGGCTACTAGTGTACCCCTAAATGGTGGAATATGTTGGTTCGAAATCTATGAAATTAATATTATTTTGTTGTAAGTCGTACACATTTCTGAGATTCCTAGCTTTACTTTGACAAACTGACAATAAACTTAGATTAATTTGTCAAAGGTCGATCTGGTTACCAACAAAAAAAGTGTAGATTATTATTATTAGAGTAACGTACGGTTACGTGCATTGATTTTCAATTCATTATATATTTATAGACAACAACCAGAATTTATTCACGGTAGAACCGTGTCACAAGGCCTGGTGTATGTATTACCGACTTAATTACCGATCCTATAAAAAGTTTTAACTATGTTTTCAAGTATAAAATCAAATAGCTTTTTTAGATGCGGTTATATGTGTTTCTTACCGTTGTTTGTATAAAAATTATATTATATTTAATATTATTTTGAGTTTGGTTTTTGGATGGTTTTATTCTCTTCTGAAGCGGTTTTGTAACTGTCTCGAAAAATGAATGAATTTTTAATGCGCACCTCTAAAACCATATATTGTAGTAGCGACAATAGGTATGAAATAGACTATAAAATGGTTAAAGAGCATTTTAAACTCACACTTGTGTGGGAAGATGGATTTTTCGCTTGTGTGTCACTTCTCTTACTTTTATTCTTCTTCTCATTTTATCTTAGCTAGAGAACTGTATAAATATAATGCTTAGATTATATTTATTCTTCTCTCATTTT
Source organism: Flaveria ramosissima (assembly GCA_025215565.1). Classification (NCBI taxonomy): domain Eukaryota; kingdom Viridiplantae; phylum Streptophyta; class Magnoliopsida; order Asterales; family Asteraceae; genus Flaveria; species Flaveria ramosissima. The sequence goes on along the minus strand of CM046040.1, from coordinate 2,821,854 downwards.
GTAGCACGGATGTAGGCTATGTAGCTCATGTCAAAATCTTAACTTCTATGGTCATAATTATAACTCTTATCACCATATTATTGTGTTTCTTGCGTCCACGATTGTAGCCCCTATCTTGTCACCTCCACTATTGTTTTTAAATCCGCCGCCATCGTTTGTCACCAATTCATCATAGAAATTTATCCTTTATGTCCTTTTTGAAGTATTGTTCATTTTAAGACTTTATATATTCTTTTTATGCTAATATATTCATTAACGACAGACGGAGAGAGAATATATTATCTAGCTAGGTTTATTGTGATAATTTTTATATTAATTAGAAGATGTAATTTGATTTATTTTTTCTTTGTAATAAAGATGAACACTCTTGCATAGAGTGGATGAATAACTACTAACTGTATGAAACTATTTGTAACTAGTGAACAATATATGAAAGTATTTGTTATTAATGAATAACTACTAACTTTTATGAAACTATTTGTAATCAGTGAATAATTAGGAAATGTGTGGTGGTTTTGTTATAGCTGGTGTTCATCCGATTCCATGAGATGCGGCATGTGTCGAGCAGCAATCATCGGCATTCACGTGATGACTCACTCAAGTGTGGATGCGATGGACCCTCAGCTCAAATTTGTTTGACTTTATTGCACCAATCGATCACAAGTCCTAAAATCTAGGGGTGAGAAAAAAACCAAAATAACTGAACTGTAACCAAAATAACCGACGCAACCGAACCGATAAAACCGAAACCGCTAGAAAACCGACGGTTTGGTTTGATGATTTTTTAAAAACCGAATTTTTTGGTTCGGTTTTGGTTTTCCTTTAAAAAGAAACCGAAAAAACCGAACCGAAACCATATAATCAAACTTGTAAATTTAGAGGTGTAATCATATACTTATAAAAATTATTAGCCTATTAGTTACTTATTTAACTTGTGTTATCTAAAAGAGATTAAATGTTTAGGTTTCAAGAATAATATAAAAAAATTTTATTTGAATTGATAGATTAAAATGTTTTATTGAATATATTGTTTTTTATATTTTATGAATTGCATTTAATTTTAATGTCAACTAAATTATAAAAATATTATATTTAGAGATCAAAAAAATAATGTAAGGCCAAAGTTTTTTGCTTAAATTCATTACTTTAAAACAATTTTTTGCTAAAACTTCAAGCTCAAATGATAAAACCGAAAAAAACCAAAAACCGAACCGAAACCGAAGTTAAAACCGAAAACCAAAAACCGAAAAAACCGAAACCGAACGGTTTTAAAAACCTAGAAACCGAAATATTGGTTTTTGGTTTCGGTTTTAGGCCAAAACCGAACCAAACCGACCATGCACACCCCTACTAAAATCTTACCAACATATAGCACAACATGAGGTTAATTACATCATGCTATGGTATCCAATGCTATGCTTTTCTTTTCGATATTAGTTAAACTTTTAATTATGCACCTTTTTTTAAATGGTAGAAAGATATTTCACTGATTAATAGCTGTATTAGTTTTTAATTTAAGGTTATGCATTTTCCTTTTCTTGTGGACAATTATTTCGACTTAGAGAGAAAACAAAAAATGTTGGATCAAACATGATATATAATTTTAGTGCAAGATAAAAATATATATATATATATATATATATATATATATATATATATATATATATATTGAAACAAAGGGTAAGATTATAGTAAAAAATGCTCATTATTTAAAAACGGATAAATAGACACAATGAGGAGTAATTTGCAAGCAATAGAACACAATGACGAACAATTAAGACCCAATGATAGGTAGAAAACACAACGACAAGCAGGAAAGATACAATAAACTTGAAAATACAAAAATTTTTAAAACCTACAACGACCTAAGAATTTAAAAGCTAACTCCTAAAAACTAAGACCATATAGCTCGACGAGCTAGTTCTAACATCATTGAAATGAGTTCAATTGAAGTTCGTTTGACTCACTTTAAGAGTAGCTAAAAAATCATTTTTAGGTTTTTTTAAAATAAGGAGTCTTCTTATTTGAACCATAAGCTAAAAAGATACGATATAATTCTTGATTAAATTATCAACCATTCATTATAATCATCATATTCACTCTTTTAATCATTGAGAATTACATGGGTTTGGAAGAATATTATTACAATTGATGGGGATCTTGCAATGAGGTTGATCGATTTTTAAGAATGGATGGTGACATCTAGCAACTCGTGGGTATGGCGCCTTTGTAAGACGACATACTCTGTGGCTTCTATTCGAAGATACATGGAGGATTGCAATGACCCAACGCGTATTACAAACTTCAAATGGAATAACTAGATCCACTCAAGATAAATTTCAATATTGTTTTGTAATTGACATCTTGGGTGTTTTGAGTTAGGGCTTAGGGTTGTTTAGCAACTTCTGAATGATTAAGTGTTGAACCAATAAGAGTTCTGAACCATTAAGTGTTAAATCATTAAGAGGTCTGAACCATTAAGAGCTAGTATATCTCTTAATTATTCAAAAGAAAATGTCTGACCAATTCAGATAAGAGGTCTTAACCATTCAGCATTAGACCTCTTAACCATTCAACATTAGTATAATGCTTAACCATTCAGAGGCAAATGTCTGAACCATTCAGACATTTGCTCGCGAAACAAACAGTATGAACCATTAAGCGCTGAACCATTCAAACATCTGAACCATTAAGAGGCTGCCCCTTAGTTACTTGCTAAGCCCTAAGCCCTAAGCCCTTCTCCTTTTATGGATAATAAGCACTCTTAAAAAATCATTGCTTATTAACTTATATTTTTATTTATTCAAAAATTTATGTCTATTAAATGCATATACAAACTCTAACTAAAATTACATGGGATCAACGTTAGTTTCACTATATAAACAAATAAATAAACCCTCATCTCTCATTTGACATTTGCCATTAATTGCCATCTATAAATTGTTGATCAACTTCTTGGTTACATCACATTACACAAACCACCAAAACAACCATGGAACCCAAACTCTTGATAATATTATTTCTTACAACACTTGCATCATCCCAAGTTTCATCATCCACCACCCTTGCCCAACAAAACACATATTCAACATTCATCAAGACCTCATGCAGCTCAGCCACCTACCCCTCCGCCTGCCGGAAATCCCTCCTCCCCTACGCCGCCACCGTCAAGGCAAACCCGCTTAAACTCGCCACCGTTGCCCTCTCCACCGCCCTCGAGTCCGCCAACGCCACCCTCTCCACCGTCACCCAACTGTCCAAAACCAAACAGATCACCCAATGGGAAGCTGCGGTGCTCAAAGATTGCATTGGGGATATTAAAGACTCAATGGATGAAATCAAAAGCTCCATGAAGGAAATCGATGGTGTTTCGAAGTCTGCTGACAAGCGTTTCGCCATCTCTAACGCTCAGACGTGGACCAGTGCCGCCATCACTGATGAGAACTCGTGCCTTGACGGGTTTTCTGATGGGAAAATTATACATCCCACCGTCAAGAAGAAGATTAGGAACAACATTGTGAATCTTGCAACGGTTAGCAGTAATGCTTTGTATCTTATCAACCATCTTACAGTTTAAGATCTTTGTTTGAATAATAAACATTCCTATTGGTTAATTACCTATTTTTTGCTTGAGTTTTTTACTTTCTGTTACCACTATGGTAAATTGTAAGATATGTTATTTTAATACTATGATCTGGTTCAATGCAATTTTTTAAGGCCTAATACTCCTACACCACCCTAAAGTCAAACGAACGTTTAAAAGGCTATGAAACAAACCCTAACATTTAGACGACCGTTTAATGAATCCTCAAACGACCATTTGAAAGTAAGAGTATCTGAGTATGTGACGGAAGCCTGACCTTCAAACAAATGTTAAGACGACCACAAACAGTCGTTTGAAAGCGTGTGTGTGAGATTAGATTGTCAGTGAGATGGGTATGGCATGCCTCTTTTTTATGAAAGCATTGCCTTGGGGTATATTTGATATTATTATTTGATCTCGAGTTTTTAATGCACCCTAGATCGATATATGATGGTTTATGAATTATGATGGATGTATGGGATTCAAATACTGAATTTGATTTATTTTATTGAGTCCAAGTCGGCCTGTTTTATTAAGGGTTTATTTTATACTTAATAAAATTCTTTTGTTACGTACATGTTTCAAAAAGGCATGTGTTATATGGTGTTTAACTTAAACGTTGTTATTTGGGCTTGCTGTACTTTGCAGTTTGCAGTGATACAACTTGGGCTTCAAGTGCTAACGAATTGGGCTTTGGATCTTTTTGGATGGTCCATAACAAAATGGTAAGAGAAAGGTCCTCGGTCTACCGTCTACTTAGGGCTGTAAACGAGCCGAGCCGAGCCGAGCCAGGATGGGTTCGAGCTCGAGCTCGAGCTCGAAGCTTATCGAGCCGAGCCGAGCCAGCTCGAAAATTTTTAACGAGCTCAAAACACGGCTCGAGTTCGGCTCGTGAAAAGCTCGAGGCAGCTCGTGGCTCGTTCGAGCCGGCTCGATTTAAATATTTTTTTTTAATTTTTCACATTAATTTATATGAAAACACAAAAAATATATATTAGGATTTTTACATTTTGTTGGGTACTCCGTACTTATGGGAACAAAAATTATTATTTTGAATATAAACAATTTACTATTAAAATATATATTTTTAAACAAAATACTTAATGTTTTAAAAAAGAATCCATTTTTATTTTTAAGAAAACATTTTTAAAATCCTAATATAAAAATAATACTCATAATAATAGTAGTAGTAGTAATAATAATAATAATAATTATACTATATAAATATATATATACATATATTATATGCACCGAGCCACGAGCCGAGCCAACGAACCGAGCCACGAGCCGAGCTCGAACCGAGCTAACCCTGGCTCGAGTTCGGCTCGTTTAGAATTCGAGCCGAGCCGAGCCGGCTCGTTTAGATTCGAGCTTTTTTCGAGCCGAGCTTTTTTCGAGCTTTTTACGAGCGAACTTCGAGCGAGATTCGAGCTACGAACTTTTTGTACAGCCTTACGTCTACTTACTAGATTTGGACCCTTTATCGTAAATTCATACTTAACATTGAAGTCAAAAAATCTAATTATAAAAACACCCTTTTCACATTGACAATTTGTTTTGTTTAATATTATTCTCAAAATGGAATTAGAACAGTTATACAGTTACAACTTACATACGTAACCGTACATGTCACAATGCAACTTCCTTAAATCGTGTTGGAACTACCAATAGTTAATTCATGATCACCCATGATCACACTATCAATCAATTATTTGTTATTTTCAGTTTACACCTTTCGTTTTTGTTTTCTATTCAAAAGCCAGTTTGATTTAATAAAAAGTAGCAGAAAATTAGTCTCAAAAGTTGTCTCGTTCTTCGTCTATTTCTTTAAGAGAGAGATCATCTTGAACTTGTTCCATATATGTGAAAATACTGTTAATGTTACGGATTAAAAAACAAAAAATATAAATAATGAAATAGTACATTTGTTGAATGATAAAATGACAAATAGTACAGATTATTAAATAAATTTCTTGCTATTTAATAATAACCGACATCCTTACCTAACGAGTTTTTAAACAAAACCGCTTAGTGTTATGTGTCTCGAAGATTCTAATTTGTAAAGTTTATTTCATACAAATTTATCAATTTTAAAAAATGTTAGGTAATTTAAATGGATATTTATCTTATAAAAGGACATCAATTATGGGCATCACATGGGTAGGGCCCATGGCCAATCACGTGTGTTTGGGTCCCATTTTATTTACCATGGCAGCATGTTATGCTCGATGCCCCATTCTCTTTCTACCGATTAGTCATTACCTTCTCGTTTTTCTAAACTAGACTGCTGTTTTTCTCCTATTTTATTAGTTTGTTACACGTGATAGTTTGCTTTAATATTACGGTTATTGTTTCTAAAGTTATCATCTAAGGTTCACACTGTATTTTTAAATAATTTAAAAATTTTGCCTCGGTTCAGGTAATTTATTTTTTTCAATAGCATATGAATACATATTTGTTTTTAATATTGTTTTACAAAACATAAATTATAAACTGAAATGTTATAATTGTACACCAAACATATGCAAATGGCCTGCAATGCTGTTGTATCTTTCCTTGTCTCCCTGTGATTTGATATGTAACTTCTTTTTACATTTACCGTCATTTTCAATATTTTAGCCAAAACTTTTTATTTCAAATAACTCAAAAGAAAGTAGAACCCTGTTATTTTGTAGCTTACTAGCATTTAAGATTGATCTTCATAAAAATAAATATCATTTATATTATTACAAATTTATGATTAGGTGTTATTTAGGAATAAAATTTTGCTGTTAAAAATAACGTAAAAGAAATATTGAATTAATTTATAATAGAACACTAAAATACTTTAAATACTTAATGATAGAAAAAACCACTAGCGTGCGACAACAGGAATCATAAGCATAATTGATCATAAAATCATTTTAAATAATGTTCAAGATCTAAAGCAATCCGAGAATATTTGTAGTCGAAATTTGACCCGGTCCAACCACATAACAGTTAACACTACAATTAAAACGGTAGGTATGTCACATAATTATAAATTCTTAAGCCATGATGTAAGACAACAAAAGCAAAATAAAACATGACAAATTTAAGACCTAGTAATAATTTTACAACCTCATAGTTTACGCTAAACAAAAATACATATTAATTATTTATACATCTTTCGTATCCGTAAACTTAAAACCAAACCCGACCCAACAACCCATACGGGCTAGAAGACGCTATTAAACTACTAATATATAACACAAAAAAGGTTCATTGGTACTTTGGTAGTGATGATGCACTAGGTTCCACTGTTCATCAACTACAACTAATGCTTTTTGGCAAAGTTGTTAACAAGTGCTAGAGCATTGCTAGTAACATGTGCAACACTAGTGATCTGGGCTCGAACCGAGGTCTTGATCCGACCCTCCATGGCTCGACCACCGAACCCATCCATACAAGTATTTTCATCAGTGAGTGCAGAGCTGACCCACGTCTGCACATTACTCATGTGCCACAAGAACTCCTGACCATTGACCCGATCACAATTCTTGAGCTCACGGATCGATTTACTGACCCGATCCAAACTATCACTAACTTCCTCCAAACAGTCCCCAATAGCGGACCGTTCGCGGGGCTTCAACCCTTTGAACCGCTTGAGCTTGTTGAGGTAGGCTTGGGTCGATAGGGACCGTTTAAGGCTCACGGCTAATGCGGTGTGGGCTAATTGGGCGGGGCTGTTTCGGATCGTTTTGGCGAATGGGGTGAGTGATTGTTCGCATAAGGAGGGGTAGGTGACGGTGGCGCATGAGGATTTGATGAAGGTGGATGAGGGTTTGACGGTGGTGGTGGTGAGGAAGATGATGGTGAGGAAGATGAGGGGTGTGGCTAGCTTGGGTTCCATGTTGTTGGAGTGAGTTGATGGTGTAGTGGGTGAATGTGGGTTGTGAAGGGGTATTTATAGAGGGGGGTTATGGGCTATGGGTCGTTTGGGGTGTGGTGCATTGCTGGAGCCGTGTGAAATGTGGTGTTGGGTTGGGTTCGGTCGGGTTTCTTAAATTCGAGTATGAAAGCAAAAAAGTTGAAAACTGATTATTATTTTAATATTACTATTTCTTAAAGTAGTTATAATTTTATAATGTTATTATTGAACGGGAAATATGTGACCCTAATTCGAAGGATGTATGTTATTTTAATCGGGCTCGCTATCTGTTGTCAGCTGGAATTGTACACCCAACCCCTAAGTAGAAAATCCATTATTGAGAAGACTCACTAGCTAAACTCTAAGTATTTCTACTCAAGGGACACTTGAATTCATGACCCTCAATATTTACATATCATGAAGATATCACCTTAATTATAATATATAAATTTTAATTAGCAAATTGGAATTTGATGATACAAATTATTTCTAGTTGGTCGATAATAACTTATATTAACATTTTGACTAGCGTTACTTTCAAATTTTACGTATTTTACCAATATCAATCATAGTAACATAATTATAAATATTTATATTTGATTTACACTCGATTTACCTCACATAATGATTATGAACAAAATGACAAAAAATATGTAAGTAAAATCAAGTCGAAAAACAATTGCAAGTCGAGTGTGAATCTATGATAATTATGGTACTACGATTAACAATACTGATAAAAGTGAAAGTTTATAGTGTTAACGCTAAATTGTAATATAATGAATTATTATCGACTAATTGTTGATTATTAAAATTTGATTTTTCTATATATTAATTAATTATTAACCCTAGGAAGAGATTAGGTTTTGTTCACTATCTATGCAGCAATCCAGCATTAATTTGCGGGTACAGTGAGTTGAATTTGGTCGTTTTCTACGATCTACTTTGTCTCACATGCCAAAGAAGAAAATGTGAACACCGTCACTGAAATTAATATAGATTACAACCTGCTTTTCATCTATTGGTCCGTCCACGAGAAATACAATGCAAATTATAATTTTTCAACTGACTACTTATAAAAAAATTATTTATAAAATTTCTCTTAATTGTTCCGAATTAAAAGTTTATAATAGAGTGAGATGTAAAACCAATACTACTAAAAACAAAGAATAGACCAACCAATACTATTAAAAACAAAGAATAGCAATTCATAATAAAACTTATTTCTTTATTCATTTCACTTTACTATAGAATAGCAATTTAAATGTTTGAATTTTAACAAATCAAGGACAGCTGATACAGTCGTTATACAACATGTATAAAGTCATTATTCATTCTTTACCTCCTTAATTATGGCATGCAAATAAAAAAGACACAACTCATTGCAAGTTATTGGAAAAACGGACTTTGTTTCACACCTCATGGCAAAAAAAAACCCAAATAAAATGTACATTAAACACTAAAATATATATATCTATGTCATATAATTTCAAAATTTTGGTCCCTCAAACACTGCATTTATACCATTTAAATTCAAAATTGTACATTTTGTCGTCTGATGTGAATATAATATGTATATTAAATTTATTTGGCGGACCCTGGCGCATGATATTTTAAGCTGAAGTGAAATAATTATGTTTGTTAAAATAATATAACATAATAATAAGGCGGCATTTAATTAATACTATGATACATATCGAAATTATGCACCATTGCCGACACTCATGAGTAGCAACCAGTAAGTTCGTTGCCTATATCCACTATGTAAAAGTACTATAGGCTTTTGGTGTTTATAAATATTGTTACCATATTAATAACGGCTGAACTTATAATAAGATAGAGGCAGATGGTCAAAATGTGCTAACTATTCTTATAAAGGGTTTTGCATCATCCTTGGTCATCTAAGGAAGGGATATTAGAATCAACTTTATAACTTTACATACCCCACCATCTTACAAGCTCGATGTGATAGCACAATAGCTTCAAGATCGTTTCTACTTAAATTATGTTGAACCGTCTAGGATTCTGGCTATCTCGTATATGTTCTTCTGGAATAACCATTATGATTATTTAAAGGTGTGTATTAAAAGTGCTTTCATTTCTCATGTCTCCCTGGTTGAGAGTTAGAACCGGTTCGAGTTGCATCTCCTCAAATTGTGTTGGACCGTCTGGTTTTTGGATATTAATCATGTATATTCTTTGAGAGTGACTAAATGATTAACTAAAGATGTACATCGGAAGTGCTTGTATTTCTCATGTCCAACTGGTCGGGAGTCGGGGCCGCTCACTTCATGAGTTCATAGTGGAAATAAACAATGGCCTATATCAATAAGCGAGGCAGATAGTGTATTCCGGTTAAAATATGTGCATTATTTCAATTCAATGTCAAGTATAAAATTCATATTAATTCCATAGAATTATTCTTGTGCTTTTGTTTTATTTTTGCATATTGGATTGTATGGGTTTGATGAGCTGGATGGGTTTGTTTGCTGGGTTGGTTGTTGCTGACCAAGTCAGGTGGTCGGAAGAAGACCCATGACCCATTTGCTCCTTAAAGCTCATACGGGTCATGGATTGCTATTAAGTCAACATATAAGAAGAGAGTCACAAGAGGATCTAGAAGATAAAGAACCCTAAAAGTATTTTCTTTATCAAAGATGTTTAATCTACACTCTTTCTTAGTCTCAAATCTCTTGATTCATCATCTTTGTTAAGGTTACATATTCATGTTCATCTTGATGAAACCGTTCAGATCGTTTCCGAACTAGGTCTGTTTGTCTTTGTTCCAGTTAGGGTTTCATCTTATTTTTATGATTTTAAATCACTTTTAGTGTTCTTAGTTTGAGTCTGTTGCATCACATCATGGTGTTCACAATTTGATTAATTCATGTTCATCTTGACGCTTTCTTAGACAACCGACAGTGCGTAATGACTTGATGGATGCCTCATGACATAAACCTAAACCGTATCGAGTTTATTCAAAGATGAGAGGAGTTGTTGGTGTTGAATGCAAATATTAAGGTTTTCACATATATTTTCCTCAATTCTTTTGACACATATTTAATTGATTGAGCTACTATTTTATGTCCATTTTAGATTTAAGACTTCACTTAACTTGACCGTTTACACCTTCGGAGGGTAGCAAACTTCGGATAAAAAAAAGCCCTCAAATCTTGATGGGTCCCATTCAAATCTACCCACACAACCTTACATATGTCGTTGCATGTTCCTTGTCACAGTACTTGATTTGAATAAAGTGACTAAAAACCTAATGTATTTGACAATTTTTATTTATGATCACTTGTTTTCTTCACAACTAATTAAATTTGAAAATGGACATGTTACTAATAGAGTTCCAATTGAATCGACCTAGTATAGCATTAATACATTAAAATTGTGACCTCTCCTTTTCTATACGAACTATGTAAAGATAGTGAAATAGACGGATTAAATAGAGTGTCATAAATAAATTTTAAACGATGTTTTTTCCAGTTTTTAATGATTTGATTTTTTAATACAATAATTATGTAAAGAGTTGGAATTCATTTTTGAGGGGACATTAACATATAAAGAATTCATGTAAAGAGCATTCACAGTTGTTCTTTATAAATCTGTGAGTGCATTATCTATATTATAGAGAATGATTAGTAGTGGTTGTGACTAGAGGATAAATGAATATTACTATTCATCTCTATATTTGATAAAACACTAATCATCTCTATTAATTTTTTAATATTTGTTGAAAGTAATTGTGAGTGTAGGAGAGAGAAAATGCAATAATAAAAATACAAAAAAAATATTATTTTATTGAAAAAGAGATAGCCAGAAAAAAAATAGTGATATTTAGTGTAATTATAGATATGGATATAGAGAGTTAAATACATAAATATCAAATAAGTTATTAGATTTCAATCCAAAATCATAGAATTTTGTTAATTAATAAATTCTAGTTGGCCCTTATTTTGGGGTTAAGATTTTTACAATATTAAAGATGGTCCTACACTCCTGCCGTTCCCCTGAGGCGAAACCATTATTTAAGCCAAAATAAAATTGTAAAATACAGTGGTAATCACTACTACTGTTCCCCTGATATGAAACTATTATTTAAGCCAAAATAAAATTGAAAAATATAGTAGAGCTCATTTGGATTGGTAAACAACTGGTAATCGGTAAGAGTCAAAAACTTTTACATTAAATTATATTTTTAATGATGATATGATTAAAGATAAATAATCAATTAATCATAGTAGTACTCATTTGGATTGGTAAACCATTGGTAACCGGTAAGAGTTAAAGATTCTTTAATTTAAATCATATTTTAAATGCTGATATGGGTTAAAGATAAATAATCATAGTAGAACTTATTTGGATTGGTAAAACAGTGGTAACAGGTAAGAGTTAAAGATTCTAAATTCTGATATGGGTTAAAGATAAATAATTTATATAGTTAAAAAGCAAGAGTAGATTGGTGTGTCGTGATTCTAAAAAATCGAATAAGTAAAAAATAACCAACAATATATATACACGTTTACAGGCTTTTATATAATATATGAGTAACGTATTAATGTTTTCAAAATTAACTAAAAAGTACATGTACGCTAAAAGCTTTCTAGTATAATGGTATGCGTGTGATGGTTTAAAGCTTGTGATTTTTTAGGTTTTATGTTCAAACATGATCGAAGATTATTTTTCTATGGTGGTAGGTTTTCTCCTTAATATTGTTCATTAGCAAGTTAGGTCAGGAGCGTCAAAATTAGTATGAACGATTGCAATCTCGTTTCAGAAAGGTTCACTCGGGTATTTGGTATAGTTTCAAATGTTGTTTAAGAAATAATAAAATAAAATAAAAAACATGTACAAGAATAACCGTTTTTTAGTTTGAATAAACTTCTTAGTAATCTTCTATTTATCTTGTTCTTTTAGGAAAAAAGCCATCTTATCTTCTATTATTCTTCGGTTAGTGGAACTAAGTTAACTAACTCAAAATTTGGCATAGTTGGATAAAACCTAAATTAGACTTTTTTCCATTAAGCTTAAACATATATAAACCAAAAGTATACTTTCTAAGTGCAATTACTTTTCTTATACTTAGTCAAACTAGTTATTTTGCTTTAGCACTTTCATTTATGTACTTACGACCATCTGAATCACCCTTATGTGAAGATTTTGTGTAATGGTGATAATCTTGAGGTTTGTAGATATCCCCCCTCTAATGCATGACTTATATGAATATAACACTTGAGGTTTGTGGATTGCCTTACTTCTAATGCATGACTTATATTTATATCTACATAATACTTAGTCAAAACCAAACCATAACATTAATCAAACCATGGTTGAATGTTATGTGTTAAGGTAGAAATTATACTAATCTTATGATTCTTTATTTTGGACTTCCAATGAGTGACTAATACTCATAAAGAAAACTCACAATACATGGTGTCCAAATAAGTGTTTAAGTAGTATATACTTTTATGTGCACTCATATTTGTAATTTTCGTATACTTTCCAATTGCTAAAATCTCAAACTTTGAATCCTAAACTTACACACTTTTGTTTTTCCTTTTAGGGTGATGTTGGTGACTCAGTCCTTTACACTCATTCATCTATTCTTGTGGATTCTAATCATCAAACCGTGATTCATACTTCACCCTTTTTGTTTTAACACTATTTGGCTAGCAACATGTATTAATTATCAAATACACTCGATCATAATTCAACCAAACTCATTCTAAAACTCAATTCATACAAACATGCTTACTTGTTATACTATTTGTGAATACATGCTAGAATACATTATCTTGCAAGCAATCTAAACCACCCTTAACATGTATAGCGCTATAGGACTAGCACATCCGCCCTATTATGATGGGTCTATGTTAAGTTATCACTTTTTACGGTCTTGCTCACTTTTGATGCTACACTTTGGTTTGATTATTGGCTTTGCATGCTAGCAATGTACAAACTTTAGTATACTTTACTCATGTTAAATTGATATTTATTCACTATTATGCTATGTATTCAAACTTGTATGCTCACCAACATAATCATATATTGACCAATATTTTATACATGTTGCAGGAAATACTTGAAGCTTTATCAAAAAATTCAATTAGGTGGACTTAAAAACACACCAAATCTATCATTGTGTTATGTTTATTTTAGACTTGTATTTCTCAAAATTGTATTATGTTTATTTAAAATATTGTATTGTTATGTTGATGAATGGAAATAAAATTTAATCTTAATTTATTGTCACTTTAGCTCTATGATTTCTTTGAACAATCTATCATTTCTCGCGCCCCGATGTTTCCGCCATCGGTTGGGGTGTGACAATGATAATATACCTTTGTTTTAATTGATAATTTTTATAAGAACTACAACTTATGTGTATTTGTGTTTTATGCTGATCATGTGATTGTATTTGTGTGTATATATAGAGAGATAAGGAGAGTTACGACCTCCAAATAGTTGGGCATCCATGTACTTTTGGTTAAATAATGTTAAGTGTTCGCACATATTTTTTTACTATTGCTTATACTATTACGCAATTATGATAAACAATACGATTGATTATTCACACTATACAAAATGAGGGGGTGAATACGTTGGTCCCTCAACAATGATGACCTAGGGTTTTAAGTGAGTCCCTTAACAACGATGAAGATGACGGCTTTGCTAGGATTAATCGATAATCCATATGAGCAGTGTAAGTGGCAATTAAGAAGTGACCTAAAGTTTTATGGTGGTCCTTCAACAACAACAATGAAGATGGCTCTGTTAGGGGTTAATCGAAAAGCTCATATGAGCACAGTAAGTGGAATTTTAAAAGCAGACCGGCAAAGAACAAAGTAACATCTCATCCTTGAATATGGGCGTACACAATGACTTATTGACTGTTAAAGATAAAAATAAACTGTTGAAACTAAATCCGTAATTACACAAAGCTTAGGGCCAAATCCATAATATATCAAAACACAAAGACTATCTATGTAATTAATTCATAATGTATTATATTAAATATATATTTAAATACCATTCCATGTCTTTTAAAAAATAAAATTTATCACTATACATAGTTTAATTATCAATAAAATTTGTGAAGCACGCGCACATAGAAATTCAATCAAATTTGAGCTGGAAAATGGCATTTGTAGTGCATATATGAACATTTAATCAAACTTGAGAAAGAAAGAAACCGATTAAAAATATGGGGTAAGAGAAGCTCGAACTCTAGAGAACAGGATCACTCTTTGGCCAATAAGACCTACAATCCGGCCAACCAACATAAGTGTGGTCATGGGGTGTTTGGTTTTGTATCTTCTATGGATTCATCTTGAGCACTCTTTATAAGCAAATCATAGTTGATGGAAGCCAACTGGGACAAATTCTAATCACAGAATTAAATTATTTTTGTTACAAATTTCATATTAGCATGGGACATATGTGCATATTTCTTATTATGAAAACATACAACTAACCTTAAATGAGAAATTGCTGAAGGAATAATTGACATCAAGAGATGAAGCACCAAAGTCCGTCAGGTTACCACATTCATCACCCTACACAAGGAACAAATTAACGAGTAAATTAAACTAGTTTATAACAAACTAGCAAACCAGATAATCACACAAAAGTGACAATATACTTCATCCGCCATGTCGCTGTGTAAACTTTCACTACAAGAAGTGAAGTCTGATTCGGACATATCATCAAAATCACTTCCTCCATCAATATGTTCATCTTCTGGATTCCAGATATATCGACTCATAAAATAACTAGTATCAAGTGCTTCCGCAGATGGTATAAATGTAGCCTGCAACACAGAATGCTAATTTAGATATTTGTTAAATAAAAAACTACTAACAAAAGCTTTATTTATAGACATATACGAATTCAACAATTCAATGACCTTTTGCCTTGCGAGTGTGTCCCAGTTAATATTCCTAAAGAAAGGATGGCTCTTCACCTGTTAATAATATAGCAAATCCTGTAAAATAACTTAATAGACTTCTTTTATAGTTTTCAATAAACATTATTATTTAAGATAATTTTAGTTTTACCTCTCCAGCCCCTGTTGTACCTAAGCGTTGAAGTGGATTATCACTGAGCAACTTGTCTATAAGATCATATGCTTCTAAGCTCATGTCCTCAGGTACCTGTGGCCAGGGTATGTCTCTATTCATAATGTTGGCAAATATTTGCTGCACCAAATCACAATAATATAGTTATTGCAAAATTTGTGAATAATAAAAAAAACTTAGTACTTCCATAATATATATGCTTCTTTTGCAGATAACTGAAAGAAAATATAAGCAGACTTTTGTTTTAAGAGAACATGCCAGTGGAGATTCTGCATTAAACGGTGGAATCCCTACAAGTAGTTCAAAGAGAATAACACCAACAGACCACCAATCAGCTGTTGCACCTGATGGAATTACAAAAAACTTAATAATATTATTTATTTCTACATTAGGAAGTATAATAAGAAGTTTAAAATCTCCAACCATGTCCCATGCCAAGAAGTATTTCCGGTGCCAAATAGTCAGGAGTGCCAACAACTGAAAGTTTCTGGCGCGGTTCTTTATTCACTAATGATGACGTTGACTCTGGTTTGACTTCGTTATCCTGAAATATGGCGGTCCTTACGGTTGTTGACCCTGATAAGTCCTCCGTGCTGTTTATAAGACCAACCTTGGATAGCCCAAAATCTGTCAGCTGTAAAAAAACGAATTAGAATTGTAAGGTAAGTAAAGGTGTCCATTGATAAATCACAAGAGCATACAACATTCCAACATCCATTTAGATACCCATAATAGTATGGAAGAAAGTATCATAGCAGCTCTAGAGTTCGCATAATGGAAGGGTGGTGTAACGGTCTAAACATGTTTGGACACCTTTCAATAAAATGATTTCAGATTTTATGCGTGAAAAGTACACGTTGGCTTGAAAGTTTCAACCCATTTTTACCCATTTCCTTTAAAGCTATTTTTTTAAATTTAACTCGTTTGACCCATTAGAGATAATGCAACCTGAAAAGGCTCATTTAAAAATAGGCTGGTTGAAATTGCCACCTAAACTACAGAATATCATATCCTTTATAATATCAAGTCATTGTTACGTCATAATTATAAAACATAGGAGACATTGACCTTTATATGGCCATCTGGACCAATTAACAAATTGTCTGGCTTCAAATCTCTATGAATGACATTTAAAGAATGTAAATACTCCAATGCAAGAACCTGAAGTCATTAGTGAATATTTATATAGATGAATGCTCGCAGAAAACAATTAATAATTAAAATAAAAATTAAAAAAACCCACAAGTTCTGCAATATATACGCGTGCCATGTCTTCTTGTAAACAACCGAGATTTTTCAGCAAAGAGAAAAGATCTCCGCCATTCAAATATTCCATCACCAGATATAGATTTTCTCTGCATGTGAAGGAGTAGAAAAATCGAACCTGTTTATGTCATATAGCAATCATTTTAGTTAATTTATAGTTCTAAAAATCTCTAACAAACAGAATCATATGTATAAACTTCTAACCACAAAAGGATTGCGAGCTGATATCAGGATATCCCGTTCAGCCAAAATGCTTTGAACTGCATTTTTACGAATCATATCAGCCTTCTTTAGAACCTGCAACACTTTTTCCAAAATTAAGTTATTTTAGGTTCAGGATTACATTTTTTTAATTCTAAATACATTCTTTCTTAATTACTTTTGATGATATGAAGCTCTTACCTTTATTGCAAATACATCACCTGTTGCCCTTTTTCTGGCCAAAAAAACTCGCCCAAATGCACCTCTGCTAATTGGTTTTATTATTTCAAAATCTTCAATAGATGTGCGATCTTTAGAGTATGAACTTGCAGGGCTAGCATGAAGACTACGAGCTGTGTCAGCTCCCATTGGACTATCTTCATAGGCCACGTTACTTGATGATTCTGCTTTATCATCCTCAATCTGCCCACAAAGAATTACGTATTTCTCCCTGTCATATTCAAATATTAAATGATTTCTAATCAGTTTTAAATCATAGTATTTCAATTATGACCTTCACAATGTGTGTGCATAATATCCACTCACTGTAATAGTTTCTCAATACGCCTCCCAAATGTCTCGACAACAAGGGCATCCACCTTTCTATCCTGAATAGCATATTTGAGGTCTTTTAAAGCATCCAACATGAAATCCAATGCACTATAGTCATTAGTGTTAATGTGGGCCAGAGATCGAGCAATTTCCAAAAGCTTGTGTATCTGTCATTTGATGAAGATGTTTCACCACCTTAATTCTATTATTATATAAGCCCATTAACATCATAAATCAAATGTAAAAAAGTTTAATACCTGCTGCCAGTCTTCATGTTCAGATATGATTTTCCTTCCGGTCATGAACATTTCAATCTGGTCCACTCTTGGTGTTATTAGAGGTGACCTAGGAGTCAAGCTTCCAGCTGATAAGGCTTTGGGACCCAGAATAGGTATTGAAGTTGCATGTGTGCTGCAAGTCATGTTTGGCGAACTATGAAAGTTTTCTGCTTCACGACCACTTTCTAACTGGTCTCCAAAGCATTGGCAAGAAATATGGTGGTTCTTGAGTGATAACTTGTACAGATCTTCAGATGTACAAGATGGGGATATTCTGCCACTTTCTTGGCTTCCAACTGCCATGTCATCCCCTTTCGGCGTCCATGAATCAATTATCCTTTCAAGAGTTTCTGCAACTCTTTCAAGTCTTTCATTGACAGTCAGACCTTTTAAATCACATCTATCAGCAATAGTGCATATTCTAGAATGTTGCTCCATGTGTACAGTTGGTATTTCAACTTCACATATACGGCATATTAATGAACTCACATGAGCCACATGATGTTGCTCAGTTTTAAGTTCCAAATGGTCAGATAAATCCTTTATTGAAATTTCAGGGGCATTCTGGCCTTTACAACTCCTTTCAGCAGGAGATGGAAGCTTCTTCCAAGATGATATCGTTTTACTAGTAGATGAAGCAATGCCTTTTGCAGTTTCCTGACCCCCTTCAAGTTCCTTGGTGGCTTTTGCCTCTTTAACTTTAGTTTTCCCTAATGGGCTTTGGTATGTAAATTCTGTAACATTTTCTGTATAGGCACCAAGATCACTAAGCTGATGAAGACCTAAAATGTGGTTGCTATCTTCATGACCACACTCATTGTGAAATTGCACAAGTCGAGTGCATCTAGTGAGTATGAACAGGAGCCGCGTATGGACTTGTTTGGGAATACCCATTGGTAAATCCTGGCGACGATCATCTAAAGTTTGAACGATGCTTTCACATTTTAACCAGAATTCACTGGACGTCATTTTTGCACACTTACTGGCCATAATTAAGAGGTCTTCTAACATCTCCTTCCATTCTGGTAGGGATTTTGAAGCATCCTCAAGAATCCCAACTAAATCTCCAGCAAAAATACCCAGGTCGGAATTGACTTCTTCCTTCAACTTATCAAACTTTCCCCTGAGCATTACCATGATCTCCTGAAGTTGATAAATGTTGGAAGTTTGAATAATATATTGAATTAGAAGGATGATAAGAAAAAATACATGCACTTGAAAATAACTATCAAATGAACAGCTACCTCCACATGTCCATGTGCATGAGGTTTCCAAATTGGCAGAGGCCGCACTCCTTTGGAATTAAGTTCATGAGAGAAGCTTTTTATATCAGGAATTTTCTTTTTACGACCACTTGTGACATGCATCATGGTGCGGAACCTTGGATTAGTTCCCTGCACCATGAGAAAAAGTCAGTATAATCTACCTATTTCTTTAACAACGTACAAAAACCTTTGAAACCGACTAAAATTACTGAAAACACAAAACAATGCAAAACGGTTAGCAATTTAAACCATCCAATAACACATAACTTACCTCCATTCCAGCATCAGAATGTAGTTCTACGTTTAAGGATTTAGAATGCCCCCAGGACACCTTCTTACCTAGACAAAGAACCATTCATAATGATCAAGAGTTGCATCTAATTATTGGAATACTATAATCAAGACTTTATATGTTATAGGTATTATCATCAAGTGTTATTATAGTTATCATAAGTTTTTATGTTAATTTAGTTAAGGTAGTTAATTGGTGACCAAAATTGATCAAATGCACCATTCGTAAGTATGCATAGGAAGTTAGGAACTACACAAATTATTATGTGTGTATGTATGCATGTATGGATGTGTAGTCAATAAAGATTTTTATTGTCTATTTGTCTAATTCTCCTGTGTTCATGTAGATACAACCTCCTACAATAAATATTAGGCCTTCAATCTCCAACACTAATTTCATAAGTTGAACAAGTACTTTTAACCTAAACAGAATACGATAAACTCTATCAATGCATATTAGGTCATATAAATCACATATTGGAAGAATGATATGGAACCTGGATCGGCTTTAGAAGGCTGTTTTGGTGTCTGCACACTGCTACTGCGAATGTGATTCAGGCCAAGAGAGGAAGCATCGAGAATAACAGCTTCATCCTTCTGACTATCACGATCTTCCTTACCTTTGCTATCATCGTCAAATCCATCTCGATCATTACAATCTCTCATTTCAGCTACGATGTGACTCCGATGAATCGGGAGTGAAGGTATTTTCCTCAATTTGACGAGTGATCGTGATCTTTGATGATTACAATGACAGCTTTCGTTATCATCCTCAACGGGATTATTCAAGCTCTCTTTGAATTGTGATGAAGGTTATGGAAGTGACATTACATGGCGTTCATTGCTTTATCAAATAAATAAAAGGATTGAGATGATCGTGTTCTTCAGTGATTCTATGAGAGTGAATATTAGTATTACAAAAGACGAAATTGAATAGAATACGAAACGAATGATGACGATGATGATGATTTCTAGGGTTTACTGATGTAGATCTTGTATCAAATTTGGTTCGATTTGGGGAAGTTTTGATGAGAAGAGGGGGAGAGATGTTCGCGGGAAGTGCAAAATCAACACGGGTTTATTAATAATAAAAAGTAAATTTAGAAACGTCCTGTGTATACCAGTATTTATATAAATTTAATTATCAACATGCGTATAAAATGTTGTACCTTGTTGCTTTGTAATTGTACAATATATTATAAACATGAACCTTTACAACTATATTTTACATAGGCTTTTAAATTTTTAGTTAAGCCTCTAGAAAGTTATATCTTCCACCGCTTCAAATTTAACTATATCTATAATTTATATCATTTAGTTATTTACTTTTAATGTTTTTCTTTTATAAATTTTGATATTTAATGTTTTATAAAATTTCATGTATACAATTGCAACGTGCTTATTTTTATCCACGTATTGGTATAAATTTTATTCAAAACAAAATTATATGTCATAATGTACATGTTATTAATGCATAATGTATAAATCTTTATAGGAATTTTAAGGTTTTGATTTTTTTTTAATTTCTTTTGATTATTATCCTTCAATTTTTAGAGAATGATTTTATAAAATTCAAACTTATACGTGCGTATTTTTTATCAACGTTGATATTATTATACTTTATGTTTTTTTCCCGTCGTAACGTGCCTATTTTACCAACGTTTTGACGTTAAATATCTTAACAACATATACACAGACAAATATTGTCAATGATCTTTCGCAACGCATGAGTGTTTGACTTTTTATTTTTTTAGTATAAATTTTCGAGAGTTTTTCAAAGACGTATAGGTTTTATTTTTCCTACCTTCAACGTGCGTTTTTGTGACAATGTTTAAACGTTAGTTTTTCTCGGTCTGCGCCCCCACCACAACCATCTAGAAATCTCTACAATTCACCCCTGCAACTCACCACACCACACAACAATTCACTCGCTTCGATCGTTTAATTGTTGAACCAACTCACTTCGAACGTTTGATAGTTGACCGTGAATCCACGGCTTCTACGTTTGTCTCTCGTTACTCTTTGTCAACCAAGCTTTTTGTGCGGTATTGTGTACACTTCAACAATTTATGATTTTGTTTGTGTTAAATCTTATTAGGTTTGACTCTTCCTTCAACAATTTTCAACTGCTCTTAATTGGTTTGCCTAAGCTAAATTTGGATTGAAAATTTGATTTATATGAAGCTAGATCTTAATTCTTAAATGAAACTAGTATTAAGCCCCCCGCGTTGCAGCGGGGGGCGTAAAACCATGTCAACCAACATCAATGACACAGCACCGTCAGTGACCACTAATACTGACAAAACTCATATTAAAAAAATAAAAAAATGAAAAAAATAAAACCGAACAAAAGGTAGACGTAAAAACGTTGAACCATGCAGGCGAAACGTAAAAGATCTAGAACAATAGGTAAGTTGATTTAGGACCAACATGTGCGACGGGGCAATTAAATGGGGAAAATGATCGTAAAAACATCAGACCACACATGCACGTTTCAACGTGTTAACTCGCAAAATTTCGACCAAAAGACGAAAATGTTTAAAATATGAAATGTAGGGGACCAAAGTTAAAAGTAAAAAAAATATTATGGTTAAATTATAAAAGATATAAAAGTGTTGTATAAAATAGAAAAAGTTAAAGATTAAAAAAAGATGTGGGTACAACCCACAATGCATATGCTACAATCTATGATGCATAACCAAGTTGATAATTAGTATTATATAAATTGTGCTTTGTATTTGACCTAAATTCAGTAGCCCTTGTATTATTAAAGTTTAGTGCATACATTGTTTATACCTGATTACAAAATCGATGAACTTGTCCTCAAATATTCAATCTTTCAATTCAAACACAAATGATTTAACGATTCAGTTCAAACCAAAGGACATTATATAGTTTGTATTATTAATAATTATAACGATTAAAATGCCAGAAAATTAAACATATTCTTGTAAAAACATTCCAACAATTAATGATTTTGAACAGGAAACCAAATGTCATCTCATAATCTGCTAACGTAGAATTCATAACTGGTTCGTCAGTCGACTCGATAGGTTGGTTCCTCGTGAAGACGCGTAGATAAACCAAGTTAAATTTTCCGACTCTTGTGCGGATATGCCTATATTTTGATTCTACTCCATCAAACAGTACATTTCTCGTCCCTTGCGGGTGTGAAAATTGTCACAAACATTTAGCCAAAATTTAAGGTTGTGACCAGCCGATAGACCATTGATCATATCGTCATCGACCCATGCTGACACCAAACCGCTTCTTCGTCGATCATCCACGGTTCGGGTGAATCATTTCGGGCTTCCATGGCATGTGATTGACCTTGATAAGATGTATAAGTCGAAAAATGAATGGGTTGGGTAACAAATTAAAATTGGTAATTATTAGTGTGTGGTGAAACAGAAGCCCCGCCTTGATGTTGTGATATTATAAATGGAATATGGTGGGTTGAGTAACGGGTCAAAAAATTAAAATGGTAAACTTAAGCTTAGTGAAGCAGATGGCACCACCCTGTCGTGTGATCTTATTAGTGAAAAATGGTGAAACGACTGTGGTGAAACCGATCATTCATAAGAAGGTTATAATTTCTGTTGTTAGAAAGTGTGTTAAGTTACCAAACCAACCTCATATATAATCCCAAGCTGCTGCAACTGCAGCTTCAGAAGCTTGTATTCCAGCAGCACCAGTGCAATAACTATTCCTAACAAACTGTTTGCAGCATTTGTATCCCCACTGTTGATCCTTGCGCCATGAACCCCAAACTGTCGTATGATTATTGATGTAAACATCTTATTCGTATTTACTCTTTGGCAGGGCCTTTTATGATCCTACCCGCACGATCATATTCGGTCTCTTTTTCACTCTGTCCCATTAAAAGTTCTCTTGGAACAACTTCTTCAGTAGCTGCACTGCCATACTTTTCACGAACGAATTCATTCACTTTAGACTTGAGTTTTTCTTTATTAATTGTATAGTTTTTCTTCAATAATTCAGCTTGAGTTGGAGCTGCTTGCATATGCACATCATTCCCTCTATCAAATGCTTCTCTTGCATGCATATTCAGCTGCTTGAACTCTAAAGCCTGACCACTTACTCTCTTCTGATTATCACCCAAAAATAATAATTGAATTGATGCATCAATTATTTGTGATACTGATTGGATTAATCCCTCAACGTAATAATATCAAGGAAGGCAACTTACAGAATAGAACTTTTCATTTGGGTCCATATCTGGAAGAGGATCCTCACGCATGGATCGAGTCTTAGGATCATAGTGAGCAGAATTGACATCAAGATTAAGCAGATATTTTGCTGTATCTTCACGTATACGCAGGTTCCTATACATATATACATACATAGACAAATTTTATCATCACAACATAAGCATCAAAAATGTGATAAACAATCAAGAATAAAGATCTAAGGACAGTGGGACTCACCTAACCGTCCCTGTGCTGCCACCGCCAGTAGTACGCACACGCTTGTTAACTTTTGCAAAATCCATCTGTTTACTTTCATCAACTTTGGCTTCATCCACCTTTAAATCATCTTCAATTTCACTAATGTTCTTCTCTTCTAGCTTTTTTAGTTGTTGTTCTTTCAGGTACTTTTTCCTAGCTTGATCTCTAGCTTCAAATCTTTCGATTTCATAAGCATACGATGCAGCATTGTATCCATTCCACATGTCCCTTTTTTCAGCATAATCAAGCTCAACTGTCATAGTGTGTGTCCCAGCTCCACAACTGTGATAATAATACACCAAATTACATACTTGTTACAAGTAGCACAAACTTTACATTAAAAAGCAATTTACTTACTTTCACATGCACCCTTTCTATACTTTTTTTGCTTGGCCTATTTTTGCACCTCTGTCATAACATGAGGTTGTATGGTTTGGTGCTCGTTCCCATTTCCTTTGATGTTTTAAACTCTATATGAAACAAAATTCTTAATAATTCGAACACTTATAAAAGAGTGAAGTAAAAGATAAAAAGAAAGAACATACCAGTCCCTCAGCGTTAAGATACCAAGGAGCAGATGACATATACTGAGGTATATGTGGATTTATTTCTTTCCCATCTTCATCAACCTCAGCAGGTGCAAGTCCTGCTTTTCGTGCTTCTTCTAGTTCCATCCGCTTCCTGTGATCCTTTTGCGATTTGAACCCCACTGAAACAAAAACAGATATGATCAGTGCATTGATAAAATTATCCTACAGTAACATCATCGAAGCATATAACATGGTACTTGAAAAGCACATCTTGATGGCAAATACATCAGGCAATAATATTATTATAAACATAACTCAACTGCACTCCTTTAACAAGACCAAAAAAAAAAAAACTTCAAATTATAGCATACTAAGATCACTACAGACTCAAATTACTTCCTTAATTGGTAATTGAAATATTAAGGTGTTATTCTATGAAGTAAGAACCCTAATTGCAATATCGAAAACTTTTAACTGAATAAAAAAAATTCCTCTAAAAACATTACAAAGGCACAACTAACTGTAGCATAAGAAATCATAAAATAAGGATTTAAGAACAGCCTAAGTGTTAAAATCCTTCTGTTAAATCCATACATTGATACACACTGGCACACATAATATAATATATACATACAAATTTACAATGTATACATAGAAAATCTTTCTGCAATAACATGCATACACATTAATACACAAACAATTAACATAAAGTTTCATAGAATAGCTAACAGAAGCATACAGTAGTCTTTTATCACTTGTGTTAAATTCACGAAAACCATGTAGTCTTTTAGAAAAGTCTTGATGACTATAAAACCATCTAACCTTTTAGAAAAATCTTGATGACAGAAACATAATCATAGTTCTTCATAGATTCCATTACTTTTTTTTAATCCACATAAAACCATGTAGTCTTTTAAAAAAATCTTGATGATTATACCAAAACTTAATACAAAATAAAAAAAAAATAACGTAAGATAATATCATCAGGAATATTTGATAATTACACGGAGCATTACGAAGAAACAAAAACAAAAACGAAAACATGATCGAATGAATAACATAATTGAATGATGATGAAGAACTATGTGAAAACTTACTGATGACGAAACTAGAAGATGAATGCTGAGATGAAGATGATGATAATAAAGTCGGTTCACTTCACGCTTCTATTCTTTTCTGTTGAAGACCCACGAATCCACGATTGTATAGATACGAAATATATAATTAAGGGTTAAAAGCATGTTTCCTCCTCTAAAACTCTTTAATGGCATATATACCCAAACAAAAAAATTTAATGCATATAAACCCTTACAAAACCTTATAATTGGCAAATTTACTCATTTTCATTAAAAGTAATTTATGTAATGACTAATTTGTTCTTTTTTCTTACTAAAACTTCATAATTGACAGATTTCCCCTTACAAACCTCATAATTAGCAAATGGGTTAAAAACATATTTCACTCTCTAAAACTTTTTCGTGGCATATATACCCATTTGTAAGTGTTTATTAGTTTTTGCTTGGGTATATATATATTTAAAGGGAATGGTAATATTGTTATAACAATAAATTGGATATATGTGCAATTAAAGTTTTTGCTTGGGTATATATACATTTAAATGTTGTTTATAAGGGTATACATGCAATTGATCATATTATTAAAGGTTTTCTTGGGCCTTATATGGTGGTCAGGAACTCCAGTTTGGATCAAAACAGGCCCAGGCCCAGGTCCGTTTAGGGTTATTAATGGGGACCAAGACCGCATCGTACAGTAAGTTAGTTCTCGGGTCGGTCTCGGTTTTCACAGCCGATTCTTAGGTTCTGTCCGTCCGGACCGAACCTTGCACACCTCTGGTTTCACGTAAATCAGATAAATTTGACGGGTGGGTAAAGAAATAAGAAGTTGATGTTGTCGCTATGTTTAAATTCCTTTAGTAGTTTAAAATTGGAGTACAAAGAGATTACAAATTTACAATCCCATCGACGAAGAAAGGGAGGGGGGTGGAGAGGGCTTTATTTTTCCATGAAGATTATTTTTCCATTCTTGTTTAATATTAAAGCTATACTCTAATGAAATTTTGTATCATTCTGAAATTTCGAACTTATCGATATTAATTTACTTGTCATGAAGTTATATTTAATTGTCATTCTTTTTGGCAATGTTTTAAATACAATTACTTTAATTTAAACAATGTAAAAAGCAGTTTTAACCATTTGACTTTAAATATATAATCAATGATTGAGCTTAAATTATATGAAATTTTTTTTTACTAGAGTGGTATTTTTAGTCATTACCACTTTAGTTGGTTTCTTTTTAATTTCCTTCATTTTTTAATAAGTTCATAACTTGTTCTTCAAAACGTATATAGTATCGTTATAAAAAGAATTAAAAAAATTAATGTTTTCAACTCATAATTTCTATTTGTCATTGTGTCTCTCATAAATTTCATTGTGTATTTTCGTTTGTTATTGTGTTTTTTTTTTCTAAACAATATCACGCTTTTCTAAATTGATGAATTCTAAAAAAACATAATAGTGAAATAACATTGGTGTTTCCTTCTATCATGTAAAACACAATAATAAAATAAAAAATAAATAATGTAATACGTTAAACACAATGACAACATAACACAAAGCGATTTCTACTCTAATAAAGCAATATATCTATGTACTACATGACACTTTTCTACCCACTATGCCTATGTTTCACCTAAACATTGTACATATGTTATTACTGGAATTAAACTTAATCATTTAATAATACATTAAATGCTAATTATATTAATATTCATAGTTTTTCCAAATTATGAAACAAATTGTTTGATGGTTTACAAACATGTTTCTTTTTATTATCAAAATAATTTTTGTAAAACAAAATTTTATGAAGTATGAAGTTTTTAATGCAAAGGACTTTTAAAAAATAAAAATGTTTAAAAAATATTTTTTATAAAAATTGAAGTGGCTAAAAAACAACTTTTTTAAAGCAAAAGTTTTTTAAGGAAGAAAATTTGAAAAAATATTATTATTGTTTTATTACCTAAAACTACTATACATAATTTTAATAATATTTCATTTTCAAAAAAAAAATCATTTTTAAATATTAATAAATAAATATTAATTTAATATTTTTATTCATCTCGTGTATTATATGGGTTTCTAAACTAGTAAAATATACACAATGAAAAAAAAGTCTTATTGTATTTTTCCGCTGATCAACGTGTTTTCCTAAACGCTATTAGTTTTGAAAAAACATTAGTGAGATATCGTTGTTATGTATTTATAATTGTATAATACAATGACAAAATAACAACAAAATTACATAAAACATTAAAAACAAAGAAAAAACTAACACGAATTAATCTAAAACATTAAACACAACTAGTAATACAAAAACAAAATGATAAATATATATTTGACATTATAATTTAACATATTAGACACGATTATTATACTCTACTCTACGATCATTAAATACATGTATAATTATTTATTAACTAGTTTAGAAACCCCGTGTATTACACCTGTTAAATGAAAACATTACAGTAATATTTATTAATTAATACTTAGATAATAAATAATAACTTTTTGAGAAAATATATGATTAAAATGGCGTACTATTAGTACCTTAAGTAATATAAAATAACAATATTTTTTAAAAGTTTTAGTATTTGAAAAACCTTTTGTTTTAAATAAAGAGTTTTTCAAACATTCTATTCTTTTAACTTTTTTTAAAACAATGTCATTTTTTAAAATTTCTTTGTAATAAAAAACTCCATATTTTATTTAATTTTTTTTAAATACTTTTTTTAGTTTATTAAATAAAGTGTTTTATAGTTTGAAAGATATAATAATAATAACATTAGTTAGCATTTATTATTATCATTAAATGTTTGACTTGTTATGCAAACGAAATATGAAAACTTGGTACAAGAAGGTTACATATGATAAACTTCGTATGAAAAAATAACATGTGGTAAAAAACATTTTACTTTATTAGTATATGTTAGTTATAGTGAATCCATGTATTACATGGGTTAAATAAATAAAAGATTAAATAGAATAAAAATTTATTAAATATAAAGCGATATTCTAATAAAAGATAGATTGAAATTACATATGAATAACTAATGTGAATAATAAAACAATGATATTAACTTTTAAAATTTTTTTGTTTTTTCAAAATATAATTTATACAATTTGTTTCAAAGTAAACTGTTTGAAAAAATGTGATTTTAGACTCTTAATTTTAATTATTTTTTATTTATAAATATTTTACTTTTTTAAAAAACATTAATTTTAAAATATTATGTAATATTTTAAAAATATATATATTTTATAAAAGTTTGTTTATTTAGAAATAACATAAATAAACATATCTCTTGTGAAATTTATTACAAAACTAATTTTAGTCTACTAAATAATTAAATAATATTATTATGTAACTAATGTAATTATTTATTACGAGAGAGAGACATAATAGTTTTGATAAGGACGAATGTGATGCTCTCATATTTGTTCTTAATTACTCTTTTATTTTAATATATTTTATTTTTTTTAACAACAAGACAATATAATCAAATCACCAAAACAACAGAAAATCTAGCAAGGCGCTGGAGATCAAGAAAATACATATTACGTTTAAAAGTTTTTAATATATTGTTTTGACCATCTCAAGTTACATAAGTTTTGGGGTTACCTTCTCTATTAAAAAATTTTACCAACTTATTTTTGTATACATGTCGGTATAAGTTCGAGTTCATCTACGTTGTTTGGGGTAAATTTTATTTGAACTACGTAAATTAAGTTTGGAAATAAGTCGAGTCAGATATAATACGTTTTCATTGCCGGTATAAATACGAACTACTCTACGTTTCAACGTAAATTTCGTTCAGAAGCGAGTCGGGTCGATTGTAGTTTATAATTTATCACGTCGTGTAAGACACCGCCGCGATGTGCGGCGGTTAAAAAGCCTAGTTTACACTTAATTTATAAATATTAAGAGCACTGGAATTTACTTTAAACCATACATGTTCTTGTTACATGTATTATTTAAGTTGTTTAACTTATATAATCTTATTTTCTTTTTCTCATATATAAATAATAACAAAAACTTTTATCAATATACAATTTGAAAAATATATTATGTAAAATTAAAACTTATTACTAAACTTATAAATCTCATATATAAATTCAAAGATGCTGACGACCACGGGATGCCACTAAAAATTTGAAATAAAACAATGGGTTTTAAATCAAGTGGTTTAGGAGGAGATTCCTTATGACTTTTCAAAGTGGAGGTCATGGGTTGAAGTCTCATTAAGGGCAATATGCTTTAAGTGGGTCAAGGGTTTTACCACAGTGGTCATTTGTGTGGTGAGTCTCTTGGAATGGTGGACGAGTAGGGTCACCAGCGCTGTCTGTGTCGCGGGCATGGATGACTTTTCGCCAATGGGTTTATCCGGGTTGACCGGCCTTAAAAGTTATTGGTTGACCGTTCAAAAAAAACTTTCATAAAAACTTAAAATTTTCAAAATAAGAAATAATATGTATCATGTTAGCAATTAATGTTTCACGGTCTCATAAATTTCTTTGATTCCTATATTTTGATTACTTCTAGAGTGCGAGAATAAATTTACTTGGTTACTTGTGGTTAAACATTTAAATTATTATAATTAATAAATAGAGTATGGTGTAAATAAAAAATAGTGTAGGTGTACGTATTTAGAAAAACCACGCACGCATAAAGGCATGATTAGTTCCACAAATCTCACACATAATTATTCTTTAATATTTTTTATAACACATTTTTTAGAAATATATGAAATGTTATTTACAATTAATATTTTTTAAAAATATTTAATTCACGTAATACATATATTTCTAACACAGTATAACGTTATATTAACAAACTTCATCCATGTTATATGATGTTTTTAAGTGAAGAATATTCTGGGATTATGGTATGAATAAAACAATAAGAAGAGATTGTTCAACAAGCAAGTTTAAGCCACCTTACTTGAACTCAAACAATAACATGAGTAGATCCAGCTTGATTTTCTATTTCCAATTGACTCAGAGTATGACCGTCGCCCGAATAGTTTGTTCGTATTTCTCAAATTTAATGATTATATACGCTTCTTTAATAATAGTTTTAAATAACAAGTAAACAACAATTTCAAACTTATATAGTCTTCGATTCCAATAATAAAGTATCAAACTACCTATACGTAAGAGATATAACTTATGCTATACCTGGCTTAAATCCGTCATCATAATATTTTTCATACCTGATCTTATTACCCTAACACCAGTCTCTTCACTCATCCGTCAACTTCTACTATTGCGTTCATTTCGATACAACCTTTAAGCACTAAAATCAAACATGCAACAAATGGAATAAGATATCAAAATGAAAATATAACTACTTGTCATAACTATACCTTTTTAGTATTATAAATAGCACTTCAAGAAATACACAAATCAAAACATCCAAACACAAAACCATGACTATGAAGTTTACTATCTTCATAAGCTTCATCATCACATTCATCTTCTCTTGCTCATCTGAAACCACCACCGCCACCGGCAGCATAAACTGGTGGTGCACTCAAACCCCATACTACCAAACATGCAACCACCACGTCACCGCCGCCGCGAGTAACACCTCCACCACCACCATATCCATACACCAGTTCCTAAACCTCACTGTCAACGCGGCGATAGACGAAGCCCATGTGGTCACGAAACGAGCCCGAGAGATCGAGGTCAAATACCCAAATGCTCCAGGAAAAAGCTTATGGGGCAGTTGCGTTGACTACTTTGACGGGATCGTGTTCACACTTAACATGGTCCTTGACCAAACCAACCAACCGAGCCCACTTGACGTCCACACTTGGCTCAGTGCGGGTTTAACCTACATCAACGTGTGCGAAAAAGGGTTCGAGATGATTAATATAACCAACACCATGTTACATGTAATAACTACTAATTTGACGCAACTATTACTCAACTCGTTGGCTATTAGTGTTGTTATCAAGGGTGGTGATTCTGGTGAATGGATCAACTTTATCGACGAATACAAGTTGTTAGGGTTGAAGATGAACCATAATCCGGATGTCGTGGTGGCTCAAGACGGTTCGGGGGATTTTACTACGGTTCAAGAGGCTGTGAACTCAGGGGGACACCGGCGTGGGGGCAAGAGGTATGTGATTTACGTGAAAAGTGGTGTTTACGAAGAAAATGTTGTTATTACGCAGGAATTAGGGTATATTACGATGTATGGTGATGGAATAAACAAGACGATCATCACCGGGGACCGGCATTGCGGTGGTGACATGCTAGGAACGTCGATGGCGGGTGACTTGAAGGAAACGGCGACATTTCGTAAGTATATATATAGGATTCTATACGTAGAACACTAAATATTACGAGAACACATAACAGAGTAAAATTTATTTTTTGATCTTGAAAATTTAAAAAAAAAGGAAAAGAAAATGATACAAATGTAATTTTTGTTTGTCTACACTGAAATTGAAAAAAGTTGATAAATTTTGTTTGTGTACATAATTTAGACGTGTGTAGATTATATTACATAATCTGAACATATCATAAATGCATATGAAACTTTTATTTGATATGTTTTTTACATACATATTTGTATATAAAAAGTGTTAAATTTTAAAAATACGAATCATTGATAAAAGTTAAAACAATTAATGTTTATTCCTTTTTTTTCTCTCGTAATAATCATATTTAATGTTTCGTAATTAAGTTCGTACTTTTTTTTTATTATGGTTGAAGTTTTCTAAAGAGGTCTCGATGAAAAAGCTTTAAAACAAAAAGTTATTTTCTTTTTATTTTTATAATTAACTTTATGTGATCAAATTCTTTAAACCTTTTAAATTTTCTTTTGCACGATTAATAGATACTGGAATGAAGTTTTGCTTTTAACTAATAAAGGTTCTTTGTTCGTTAAATCATTACTATCGTTTTTCTAATAAATATTCAAGTAGTTAATTTGATTATAGTTTTTTAGTTATAAACGAACATTTAATTTAAACCAGCTAAAGTGATTATGGTATACTTGGTTTGTAGAAGTTTGGGGCCGAAGATTTATCGCTCTAGACATGACGTTTCGGAACACAGCGGGGCCTGAAGGTGAGCAAGCAATTGCGTTCCTTTCAGGCTCCGACAAATCAGCCCTCTACCGTTGCAGTATTGAGGGCTACCAAGACACCCTTTATACTTACCACTCCAAACAATTTTACAAAGAATGCCAAATCTTCGGAACCGTAGATTTCATTTTCGGGGGCGCTCAAGCCGTGTTTCAAGATTGCGATATCTTCCTTAGGAAGCCGCTTCCGGGAGGAGGGCTAGTCGTGACGGCTAATGGTCGCAAGTACCTTAATCAAAGCGGCGGGTATTCGTTACAAGGGTGTAAAATAAGTGTCGCGAGCGATCTTAAGCCCGTTATCCGTCAGTACAATAAAGCCTTTTTAGGAAGGCCATGGTTCGCATATGCTCGAACCGTTTTTATGCAATCGTTTATTGATGACATGTTGGACCCACAAGGATGGCTCGATAGTTGGGGTTACAACAAAACGGCTTATTGTGGGGAGTATAAGAACTCAGGCCCAGGTTCATCTACTGATCGAAGGGTCAAATGGCCTCGTTATCATGACATAACTGACCCTAATGTCGCCAAGCAGTTCACTGTTGCTGAGTTCATTGCAGGCAACCAATGGCTTCCTGCATCAGGTGTGCCTTTTGAACCCGGGTTCGAGAATTTATAAACAGGTATAAATTTAAACTAGAGTTATCAAAAGTTTGTAACCGAGATCGATTAATATAAATAGAAATTGAGCCCGCGTGATGCGGTGTATTTGCAGACTCTGTTATATTTGTGCATTTTGAAGGTGATATCATAGTTAAGCATATAAAAACATATGAATTTACGGCGACTTTGTTCTAGAGATTGAAACATAATAGAGAACAATTATATAACGGTAATAATATGTTACCATCAATATAACTCACGATACCAAAATATCCAATTTATATACATTTTCATTTTTAACGAAAGAAAGTTACTAAAGAAAAAACAAATTATTATAAAAATTAATAGGGTGTAAATGAGTGTCAAGTTAAAACATTAAAAACTTAATGATGTAAGTTAAATATTTAAGAGGGTGTAAATGAGATTTTGAGTAGTGATCTGTGGTATATGCCTACAACACTGCTTTTCATAAGTATATATAACTAGGTACTTACGCCCGCGCGTGCAGCGGGAACATGTGGTGACATGAATTACGTATTTATAAAAAGCTTGAATATATAAGCTAGTCCAAGAATGAAAAATGGTATAACTACTTGAAGTAATGCGAAAAGTTTTAAAGCTCTACTCAAACAGTTTTTGTTATTGTTATTTCGAGTAACCTTCACATAGCTTTGATATTATATTTTTTATAAAGAAATCTTATTAGATAAAGAATAGATAATGAATAAAACATAATATATCGTTTTGAACATTTGAACAATAGTTGTTTTTTACATCTAACTATAACAGTGACCAACTTTTAAATCACACTTCCGTAAAAACGTACTTTGATATCAAATTACGTATTAGTAAAATTATATGGAAAGAAAAGGATATGAGGTACGTATTAGAAACTACCATTAGAGAAATCTTCTTGTATTAGAAATTCAAAAAAGATTTTGTTGTACCACAACTAAATAAGTCTTATATTAACAAAAATATAACAATGGATTTGACTTTTAAAAAAATGACTCATTAATTTGTTAGTATTACAGTTAATATAAATTTAGTAAAAATTTTAATTTAGTTACTTGTAAAATGGAGTAAAATTATATATGTGAGTTAAATGAACAAATCTAAAAAATGGAGCTACTGGTCGAACTGGTGTCATTTAGTGGATGATTGGTATATTAGAATGCAAATGACCATCCCATCTACATGCACTTTAGTGCAAGTTTCCATACTTTTTGTATATAACTGTAATGATAAAATAAAAACAAAATAATGTTACTGTTCTCACCGACATACCATTTTAATATAATATATATAATTTCTTAAAGATTATAATAATACGTATAAAAGTTAAATCAGTTTCAAATAATTGATATAATAATATTCAATGAAAAAGTAGGTGAATTTTCTCTATTACCCTCACAACCATTACTAATCTTTAGTTATCGTGTTAAATTTAACCATTAAATTAATTGCTTGTCTGTGTGTAGTATCATTTAAGAATAATACATATTCTATCCAAAACACGTAAAATAATATATAAATTTAAGTTTTTGACTAGCCCTTCATTTTCTTTTTCTTTAATTTATAGTTCTTCCTAGTATATTAATATACTTAGGATAAGTGTCGTTTTTAATCCATATGGTTTGGCCGTTACCTTTTTTTTAGCTCATAACCTATAATTTGACTTTTTCAATCACCATGCTTCCATTTTGTTCTTATTTAAAGTAGACGTTTAACACTTTCTAATTATATATATTATTAAAACTCTTTGTCGGTATGTATAGTTAAATCTCATGAGTTCATAAATCAGCCACCAAAACCTTTCCACAAATTGCAATTAAGTCCTCGAAAGATAACAAAATGTAAATAAATACTCATACAATATGTAGTACAACTTATTAGGCACACGTGGTATGCCTTTTTCCTTTTGTTCTTTACTAGTGATTAAATTATGACCAATAGCGTTCAATTATTATATATATTAAATATCAACTAGGAGCAACAGTAAACTTTTGTTCTATCGTATTTTGTCCACCTAATTTTGTTGGGCTTTAAAATTGATCATTTAATTATGCTAAGTTTACTACTATATTTTATTTATATATGTATTTGTCGTCGAATAAATTTTTGGTATCGCACCGTATGCTATATCAAGTGATGTTAATGTTACGGTACCATGACGAACCCAATTGCTTATAAGCGAACAACATTGTTGGAGGTATTTTAATATTATCAGAACCTGTATTGGTGTACGTTTTTATGAGACTTAACGAGTCGAATCGATTACTAGCAAATTACCGCTACGTTGCTCAAGAAAAACCCGACAATAGTTTACTCGCCGCGAAGCGCGAGTAGTAAACTAGTTTTGTATAAAAAGAACAAAATATCCCTGCCACTACAAATAGAAAAAGATATCTAACATTTTTGGTAACAAGAATTTTGATATTTTTTAGTAAAATATATTAAAAATATTATCTTACTACTCAATACTCATTGTTTCATCTGACTCAATTTTCTTCACCACCAGAACCTTAGGTCCCGTTTGGTTCACAGAATTCTCCAGAATTGAAATTAGAATTAGAAAATTTTCCATCCAAAATTATGTTTGGTTGGTCAACGGATAAAATTGGAATTGAAAAATTTTCCCTCATTCATTGGAATTGACATTCTTTCTTTACCCATGGAATGTTTAACAATCCAATGAAAAGTTCAAAATTAAAATTTCAATTTCACTCAAAATTGACCAACCAAACACGTTATCAATTTTAACAAGATTTCAATTCCAATTCCAATTCCAATTCCTTTGCAAAACATTCTGTGAACCAAACGACCCCTTAGAACCCAAACGAGGTTTTGAAGATGTATCAGTCTTGGGCTGCAACCACCAAAGTAGTATCCTGGGTCAATCTTGTTGAAATTAAAGGCTAGTTAATCAAGAAGCTTAGGTTGGATAGATCTAAACATTAATCGGCTACTTGAATCAGTTTTTGAGTTTAAGTTTAAAACTAGAAAAAAGTCTTAGATACATATGACTAATTCAGTTCAATAACGAACATATCGTATATGTGATAATGTTAATTTTTTGCATGTTAAATATGTCATTGGGTTAGATTGTTTCTATGGGGCTAAAGATGTAGTTGGAGTGCTGGACTGATAAAGTTTAATGGGTTGTTAGCTGGATCATTGGGCTTAGCTTTTAGCTGTCTAAGTCGTTAATACAAAACTGATTTGTTTGTTTTTTTTTTGTTTTTTTGTTTTTGTTTTTTACAAAGAAATTAGTTCAATAATTTTGTTTAGGGACAATTTGGAAATATGATATCCCCGTGAAAAACAAGAACTTCAACCCCTATGATAAGCCAAAAGTAACTAGTAAAATTTTTAGATGTTATGACAAAGTGTTATATACTCTTGTAGCCGGGGTGGGGCGGGATAACGGGTCAAGGTGAGTTCGGGTTATATGAGTTGTTTCAAAAGATAGTCATTTTGGTTTGGGTCAAAAGAGGTTCGAGGCAAAATAGACTTGGGTTTGTTATTGACTGAAATTGTATGGGTAACTGCCAACTGATGTGATGCTTATAGATTAAATAAGTTCTCTCGCTCGTCAGACTAGTTTTTTGGGTTGATTTCTTATGTTTAGTCCGTAAAATAATAATGACGAAGCATTTCAAAAAAAAAAGTAGTCATATATTGGGTTAGGACGTGTATCGACCAAAATGGCTAAGGCCCAATCTGACGGTTTTAAAATTATGTTAAATTATATTATGAGACATTAATTAGTTTATATGGTTGAGCTAAATTTTAAAAATTTATTTACTAACTTTTAAAATAAAAGGCTAATCGTGACTCGTGAGTACGTTATCTAAAACAACACACAATTGAATATTATAAGTCATTTGAAATAAAAATTGATAAAAGAAGCAAAGTACTAACGGGATACTATCCATAGGTTATATAAACTCTGAGCCAGTAGACGACGACTTCTCTTAAGTCATATGTCTCGGCCCATTCAAAACCCACAATTCCTTGTCAAGACTTTGTTGGTGTCCGAATTGACCTTTTGTTTAGCTTAGAGCATTCACAACACACTCTCCATCTCCTTCTCTATAATCATATTAAAAATCATTACTTTTTCTCACTTCTTTTTAATAAAATAATATTTTTTGATACTTTAATCATTACATGTTCTCTCTCTTTTACTCACAACCACTTTCAACAAATATTAAAAAATTAATAGAGATGAATACTGTTTTACCAAATATAGATATGAACAATAACATGTTCTCTATCATCCACTCACAACCACTAATAACCATTCTCTATAATAAATAGGACGTACTCACAGATTTTAGAGCATTACATTTTTTCTATAAATATGTAAATGTATTTTATCATATTATATAACATGATTGTGAGTGAATAATTAGAAAATATTACTGTTAATCTGTAAATTTAGTAATACACTATTCAACCCATATAAGTTTTTTTTTTATTTTTTAAAAATAGTTGTAGCTAGAAGAGAAAAAACATGTAATGTAAATATATAGAAAAAGTAGTATTTAAATGAAAAGGATATAGAAAAATCATGATTTTAATGTAGTTATATAAAAAATAAAATATGAATGCACATTGTTGCTCAAACCTTTCCGTTAACAATATTTAGAGCATTCACAGTGGAATCTTTAAAAAAACATGAGTGTGTTTCATATATTGTATGGAATGGTTTTGAGTGGTTATGAGTGCAGACAGAGAAAATGCTATTGTTGATTGGTATATTTGAAGAACCACTATTCAATCCCTATAAATTTTATAATATTTTTGAAATTGGTTGTGAGTTGAGGAAAAAGAAAAAGTAATGATAGGTATAAAAAGTATTATTTAATTGAAAATAAAAATAAAAAATATTAGTTTTTTACTGTAAATATATAAATAAAAATAAAAAATTGACTTTGAATGAACGGGTTGGAGTGTGATTGCCAAAAAAGAAATTAATTTCTATTATTTCAATCACCAAAAGAAGGGCAATTATGTAAAATCACAAACATAGAGTTGGTGTCTTGGTGAGCAGCTATTTTATCATTTATTAGCAAATTTTGACTATATCGAGAGATAGAGAGAGAGAATATGGGTGTTGAAGAGAGAGGTAGGTTAAGGTTAAGGTTAAGGTTGATGTATAAAGATGTGATGCCATTTGCAGGGATGGTGATGGTGGAGTGCACCCTTGTTGGTGGTAACACACTCTACAAATCAGCAACTCTTCAAGATATCAACTCTTTTGTTTTCACCTTCTATGTTTTCCTCATTGGTTTCCTCTTCCTCTTGCCATGCCTCTTTCTCCTCCACAGGTTCCTATTTCAGATTCGATTCTTATAAGTACATGTTTAGGATTCTTTGTTTTTCATCAACTTTTAACTTATTAATTTTCAGAAATTAATAAGTTAAACAAATATTTACAAACTCAAAAATACTTTCAAACTAAATTTTCAGGGTGAAAATAAGATTTTGAAAAGTAACGAGGTGGTTATTTATTAACTTCTACTTCCTTCGATTAACTTCTTTCGTTTTTAAAAATATGATATTTTGATCATTTTACAGCCTTTTAGTTTATAAACTAATCCAAATATTTTTTAAAAACTATTTTAAAAAATCATAAGTCAATAAATAACTTCCGGTCAAAAGTTATTTTCAATCAAAATAACTAATGTTAAACATGTCCTAGATACCAACCAACTTTTCATTGTGATTGTTTATTTTTTCTTACTTATTTATATATATTTTGGGTCTTTTTGATTAAAGATTGTTTTTGGAGTGTTTGATTGCAGAGGAACAAGCATCCCACCCGTCAAAATTTCCTTCGCTGGGAAAATATTTATCCTTAGTGTGATCATGTAGGTTACTTCCACTTTCACTTTGAATTATATTTTTTATTATCCTTTATTGATTGGGTGTGGGGTTGGTGTTGTGATCAAGACGTTTGGATATCTCGCACATTTAATTTTCGATTTTTTTATTTCGTGCTTTGAATGTTTCTTTTGATTTTAGCATTTTGTTATTAACTATTTATAAGAAGTTATGCTATTATTAGTAAAAACTAAAAAGGTTGTATTGAACGTATCACCATTTGTCTTTTACCAAAATTTTCAATACCTGAACATCGTTAACACAAATTACGTTTTAAATTAAGAGTAAATTACTGTTTTCGTCCCTGAGGTTTGACGAAAATCACAGGTTCAGTCCAATAGTTCATTTATTACATTGACGGTCCAATAGTTTTAAGTTTTGTTTCAATTTTATCCAAGCCATTAACACTGGCAGTGTTTATTCCGTTAAATAGTGTAAAAAGACTTTTGTGCCCCTGATTAAATAAAAAAAACCACTTCCCATTTCTACCCCCACCCATCTCTCTCTCTCTCTCTCTCTCCTCTCTCTCTCTCTCTCTCTCTCTCTCTCTCTTCTCTCTCTCTCTCTCTCTCTCTCTTCTCTCTCTCTCTTACTCAGAAACTCTCTCTTAGATTTAGCATCATCACCACCGGATGACCATGACCGCTGCTCACCACCACCAACTGAAACCCGCCTGCCATCAACAAATCCAGCGACACCGATCCTTATCCATCTCTCTCTGTCTTTGTCTCTCTCCCCCTATCGTAATCCACCATAACCACCACCATTGGACATCGGTTACCACCACAACCTGAAAACGCCGGTCACCACCACAACCTGAAAACGTC
The DNA here is from genome assembly GCA_025215565.1 of Flaveria ramosissima. NCBI lineage: Eukaryota > Viridiplantae > Streptophyta > Magnoliopsida > Asterales > Asteraceae > Flaveria > Flaveria ramosissima. Next base: position 2,781,955 of record CM046040.1, on the reverse strand, counting down.
GGCCACCACCATAATCCGTCTCCCTCCCTCTTTACTGTCGTATTCCACCACTAGCAACACCATCGTTCACCCTTTGATTTTGGGGTTTTGATCTAACAAGATCCAAGATCCCCAAGCCCTAGATCGGTGGAGGTAGGTGGTACTTGGCGGTGGAAACCGAAGAGGGTAGCGACCAAAGAGGAGCGGTGAAGGTGAGATCGGCGGTTCTCGGATGAGAGAGAGAGAGAGAGAGAGAGATGGTAGGGTGACGAAGATGAATGATGGTGGTGAGTGGGTAGTGGAGGATGGCGGTGGTAGGTGGTGAGTGGTAGTGGATGATGGGTGGTAGGTGATGGTTGGTGGTGGTGGGTGGTGGGGAAGGATGGTGGTGGTGGGTGGTTTCTTTTAGAGAGAGAGAGAGAAAGAATGTTGTGGGGTTTTTTTTAGAGAGAGAGAGAGCAGATTGGGTTGGGATGAGATATAGAGTTTATTTGTTTTTTATTATTTTATATTTTTAAGGGTAGGGGTAAATTTGTCATTTAATATCAACTTAACAGAAATATTTAACGGTGTTAGTGGTGTGGGTCGGATTGAAACAAAACTTAAAACTATTGAACCGTCAATGTAATAAATGAACTATTGGACTGAACCCGTGATTTTCGTCAAACCTCAGGGACGAAAACAGTAATTTACTCTAAATTAAAAAAAAAAGTCAATTACATGTATTAAGAGAATTCATAGTTTCACTTTCTTTATACATCATTTTTCAAAAGTTTTACACATCTCATTCTCTATCTCTGTCTTCCTGCATCTTACTCACAAACAATTATATTATTACTTTTCCTTTTTCATACACTTACTTAAATTTGAAGGAGGATGAATAGTAATAAAATTTTAAAGCTATTACAATCACTTATAATTCAATGATAGGGTTTTAAGGGTAGTGAATCCAATGTAGAGGTACTTTTAATCATTTCTTTAAAATTTTGATGATAATGAAAGAGTTGATGAATCTGTTATGAGTACTCTAACTAGTTGTGTCAAGTTTTGATGCATTTTGTTACAATAAAACTACCCTAAATACAAATTTAAATAAATTACAATTTGCATAAACACATTATTCCATGGTCAACAATATTATAACAAGACTACAATGTCATATAACAGGTACTTATCACAAATATTTGGATATATTGGTCTCAAATATGGTTCTCCAACTCTATCATCGATCATGAGCAACCTTTCACCTGCTTTTACCTTCGTTCTTGCATTCTTCTTCAGGTTATCTTCTCCATCATCATTCTTTTAGGTTAACCATTAGATTGTTTAAGCAAGAACATGATATATCCCCTGGTGGAACCACCATAACTCTTAGAAAATATTTTGTTATGTTAGGATGGAAAAGGTACATTTGCTAAGCTATACAAGTCTGGCCAAAATTATAGGAACGTTAGTGTCGATATTGGGAGCGACTATCGCAACACTTTATACCGGACCTTCACTTTTATCAACCTCAATGAGCATAGACTGGATTATTGGAGGCATTTTACTCGCAGGTCAATATTTTCTACTTTCCTTCGCTCTAGTTGCGCAGGTACTCATTGTAATTTCATTATCAACGGTTCAAAAAGATTACATATATGTAAGGTGTTCATAAACTGTTAAAACATGATCATACAGGCAAAGATATTGGTAGAGTATTCAGTGGACCTCATCGTCGTGTTTGTTTTTGGGATAAGTGGTGTGTTTGTAGCTGGAGTAGCGGCGTTGATCATGGCAAGAGATTTAGAAGTTTGGAAACTAAAGCCTAATGTTGTTTTGGCCACTATTCTATACATGGTAAGACTACTCGTATATGTCAGTTTGGGTGTTCATAAACCGTTAAAACATGACAACGCGCTAAATGGTGTCTTAGATTCTAACAATTATTATTGTACTTGTTGTGTGCAGGGGTTTTTTTCTGGATTCTTTAATGTTGTAGTACAAATTTGGGTGTTGCGGTTGAAAGGCCCTGTATATGTCTCCATGTTCAAGCCCTTAACAATCGTTATAGCGGTCGCTATGGGTGTCTTGATTCTTGGCGATTCACTACATCTTGGAAGGTTATTCACTTTCATTCTCACCTACAAACAAAACCTCATGTGTTTATCTTTTCTGGAGTTGATTATTACAAATGGTGGTGGTTAGTAATGTATACGAGCCATGTTGAGCCGAGTTAGGGTAGGCTCGTGCTCGGCTTGTATAAAAATCAAGCCATCCGAGTCAGCTCATTTATGTTCTTGAGCTCAAAATTTGTGCTCGGGCCTGACTCGTTTATAAATGAGTCGACCCAAGGGGTTCGTGAGCCAATATGTTTATTTTTTAATATATTAGTTTTGTTACTTTTCAAATATATTAAGGTATGTACAAATTATATTTTGTATTTTTATTTATTTTAACTTGTTTATACAATTATACAAGATGGATATTTTAAAAACATAATCATATTTTATATTTTTATATGTGAAAATATTAAAATAACCATGTCTATTTAAACAATACATATTTTGGTCTACAATTTATATAAAATATTATTTAGATTTAATATAAACGAGTCTACAATAAAACCAACGAATAAACTATTAAACGAGTTACAACGAGTTACGAGCCTCGAGTTGTTTTTCACAATTTCACGCTATCAATGATAGTGATTATGATGGTATTGTTGGTGGGGATGGCGCTATCGTGGTGATGTTAGTGACAAAGTAGTAGGTGTGGTGTGAGATAGGTAGCATCTTTTCTAAACATAATTCAATATTTGTTTTATATAATAATGCATTTTAAAATGGTCATCTACTTCAAAACTTAATTAATTTATAATTCAATCATATCATATAGATAATATAGATAAATCTAGGTAGGAAATTGGACCCATGTGTGAATTATTAACTACAAATATTTGTTTACTAAATAAATAAACGTTTTCATATTCTTCCTAGCACCACCATAAAATATTGAAAAAACTATGCTGCTATTATGGATTAAACATAAGAAGTCATCCTAAAAGATCATTTGGTCTATAAAGATTATATTTGTTGATCATAAGGTAAGTCTTATATTTTGTAATGATTTTAATTTGTAATAATCAACCTTTGGCCTTAAGGGCCAATGTTCTCATGGGTCACAACTGGTCCCCTCCAAGTCATTATTTCGTGGGTTATCACTCTAAGTTTGGCTCTGATACCATTGTTATAAACAAAATAGAATAACTCATTCCAAAAGGCTAGTGAGCCCATTTGATCTATTAACATCACAGTTGTTGTCCAGACAACTGACGTGAAATAAGTCTGATACCTTGTAATAGTTTCAATGCGTAACAAGTGAATTACAGAAAGATACGATTAGAATAAAGTTTATGTAATGTGTTAGAAATTGAAATTGTTGTATTGTATTTGTTTGGTGCAGTGTTTTGGGGGGCAGCATAATAACAATAGGATTTTATGGGGTGGTTTGGGGGAAAGCCAAAGAGGAGGAGGAAGCTGCATTCTCCACTCGGACCACCACCGCACCTCTGCTTGAACCACATGATGCACTCGAACAAGGTTCGTGATATTTCTTATCTTGATAAGCCCTTTTTTTCTTATAAAAAATCATTTACTACGTTTTTAAATGTTTTTTTTTATTTTTATATTTTTATAAACGGTCACATTAGATCCTCCAAGGTTTGTCATATGAGTTTAAATTTCTCATATATTTGCCTATTTTTGAACAATTATCTTGAGATGTAAAAGGTTTAATCTTTTAACGTAGAAATGACTTATTTGGTTTGTATATCCTGTAATTTTTGCTCGAACCACATGATGCTCTGGAACAAAGTTCGTAAATTTTCGGTCCCACTTTCCCTATCCTGATAAGCCTATTTCTTTCTTATATTTGTGTCAGTGTGTAACTGTGTGTTATTTAATTATTATTTTTATATTTGTATCCTTTTATTAGTTTCCCTGAATTTTGGTTTGTTCGGATCAACCATAATTTGTTGAATACATTTTTTAATTATAGCAATAATATCAACAACAATAATAATACATGGGTATAATGGTGATATTAATATGTTATACGCTAAAAATTGACGGCTCTCACTACGAGCATCAGTAGTGTTACGAACTGATAAGCCGAATCGATAATGAACAAACTCATGACACGTAAAGTGTGAAAAAAACGATCAAGCTTCTGTCACGTAACATAAAGGAAAAACTAGTTGCTTATTAAAAAGAAAACGATGTGGCAACTATCACAAAATAAAATAAAATAAAATAAAATAAAATAAAGAAAACAATGAGTTTGAGAATTCTTGTGGTAGTGTGTCTTTCTTTAATCCAGAAGATCATGTATGAGCGAACATCATCATTAAATCTTGTCATCTGATCTGGCCGCGATTATCAGCCAACTGGTCCAACCTCTAAACTGTTGGAGTTGGTCGGTTCTTTTAGAAACAAGTCAAATAGCCTTAATCAGACTGGCAGTGCTAACGGCTCCCGGTCTGACCCCCGACGGTCTAGTTTGGTGCAGTTGTGAAAACATTAGACCAGACGTAGTGGAGTCCCTAGGGGGCACCAAAGTTGTTGATTTTGGTTATAAATAAACGTTAAAACCACTAGGTCGTAGTTAAAAGGGTATTCAAATATTTGTTTCGTCAAACATTTAACGAACGTTAAAGAGATGGGTAAATTTATTTTTTTTTAAATTATGAGACAGAGTCTTAAAAGCAATAAACGATGACACCTTCTTCCCTATTTCACCGCGATTTAAACAGGAAACGACTCAATCAAACGATGGCATTCTCCTCCCCCCGTTTAGGGTTTGGATCATTCATCATCGTTTCCTTTGAATAATACCGCTAGGAAGAACACAGAAATCCAGAGATAGTGTGAGATTCCATTGCTTCACGACCTCCGGTTTAAACCCCTAAGCCCCTTTCTCAACTACAAACTGGAGAAGATTCAAACGCAACCAAGAGCCTCAAGTCACCTATAAGTGCCCTAGGGACCTGCTTCAGGTATTATTCAACTTAACCAACTTCAATGTCACACATTTGGAAATTCAATTTTGTTTCTTTCATTGATTGTTTACTGAACTCCAGTTACATTGTTTATAACCCAAGTTTGAGCGAAATTCTCCTGAATTAGTCCACTCATAAAGAGACCTACATATCAACACTCAACTAGATTTACTCACACACTATGTAGATTGTTTTACACCACCAAGTAGATTGAAACCTTATGTTTCACAAAGTTATTGCCTTTATATTGGCAGTAGTACTGATTTTTATTTTCTCTAAGCATGATACTACTTGTTTTGGGAGGAAATATGTTATAATATGACGTTTGAGATTTGGAACCAGTATTAGTTTTATTGTGAGTTTCTTTTTTATATTTCTATTGATTTTTTCTCAAGATAATGGTGAATGTGTGTATTGTAATAAAGCACCCCATGTTATCTGCAAACATGCACATGCTTGCAGTGCAACTAAGAGGTAGATTATATATGATTACATATGGTACAAAGTTACTCTGTAAACATGCACATGCTTGTAGTACCACATTATTCTTGCACAAACAAATGGTTCCTATTTATAAGCAGCAAAAGGGGAGCACATACACAAAATGGAAAAAACACACTTTGAGAGAAAGTAGTATATTTGCTGAATGCATAAGCCCTGTATCATACTGTTAATCTAGGGTGATTCTAAACTTGGTGGTAAAGCCAAGTCTTAAAGTTAAAACATTGACAGACTGGGTAATAAATTAGACAGTTAATGAAACACATGAAGTGATGACATCCACGAATTACACAATTTTACACTAAAACAGCAAATTAAACATAGAACAACAAAATTAAGGAAATTCTTTGAAGTCTAAATTGGATCTCTAGATAAGAAAATTTGGGTATGACTTACGAGAGTTGGGCAAACCACCTTTGGGACCATTAAGGACCTTTCTATCCATATCTTATGGGCCTCGTATTAAGTTGAGCTTCTTTCTGTTGGAATTCAAGCCTTCTTCAACTTAATCAATTAACAATTGATTTAAAAGAAAAAACTCTTTGATTAGAATTGAAGGTGCATAAATCCTAAACTATAACCTCTATATATACTAAACAAACTTGTAGACTAATTTAATAATAAGATAAACACTATCTAAATAATAAGATAAACAAACAAACTAAACTCAATCCTAATCTAATACGAACTTATTTAGATAATTCATAAACTAACATAATTATCTCCTATCCTTCCAACACTTTCTAGCTCTTTTACCCTTTTCCAATTGGTTTATGGAAGAGTAGGCTGACTCTTGGATCAACTCTATATCATTATAGCAGTAATATCTATATTAGTTCATACAAACCAACTTGTTTCCTATTTAAACAAGGGTTGTGCTTTCAAGATTGATTTGATGGCCTCTTTTCAACATTGATTGTATCGTCAAACTTTAGGATACAGACTATCACATGGCTTGTTGGCCCTTAGTATCGATTCAAATCATTTGAGGATTAATAAAACTACATATAAAACGATACCATAAATATAAAACTTTTAACTCTTGGACCTAGTTGCATACCAAAGTTTGCATATGGAAAGCCCTGCACTTGTTTTACTAAATATGTAGGGTTTTGGGTCTTAAATGTTGTAATAATTTAACAAACAACTGTCTTGTCAACATTTGAGGTGGCTTATCGTGAATACATGCACCTTTGCTCATAAGGCCCCCTACCACACCTCCATAGTTGGTGGTGATGAGTCATAAGTGGTAAGTGCTTACCCAACTCTATACCACTACACCAACACTTGGCCAATCAATCTGCAGCTACTCTGCATGAATCTTAATTTGATGAAACTTTTGGTTTTGAGATTGAGTTATGTGTTGATGAGAGTGGTGAACTACCAAAGCACATGGTGGATTAGAAGTGATTACATGCACATAGATAAAAAAGGGTCCAAAGAAGACAATTTTTGGTAGTACTATGATGTACCTTTTTCATGGTCTTGTCTAAATTGGCAAGACCTACTGGACCAACTACTTTTTACCTTAGCTTGATGAGGGCTGGATCTGGTCTGTGGGTTTGTATTCATTTCTATGGAGCTTGATCTAAAAAGTGGCTTATGGAATACGATTATTTTGGTTACGACTTACGAGGCTCCCGTATGCATGGGTTTGGGGGTGTAGGACCAGTTTAGGTCTGACATACACATCCGTATCCTTTATTTTTATAAAAGACTGTTTTCACAACTAGAATTTATAACCTCTAGGTTCTATAGGAGATTGATATTCCAACGTGGATCTTATCAAGTTGGCTATATGCATGATAATCATCAAAGATATATATATTTTAATAAATTGGCAATTTTTGTATGATGGATGGTTTCTAAAATCATTTTGGTTTCTAGGTGTTCAATTAGTCAAACTAGCGGATGTTGTCGTCGTGGCATTTTCCGCTAGTCAGACTAGCGGATGTTGACTTTTCTCACCCCATGCCACATTATCATAGACTTCTACCACCTCATGTCTCGTAGGCAACATCCATTAGTTGGATTAGCTGAACATCCAAAAACCAAAAAGCTTTTAATTTTCTTCTAGAAACCATTGATTTTTATAAAAATTATCTGCTTAAAAAAATTCCATCTAAGACATGATAATCAAAAGTTTATAAAATGAAATTATAATAAAAAGGTTATTCAACCGGTGTTCATATGACGATCATGACACATGCTTTCTTTTTCACAAAAAGTTGAAAGGTCTTATATTTACTGATTAAAGGGTGCAAAGAAGTGTAACTACTCTTTGATAAACAGCTATGATGTTTCATGAACACGTAGCACGATTATTTTGGTTATTGATATGACTTTGCTCTTATTGTTCAGCTAGAACTTCAAGTTGATATACCGTTGTGGAGGAGCAAAAACGGTTTAAAATTATAGTTGGAGAGACATCTTAACCATGTCCTGAAGAGACGTCATGGTGGTTAAGTGGTGTGTCGCACAACTAAAAAAATTAGGGTTTAAATCTTATAGGGTGCAAGTATGTAAGCGTGGTGTATTTTTCTTAAGAAAATCTAGAAATTATTGTTAAAAAAAAATGTTGGACTGTTGGACCAATTGATGACGGTTAAATTTTGATCGAAGATGTTAATAATATTGCATCGTCGTGGTAAAAGAAAAAACAGATGTTGTTCAAAAGAAGATACCGTAAAAGATAGTGATGGTATGAATCAAGGGTTGGTTCAATGATATTATTAACACTCTAGGAAGTGATTTGGTTGATTTGGGCATTCGTGAGGTTAGAAGTATTGATTGTGATTATAGGCTTTTACTTACATTAGTTGTTTTTGTTAGTTTGGACTTGCTTTTATATCTATACTTTACTTCATAGGTTAGTAGTTCCTTAGTTTATAAGACATACCATCTCTGTATATATGTTTCCACCTCAGTTTAATAAAGTTTTAATCGGTTTAACTTTTTTATAAAATAAATCAACCCCTTTTGATCGGTGAAAGTCGTCACTTCACACGGTTTCAGAAACCATTATTACAACAATATAACCTTTACAAAGGTCAAATATGGAAATGAGCATGCATGATTAGAAATATGGAACCTTTTGTACAGTTTTTACAAAAGTCAATGGTTATTAATGTATGGGCAGTGTTTTATATTTCTTTTGGTATTTAAAGCACCGAGTGATCCACTCCGTGATTGCGCTACTAATTTCCTGACCCATGAAACCATTTTTTATATCTTTCTACGTTGTAAAGCTCGTTACATGTTATTTTATAATTGTAATATTGTATCAATTTATTTTACTCTACACAAATCGTTACATGTTATCGCTGTCACATCAATTTAGTTATGTTTTTAGTTATACTGATTAGTCCATGCAATTGCGTTTTATATATAACGAGTTGGATGTTCAGGCGCGTCGCGACATGGGAGTGAAGCAAAAACATTTGTGATCACCATGGTTTTTTTATTTTTTTATTTTATTACATTGGATAGTTTTATTTATTTTTCCATCTCATAGGGGGTATAAAAGAATGTGTTATTACTATTGTGTTTTACGTCCCGCTGTGGATCGAAATTATAATGCCATTAGTTTTTTAAAAAGTGTTAATTGTACATATTTTATGTAGTGCGTGCAAAAGATGTTTCTTTATTTTGCAATTTTTTACTACCAGTCTAGGTACCTTGACCTTTTTGTGCTGCTTGCAATCGTGTTGACGAACTAGTTGCTTTGTTTTTGATATGGCGAATGTTTTGGTGGTTGTTTGTGACAATGCTTACTGTTGTTTTAAACAACTGTCATTTTGATCCTATTGTGTGTGTGGGCTTGTGGCATCGAGTGGTTGTTGCTCTTGATCAGTGTTTGATGTAGTTGAAGGTGGCAATTTATTCGTTAGTTCCGCTAGGTTTGTGGAAGGTGTTGCTCGGTTGACTTTTTTGTTTTATGATTCTAACGTGTGTTGGATGTGCATTTGAGTTGTTTTTCCCTTTAGTGTATGTAGTGGTTCGAGTGCTGTATTGTGGTCATCAAATTCTTTGTAAAATATCTTTGTAAGATAATACCTTGTTGGAAAAATATCTGCTGAAAGAATCAAATTCAACAATGAAAAAAATAGGTATTGAGGATGATTACCTTAATATAAGGCATGGAGTAAGCTAAGCTCCCAAAAAACAACCTTCTTATACCAACTTTCTTGAAATCTTTGCTATGAACCTAATGTTTTCAAAACCGGATCGGACGTCGAACCGGACGCTTTACTGGTTTGGTGGTCAGACCGGTTGGACCGGATTTAACTATATTTATATATATAATTAAATATAAGTAATTTATATATGTATTTTATAGTTATATATAAAACTTAACTATATTTGTATATCCAAAACATTAATTTATGGTTCAACACTTCGTTTTTACCCATAAAAATAAATAAATTAAAAAAACCCCAAAAACCGGTCCGAACCGGTCCGGTTTCCCGGTCCGACCACCGGTTCGGCCACCTAAAACCGAATCATAGCGAACTGGACCGGCTTGGGGGCCGATCCCTGGTCGAACCGGTCGGACCGGCCGGTCCGATCCGGTCGCAAAAACATTGATAGAACCTATTAAACAAGATGTCTAGGTAAATAGAAATCCAATTGACTTCAAAAGCTGTCAAAAGGGAAAGCTTCAATGTTTCAACCACAAATTTAACATAAGCCCGTGTTATTTATAGACTAGATATTAATAAAAATTCACACATGTTATGCTTTCTTGATATTGTTAAATTTAAAACAAAACTGAAACATTACAAAAATGTATCTAACAACAACTTACAACGGTCCATGTCACCTAAGATTAGCGTAACTTTATCATTACATATGGTCTAAATAACTAATAACAAAAACATTCATGATTAGGTTTATGGCTTAAGTTGAGGCATTAAGCGGGTCTCATATACTTCAACTACTCTTGTAGATATTCATATAAGTTATTTTATATAAATTTGTAAACATTTAAAATTAATTGAATTCAGTGTCCAATAAAACATATTGTGTTCATATCTATCACTTGGTGGCGAATAATCAAAGCCTTAGTGCTTTATACTAAACAAATAAAATATCATTTTACAACCACCGAAATGACCTTGTGTATTTTTACACGAATTCCCTAATCTAAAGGTTGAATTATAACATCACTTGAGGCGTGAAATTTACTTGAATTTAAGTAAAACAGGATGACACCAGGACAGTTTAACAAAAGATAATTAAACCATTTAAGGTATTTTCTCACTCAGAAATTTTTTTAAGAAAAATTACAAATATAATAATGTTAATATTATAAATATTAGGGTAGAATATGTAATTCACCCAATTCAAGTACCAACATTCAAACATATGTTCTTCCTCCGTGAAATCTGTATATATATATACCTACACACACACTGCTTCCCCATCCATCTGTCACCTGTACCCCCTTTTACCAACCACTACTAACATGCGCCACTCCTCCGCCGGCAACCGCCGTTCACCGCCACTGCTACTCCCCTTCATCTTCATCATCACCATCATCATCTTCTTCCTCACACCCCTCTCACTCGCATGGCGCCCATGGCCCCACCACAACCACACAGACCTCCAATTCGACACCAACAAGAAATACGAAGGCTCATCGGAGTTCGTCAAACTCAAGTACCACATGGGCCCTGTGCTCACCACCAACATCACCGTACACATCATCTGGTACGGACACTGGCAAAACGCCCAAAAACGAATCATCCGTGACTTCATCAACTCCATCTCCGCCTCCCACCACCGCTCTCCGTCGGTCTCCGCCTGGTGGAAAACCGTTCGATTATACACCGATCAAACCGACTCCAACGTCTCCACAACGGTCATTCTCGGTAAAGAGAAAAACGACCGATTATTATCTCATGGTAAAACACTCACCCGTTTGTCAATACAATCGGTTATCAAATCTGCTGTTACAGCTAAAACAAACCCTTTACCCGTACACACCAACGGTGGATTGTACCTCGTACTCACCGCTGATGACGTGTACGTTCAGGATTTTTGTCAGAACGTATGCGGCTTCCATTACTTCACATACCCATCAATTGTAGGGTACACTCTGCCATACGCCTGGGTGGGTAACTCTGCGAAACTCTGCCCAGGCGTATGCGCGTACCCTTTCGCCGTTCCGGAGTATATCCCCGGTTTGAAACCGGTGAAATCTCCGAACGGCGATGTGGGGATCGACGGGATGGTTAGTGTGATCGCGCACGAGATCGCTGAGCTTGCGACGAACCCGTTGGTTAACGCTTGGTATGCGGGTCAAGACCCTACGTTTCCGGTGGAGATTGCGGATTTGTGTGAGGGGATTTACGGCACGGGTGGGGGTGGGTCGTATACGGGGCAGATGTTGAATGATAAAGATGGTGCGACGTATAATATGTTAGGGGTTCGACGGAGGTTTTTGGTGCAGTGGGTGTGGAACCATGTTGTTAATTACTGTACTGGACCCAATGCGCTTGATTGAAATTTGAAACGGAGGACAAATGTTTGGTTGAGTATGGTGTATCGGGACTGTTGTTTAGACTTTTTGCACTTTGCTTATTTGTTTCCTTTTTTCATTCAAGTGTTTATTGATTGTTGTTATCATTAATCTATCATTAATGAATTCAATCGCGTTATGGTCATTAGACCATCTCCAACGTTTTATGGCACCGAACGCTATGTGGGAGGATCCCGTCTAATACACGGTTTCAAACAGGAAAAAACTTGGGGCCCTTCTCGAGTCTGTTTAATTTATGTATTACGTGTAAAAGTTGGGTTCGAGGTGATGTGTGAGCGTTAGATGAGGCGACATGATTGTAAGCGTTATAATGGGCTAGCGTTAGAGATGCTTTTAATTGTTATTGTCGAATTTAAATAGCTAGCTAGTTAACAAATTTTGGTATCACTAATCAATATTTTGCAATTTGTATATGGTTAATACTTAATAGTCAAACCATATTTGGTAGTATTTAAGTTTCCCGCCATCCCGTAGGTGGGGACGACGCTTTCCTTCCGTATTCTATTCTAGAAACTCTATCTAGGTATATGTTTGGTTTCCAAAATATAGGGACTAAAAAGTAAAAAAGGCATAATAAAGACTATAATTCTAGCTGTATTCTATAAGTTAGTATTTGGTAAAAACTTAAATAATGTCTTACATATAGATTTTACGCAATAGAGAAAGGATAGTAATTAATCTTGCAAGTAAAGGGGTAACTAGTAGGTAAAAACTTAATATTCGTTCTTCATTGTCAAATAAACTATTCTTGAAACTTCATCGTCAAATAAACTATTCTTCTAACTTAAATTTGTATCAGATTAACGAGAATAAACATTAAGTACCATTAGCCCAAAAGTCAAAAGCCAAACGGCTTGACTTTAGGGATTTTGGATTACAAGGTAAAGTACATGGTACTTGGTAAGTATCTTGAACAAATTTTCTCCAATGAATTTATCTAATCTATCATTGAACTATTTCAACTTTTTTTAAGGTGTTTAAAGATGTTTTCCTTTCTTTCCAACTGTATTATCTAGATACAAATAGCATTGCATGTTTAAGATAAACGTATTTTATGACAAAAATTTAACACAATTATCTTTTCACCCTCTGTTAAACAAAATTAACCATCGCATTCCATCTACCTAACTTCTTGAAGTTAAGTTAACATATATTTTGTAATGGTTGAACGGTATCCATTCCATTCATCTCTTCCAAGTGACCCATCATAAAAAAGTTTACAGTTTTCGACCTGCAAATCCGACATAAAAGGTGGTCAGAGAGCCAGTCCCCCGTCTCCGATGGAGACGATGTAATGAATGTAATTAACATAGAAGAATGGAAAAAAGTGAGAAAAAGAAAAAGATGTTATGTCACTTGTAGTACAGAGACAATAGTGATGGTTGAAACAAGTTGCGGGGATTTTGGGGTCCAAATGGTTCTAGAATCTACATGATACGACACCAAGGAGCAGGTGACGAATGAGGCCCACTTCCCTTTTTCTAGACGAGATATTATTTTTAAAAAAATGACAGGCCCGTGGGCCCCTCTAAAGGTGGGCCACATATCACACCTACACACTACACTGCTACACTGGACTGACTCTTTGTCATATTTTTCAATTTAGGGCCCTTCGACTTTTCTACTCTCATAAATCTTTCACATCCGAGACCCGGTTCGATCCTTCATGGTTGACACTTTTGGTTAGGGGTGGGCACAAAAACCGGGTTCGGACCCGGTTTTAGATTTTGAGTTTTTTAGCAAACCCGAACCAAACCCGGTATTAGACACACACACGCAAGAAAAGAAAGAAGAAAAAAACTAAACTTGGTATTGGACCCGGTTTTGAACCCGACCCGGACCCGACCCTGGCCTACCTGGTATAAGCGGGTAGGGTTTTTTCAAGTAGGTGAACCCGACTCGGTTTCACCTCAACCTGGGTACAAAAAAGCCTGGTTGGGCCGAACCTGGTTTGTACCTGGTATCGGGTACGACCCAAAACCCGTTTTGCCCACCTCTACTTTTGGTAGCTAGCCACAAAGCTGATCAGAAATCTAGACCAAGGTATGAAATTAATGCGGTTTGCGAAAAAGATAGTAGTTCGAACCCATTCTTTGGCTCTTAATTACCCCGTGTGATGCATTGTCTCCGATGGATTTCTAGGACATGATAGCATAAGTTGGTTGATGAGTCTGATTATATTATTTTTACTATATAAAATCCAACTTGGCTTGTTGTCCAAGTTTGAAAACTAAAAAAATCTAATTAAAAAAAATAGATGATATAGTTTAAGGTATTGCTTTCCTATAATATATGTATGCGCATGATTAAAGTAAGTTGCATATCTTGACTTGTTCTTACTTGGAAATAATTTCATCTTTATATGTTATAGTTGTGATATATGTATTCATCAAACAAATATTATTAAATATAAAAGATATAATATTTTTAAAGCATCTTGCTTGATAGGCAAAGGAGGACTGAAAACTGAAAAGCGAAAGGTGAAAGATTCTACATTAACATGTTACTTTTAGCTATTCTCTACCCTTGTTTCTCTAAACTTTAACTAGTTTTTTCACTCTTTTTTTTATATAATAATAACAATAATGAAGAAAAATCATTGAATAACACGATATATATTATAGTTAGAATGTGATAAGAACAATAATTATTAACAATTTAAAGAGTACTAGATGCTTGATTTAGATTCCGTTTTATGCAAGGTCATTGGTATGTGATGTACGTCTTATCTTACACTTTGTATAGAAGACTGTTTTTTCTTACGGCTTGAATCACAAAACGACAATCTAAGGTCCATCCTCATTTATTATCAACTTAAAATCAATGTAAAATGGTTGTCTACTATTTTTACTGTTACAACAATCACTCCTAACATTATTTACCCGTACATTTTATTTATTCGTAGAAAGAGAGAAGAAAAAAGCCTTATGTTATGACTATGCAAATTATGATTTTCTGAACTTGATGATTAAAGTAAAAGCTAAATGTAGCTATCATCTTCAACACCCAAAACTTTAAACTATTATAAATAATATTGGACTAAAACAACTATAACCCACTCTAAACTATTACGTATCTACCATGCTTATTTCGAAAATATATATGGCAGGCAATAAAGAATGTTTAGCAACTATTTCAAAATTTTAACTAGCCTTTCTTGGTTTATACAAACCTTCTAAGAACATAAGTATAAACCTTCACTTTTGGTCCCCTTCACACGTCCAGAAAAAACCTTCACTTTTGGTCTCATGATGCACATTCACAAAAGATATATCACATGAACGTTACTAATTCAATGTTGGTAAGTTTGAAGGCTACCCTACGGGAACTATGTCCAAATTTGAACATGTATAAACCGAAAATATGTTTGTGCACCACTACTAGGCTACTAGCTCCCATAGTCGCGTACTCATAAATTGTAATTAATAAAGAAGGGTCCATTTTTCGTATCAAAATTGAAAGATGGGCTTTTGTTGGCCCCAAAGCATAAAGGAAGGGAATTTACATGAAGGGTAAAAGGAAGTAAAAGCTAAACCTCAATTATATCAACTCATGATGATTATGATGTTTATGGGAATGAATGATGGGGGTAATATTGTTATATCCCATGTAAAAGTGTTATGTTTTATAATCAAAGTTTGTGTGTTTAAATCTTAAAAATGTATGTATGATGATTTTATTAGTATAGTATGTGTAAATTGTAAACAACGTATGTTTGTCAGATAAATAAAATTACAAAAATGTTTTTACCATCTGGTATCTAAAATTAGGTCGTTTGTTAACAGTGTTTTCAAAAGTTTGTTCATGTTGAACCAGAACCAAAGCAAGTTTTCTTTTCTGAAAAAGAAACATAAAACTTAAAATGATGATTAATACAAATTAAAAACACGTTCTGTTCAACTTGGTATGAGGAGTAATATAGTAGGAACGTGCACTAGTTCAATTTAATTATCATTATTCTTTATACTGCTGTTGATATGTGCTATTCTCCTCCCCACCCCAAATAACCATCAATTCCTTAATGTAGTGGTCTACTGTTGCTGCATATCACTGAATTTAAGTGGCTTTCAATTGTCTGGTTGTGTGGGTCTAGTTAGTGGGTGTAGTTTATTCTTAGTTTTTTCTTAAAATAGTTTTTAAGCTAATACTATTAACCACTTATAACTGCATATCCTAAGATTTGAAGTCTCAACTCTCAAATTCATGAATAAAGAAGACACCGTACCATAAGTATATCCCATTAGAGATTTCTGGTGGTTGGTATTTGTTTTAAAGCTAAACATGTCGCTTTTGACACTGATGCATTGGCCTCATCACGAACCACCTTGCTTTCCTCAAGTATCACATGCCCAAGACAGATCACTTGTAGTTGAACCATGCTCCAAGTCTCTCCATTTTCAGTAACTACAGCAACTTTCCAAACATAACTTATGCTAAACTGCAAATATAACTTATGCTAAAATGGAGGTAGAGATTAAAAACTTTTTAAATCCAACTTGCCCTCCTCATTTCCAACTATATGTCCAAAATGGCATTTGTAAAGAACCTGAATACAGAATCTTGTCCAGGACAAGGAGACGGGATACATCTAAAAACCATACCCAAGACTGGCCATTTTGCGCATGTTCAAGCCGGTTCAAGTTCAGGCCACATGTTAGGTGGGGTCTGACGCGGCTTTTGCACAGCCCTACTTGATACCATCAACTTCCTAGTCTGTTGGGAGCATCATTTTCAAGTAATATAAACAATGCAAAGCAGTGACATTATATTAATTATTGACAAGGGATTAAAAAAAACAATTGTTACTTAAGAAAACTCAACATTAACTTCATTACCTTGAAACAAATCAAAATGCACTAATGCCACAATGTTGGATTCAGGAATAAAACATAAGAACAGAAAACGATTGTTTTACATCAGAAGAGATTCTGGTTAAGCTATTCACAAGCATTAAAGATATGACAATACCCCTCCGTGATTTGTTATCCAACAAGTACAAACTGTTCATGAAAACTAGCAAACACGACACTCATAAATTAGAAGATTGAAAACTACCACACGCGAAATACTGCTTCTTAAAAGATAGAAATCAGGGAGTGTTTAGATAATCAGTCCACCTCCGGTTAGAGCATAACAACCTGCACAGCAAATCGATTATTGTGGTCAATGTATAAATGGCATAAAAAAGAGATAGATGAACAAGATTGAGACAACACAGCAGAATGTTAGCATCTGATAGTTTTAAACATACAACTTGGTTTGACAGTCTAAAACTGAAGTTCATATCATTGTTCTCTTTCACCTTTTCACAATTATACCTTTTAAATGGACCATATTTATACGTGCACTTGAGTTTGTTTCCTTTTGATTTATACACTATGGATAGCAATAGTTGTTTTTCTAATATAAAAAATCACCACAGTACACATATTTCCATAAAAACACAGCAATCATAACAGTTAGTAAATCATAAATACGCATATGTAGTCACTATTGCTTACTTGTGATAAACATACACTAACCATCACAACGGACCTCATGATAGATATAATAAACACGCTAACAGTTGCGCTTGCACAAGGGTCATGACTAAAGACTAGGTTAAGTTAAGGTGACGGTGTGATGATTGGTAAATTATCACAATAAGTCAACATGCATGTGGCAATATTTTCACCCTTCAGGTGCAGTTTACCTGAACGTCCAAGTAAAAATAAAGTATAATGAATACAAATAACGAAAAAAGGTGGCCTGTTTGCAAAACGTGTGTCAATACTAAAGCCAAAAGGCAAGCAACAAAACTAGGGATCAAGAGAATAACAGGAAATAAAGAGAAACAGAGAGAAAAAAATGAGTGATTTGCAAGAGATTCAAGTAAAATCTTGAGGCTTGAGACAACTAGACAAGCAAAGACAAAAGAAAGCAGCATCAGGTTAAACTATGATAACTTATATTATCTGATGCAACATGTTAACATGCGTCCGTCAGCAGACGGGTCTAGACTATTCTTATATGTTAGATTACACATATGCAAATGAAACATAAACAGAGAAGAACTTAGCTAAGGGAATAGATTAATTGAATAAGAATAACAGACAAAGTCATACATTCTTATTATAAAATGCATCAAATTGCATCAATCATCTGTCCAAACTGCAAAGCTTTCCAGATATACTCTACAGTCTACACTCTTGACACACCAGTATAATACATAATTCATTTGTGATATGACAACCTTGTCATTATGCTATACCTACAGGAGAAGAAAGTAACTATGAGAGATCCTTACAAATCAAAACACATTTTCAGCATTCCCCACTATGCTGATATGTATACATTCAACAAAGGCATTACATCTTAGTCAGATCATGATGTATCCTTTACAAGGCATTATAGGGAGACATTGCAGCTCAATAATGAAATTGCTTATCAATGTATTAACAACATCAAGCACTGAATAATAATTAGGGCAATGAACATTAAACAAACTGAAAGAAACATCTACTACACACAGGATTCACAGCACTAAGCCAAAAACGAAAAGAAGAAAACACTTACGCATCATTTAGCAACCATCCTAGCAATGAAGTCCTCATACTTGATCTTTCCATCGGATCCAACATCGACCTCTCGGATCCACTCATCAAACTCCGCAGGCTCAAGTTTCTCCCCAATACTCGTCAGTATATGCTTGAGATCCGCAACGACGACGTATCCAGTACCGTCCTTATCAATAACCTTGAAAGCGTCACGAAGCTGGCGATCGAAGGGCTCCGGTTTGAGGTGCTTCGACATCAGTTCAAGGAATCGGTTGAAATCGAAGGGAGAATTCAGCTTCTCTTCGGCGATTATAGTCTTCAGTTGAGCTTGCGTAGGGTTTCCGCCCAGTGAACGCATCAGGATTCCGAGCTCCGATGGAGCAATCTTACCGTCGCCATCGGTGTCGAACAGCGTGAAGGCTTCTTTCATTGAAGAAACTTGATCATCGCTCAGATCTTTCACCATTGTCGTCGTTTAACTTGTTTTTCGGAAATTGTTCGTTCGATTTCTGTCTGATTTTCTTCTTCGGGATCTCTTGTCACTGTAGTCGTTTAACACTTTAACGTGATTGCCACTGTGTTGGGGTTAGAATGCTAGATTCAAGTCTGATTAGGGCTAAAACTTTTGGCCCATTTAGAAAAACAGATAGCCCAATAACTATAAAGATCACAACGGGCCGAAGCCCAATGGTGATATCATACAGACATACACGTTGAAGTTACAAGTTCCCCAAGAAAATCGGTCAAGTCCATTTTGATCAAAGGTGTTATTGGTTAAACGCTTAAAGCCACTCACCCAAAAATTTAAGGCCTGAGGGTGTTCTAGGTTGACGTTTTTGATTAAACGGGTCATATCCGAGTTGATATGTTTAACCTATCTAGTCAAACAAGTCGACCCGTCAAAAGTATTAATTTATTTTTTACAACCAACCAACATGATTAACATGTTTACAACTTGATTGTTATATGTCAACTCACTAACCGGTTTGACACATCAGGATAAACAATGATAAATTGGTCGTATTTGGGTTACAGGGTTAAATGTGTACGGGTATGTATTTATGTTTTTTATACGAATAAAAATAATAGATGTATTTAGGTGAACAGTTCAACCCATAAACGCAACCTGACATAACTGGCATCCATACTCGTTAGCATTCTTTAGACCAAAAAATTGGTTCTAAACTCGTTAAAAAAACTAATTATAGTTTCAGATACTAAAATATATCTTTTAACAATCATAAATTTTTAATACTTTAAAAGTTGTAATAACTTTAAATAATATTTATGATCTTTAAATTTATTGAATAAAAACAAAAAAGAGGAGGAAAGGAGGATCTAGGCTACTTTTTCAGTGGTGTGTCTTTTGTGTTCTTGTGATGCCCACTAATGCTTAACCTGCTTTATCAAACTTTCAAAATTCCTTTTCATTACAAAGATGCCGAGTGTGGGACTAGTATGCATAACTTATCTCTATAACTCTATTCTGTGAACTATTTAATTTATATTATAAAAAAAATTTATATAAGCATTAATACATAATTAATATACGGTTATTAAAAGCTTAAACAAATTAACAATGATATATGTTTAATTATTTTAAAAAAATTACTTAAGTAACTTCCTTATCTTTTCAAAGATTTGGGTCCTTACAAGTTGCTTAACTTAAAATATGCTACATACTACTTTGTGAGAGAAACTCATACTACTTTATGAGTTTGGTTTTTTTTAAAACAATAGCCAATTCTACAATACTTGTTTATTATGAGTCCTTAACCTCTTAACCATATAAGAAATGACATCTTACTAAACATCTGATACTGTTAGACTACAAGTTTGGTAATGATGCGTCGTTATAGCTAAGATTCACATTATGGCTGGTTTGGAAATATATATAAATCGATGAGTAGGTTGGTTCGAACATATCAAACAACAAATCAAACTCTCATAGTGTTTTTTCTTTTTAACTACCACTTTCGTACATAAATGAAGGGCAAGAAAAATTTAGCCAAGAAAAAAAATGAGAATGTTGCTCCTATACAATCAACATTAAGGAGTCTTCACTGATAACTCGGTATTTCAAATAAGATTCTTTAGTCGAGTTTCATAGTTTTTAATTTAGATTTGATTACTAAGTAGCTCAATGACCCCAATCACAAAGAAAACAAATATATCAATTGCAAATTGTAGTGCTGGTTGTTAAAACACGTTTTCTCATGCTTGGTCGTTTTACAAGAAGTAGTTTTTAATGCAACATGACCCGCCAAGAAAAACTACTCCCCAAGTCCACAAGAGAGGATACAGATTTTAAATCCATACACGTGTGTTTCTCATGTATCCATCTAAAGACCAAAATGTCAACTGGTTTAAGCATTACTCTTCCTTTCATCAGGTGGGTTAAGAAACTCACATGTGTTTCTTTCGTAACATTTAAAATGATTGAACATGTTTCAAAAGATTACATAAGAGTAAACCGAAAAGGATGTTCAAGAATCACACGTATTAGTACCCTTAGTGATATTTATATGTTTTAAAGCCATGAAAGGCTAGCTCAAATGATAAAGGCATCCCGGGTTTAAATCTTAGATAATCTATAGAAGATGTAGTTTAGGTGTTGAGTTATATCTAACCATTTGAAAAAGTATACATGTATAACATCAAACGGACGATTTGGTTGTTGAATAAATACAAAAATAAAAGTGCTTGGTATTTTGTGCAATAGAAAATAAATACATAATCCGAATGTTAATTCTTAAAATATATAAACAACAATATTAATTTTTAAGATATAGAAGCAAAGATAAGTGGTGCCACCATAAAATAGCGAAAGGCATAGGCGATAGAGGTCCATGTGAAACTTTTTATGTGCTAAAACAGAACTTTTATGTCATCATTTCTAACTTTTGATTCACAAGATTAGGTTTCAAAAGTTAGCAACTTTGTGAATTTATTTTATATTTTCGTTGACGATATGTAAAATGTGACGACAAAATCTTCTTGACCAATTTTCTTACTTATTCATCTATAATAATGTAATTGTATGTGGTATAAAATATGATTAAACTAATAAAACTATAGGAAAAATAGTAATTCATGTTAATCTATATGTTTTTAAATAAGTAACTAATTAGTTACATATAACAATTCTAGCTCTTCTAATTTTTGGTTTTACTTATTTTATCTTATCAGAGCGTGTCACGATAATATCTTCAAAAGATTCTTTGTGTTGGTTTCTTTTATTTTTTAAGATAATTGTTTCATTACTTATTTAAAACTTACTATATTGTTATACCGATAATTTAATTTTTTCTTTATCGTAAGTGTTATACACGAGTTTTTAACCGTATTTGAATATAGACACATACAAGACACTTTATTTTAGGAAACTTTTGGAATATAAATCTACAACATTTATATTTTAGTTTTTTGATTGTTTAGATTAAGAGAAACCGAAATGATTATTGTTATGTTATCCTAACATCTAAAAGGCACGCATAATTATCAAATTATTATTCACAAACATGTCAATAAAGACAAATTCATGTTTAGATGTTAAACTATGTTTAAAAAGCAACAATCTTTAAACAATTCACAACAAAACTTCTCTTTTTTATGGGAGTAAGTTTTTAAACTTACAATATCGATTCACGTGTAAAGCACATCCAGATTCGATAAATAGCTTTCTAACTATTATATTCGTGTATTGCTTTAATAATTGATATCAACTATTGTATTGTTTTGTATAAATATGTGTGGTCTTTTAATTTAAAGTGAATTTTAGTGTTATTTCTCTATGTCTACATCAACTCACAGATTTCAATCTAAAACTTTTAATAATTGCATAATTAGTTTCCTAGTACAAAACTTTCTATCTTTGACAACTTCATTCATGAGTGTCTCGAGTATTTATTCTGTCAGATCTCTTACTAGAACCACCAACAACTCAATCAGATTGTTTCTTATCATGTTTATCATCAAACCACTTCCTCTTTACACCTACCTTACCTCGTTCAATGGATCCACATCAAAACGCCTCATATGTCAAAGTACAAGCCAATTCCATAGTAGATTGTTAAGGTGTCGGTTCAGCCGACTTAACCGCTCGTCAGATTGGATCTTTGGAGATAAATCCGAAATGTAATGACAAATCCTTTTTGATTCAGGAAAAACCAAGACACCAGGCGTGCCATTCATTAAATCAATCCTTTATTTTTATGTTCCATAAAGCTGTATATTAAAATGTTGTTTTGTATTGAAACTTGAAAGAAATGAAAAAGAAAATATTTACTTTTGGGGTGTAGAGATATAAAAAAGAGACTTTGGAAGGACATGTGTGTCTTGAAGGCAAGGAAGCATGCAAATGAGTTGCTTTTCTAAGCATTGGAATCGTATGCCTTTGGTATCTCCAATTCCTCGACTGTAGACGGTTTTTATTTCGATCTTCTCCCCATTTCTTATTCAATTCAAGAAATATAGATGTTTATTATAAAAAACATACAAAACCTGATAGATAATCAATTTGTTAAGAAAAGTAACAACACACAAGTGTAATAAAAAGATAGATGTGGATTAATAGATATAGTAGTGGGGTAAAGTGAAAGTTGAAAATGTATATATGTTTTATAGATAAACTCATAAACTTCTAATTAAGAAAATTAAAGTTAAATGCATTTTGTTTCATATAAATTGTCATTTGATTCCAAAAGTTTAAATTTTGTCATTTGCATCCAGATGTTTCACAAAAATTGTCATTTGAATCCACTTAACTACTCCTACTTAACGCCGTTAAGTTTTTCCATTAAGTTTTCTAAATTAGATGTATTTTAGTCAATATAATTACAAAAAAAAATCAGTCATACATGATAAGTTTTAAGCGTTCAGTGTCCTTTGATAATCACCATTGCGATTTTCATTTACCAGGAATAATGATCAACATTTCTTTTATTTAATCAATAAAGGCATCTCTGGATATCATATTATATAAAATAAAATATAAGTATAACTAAATAAAAGTGATTCATTTCTAACTTTATAAAACATACATAACAAAAATATATATAAATAAACAAACAAGTCATATAATATAAATTATTTGAATTATAACCATAAAAGACATATTATCATAAAGGTATAAATACAATTTATAGAATAACATTAATTGCCCATGAATAATAATCATAAAACATCAATTATCGTAATCATAATTAAGCTTTAAACCAAAGAAATCTATATTTAACTAATAAAACGGTCAAAAGTAACACGATTACTAAAACAAAATATATTAACTAGACAAAATAATAAAATATGATTATAAAGCCAAATCATAACTACAATTATCAAAAAAGGTTAAACATATAAAAACCCTCACGTGAGTTGGTATTTTATTTAGTAATTTTTTAATTAAAATAACTCTCATGTTGGAAACTTAACGGAAAAAGTTAACCGTGTTAGTTAGATGTAGCCAAATATTCAAACGACAAATTTAGTGAAACATTTGGATGCAAATAACAACACTTTAAACTTTTGGATTTAAATGACAATTTCTATGAAACCCCAGGGACGTAAAACGCATTTAACTCCAAAAATTAAGTACGTTGCAACATATATTAGTTTTACATATTTAGATGAAAATCTATAATAAAAGGAAAAAAATTAATATGTCACGTGTCAACATATTAGCATATCATTTTAGGGGTCTTTCAGTCTTTAATTTTTTGTAATAAAGTGGCACTCATTTATATTGGGGGCAATTTTGTTACAAGATGACATACTTTATGTGAAAATTTATAACCGAATCATAAATAGAGACCAAATTTAAAAAACAAAAAAAAGACTATACCATATGGACTATCTATGTAATTATCTTTTAAAATTTTATTATATTATTTAAAAATAATTTTATTATTCGATGATGAATGTGTGAAGTTCTTCAACTGAGAGCTATTTGTATACGTGAAATTAAAGTTAAATGAGTAATAATTTAGTCTTTCTCTAAAAGGTAAAGTTATTCATTTGTTTTTCTATTTCTTATGCATGTAAAAGTTAATGCTATAAAATCTCACATATTACAGTTGTTTGCTCTAAAACTTCCAAAATGGATCTCATATTTTCTATTGAGGTGGGAAGAAGAATGTTTTACTATATGTAGATCTCTTATGGAGTTATATTTTTTGGTATATATGTGTAATTGTAAGAAAAGTTAACTATATGGTGGTATGTATGTAAAGTCAAAAAAAATGAAGGGCGTATGTTGGTCAAGCCTGTAAGTTGGAGTACTGGGGTCAATGGTATGGTGGCAGTAGGATTGTCAGAAGGCTTCTGACACCACCACTAACATTTTAAAATAATGAAATTTGTCTAAAATTAATTTTAACTAAATAATTGAGGGATGCCCTTTTTTTTGGGTGCTCTGTGGTGGATATTGATTTATACGAGTATAATATATTCTAATCTTTAATAGTTGATATGGATTGTTACGAATAGAACAAATTCAATCCTGCCTAAATATGCTGATATATATTGGCGGTTTATTATTGGTTAGATAAAGTTAAATTTACATATCAACTAACCGGCTTGTCTTTGTATAATGATATTTTATGTAGGTTTTCATATTGTTATAGGCGTTCAGCTCATTCACTTACATGTATACTTAACTTTTTGTTATGCTAAGCTATAAGTGAGACTATACATGTAATGTTTGTATGTTATACTTATACACACACGTAAGGGGTGTTTTGTGAATAATGGTGGTGCTTGTGGTTGTGTTGTTTATGTCTCTTGGATCAAGGTGATTGTTGTAGTCATAGCCACAACATAACAGTGGAGCTAATTATTCTTATGCATAATACTAAGGGATTGTTTGATAACATTTACTGACTATTAAAAGGTTAACCTACTAATCGTTCATACTCTCTTGATAATTAAGATATAACGTTAAGTCTAAATGGTTAATGTGTAATATTTTAACGGTTACATCTTTCAGGATTAAGGTTATCTCTTAAACATTAAAAAATTATTAACCATTAAGTTGTTTAATGAAAAAACTACCAAACAGCCTCTAACACATTGATTCTTTCACATTATCATACTTTTGTTCTTGCTTTTTGAACATTTTATTTTACGTTTATTTTTTTAAGAACAACTAACTCAAATGTATCATTTTATCATACTTCTAAATCTATATGAGAAACACACATTTACTATACATTTATTATTTTATCCTAGTAAGTATAGTTTAAAGTCAATATTTTAACTTTCAACAATTTTATTGCTAAAAAAAAGGGATTGAGGGGAGAATAGAAGAAGTGAACAAAACACAAAAGGGTAGGGTGGTAACCACCTACGCACATGTCGCAACGAAAATCGTATAACTGCTGTAGGACAAAGGACCACTGTCCATCATTGATCAAGATTGGTGGTATCAAAAGAAGTCACGAGATTTACATTATCGAATGGTGAAGATGAAAACTGCGTGTAAAGAAGTAGTGGAGACTATTATTTTCTCTACATATATCATATATATATATGGTGGGTAATTTGGAGGTATGGAAAGGGTTGGTGTTTCAATCTCTTGATCATAGGAAGATTGAAAGACAACGGTTGTTGATGACATTGTTTTTATTATCTTTCTTTGAATGTATGAAATGATATGTATGAAGCATAAAAGTTTAAAATATCATAAATGTTAGTGGGACGTCTATGGATTTAATGCATTTGTTTGAGACATGAAATAACATCACATTAAATAGGGTAAGTTACATAACTTTACTATTACAACATATTCGAGAGTGGCCAAAAATTTGATTTGATTTTCTTCTTTACTTTCATCTATTTAAAATGAACATATTGGAGTTGGCCTTTTGCTCATGGAAATAATGGTTTGTATTTAAGCTTATAAGGTATACGTTAAAACTAACTGAAGATTGTTTTCATACGGTTGTGAGTTTATTCTATAATGGTGTTTTTGTATGAGTCAAGTGTGAGGAATTAAAATCAGTATAAACAGTTAACATTCCGTCTCAATGAGTCTCAATCAGATACTAGAAATGGTCAGTTAACATCTCGTCTCATGGAGTCTCATTCAAATATTAGAGATAGTTGTAAACACTATTAAAAAATGAGATGAACCTATTTCAAGTTTTAGTACAACTAGGTTTTGGCGCCACGTATTGCCGCGGCTATGCGAGTTTTTACGTAACCCTAAACCAAATCCAAAATCAAATCAAAATCAAAATTAAGGTTCGAAACCACAAAATCAGCAAAATACACAAAGTAAAACACACCAAAACTCCAAATCCATAACACACCAGAATATACAAAACCAAAAACTAAATCAAAGCCCAACACCATACTCATAACAGTCCAAAATAGATAACTGACGAATTTCAAAGTCTCGAAAAGAACAAACAAAAGGAAAACCCAAACCTTAATAGTGAGATTCATCAAGGTATCGATAACAAAAGAAAGAAAACAGAACCCAGAGAGAAAACAACACCAACGAACCACAAATGAAAACACGTGTCCAACATAAAAAACCCACCAAAAAAATCACCTCAAACCCAAACCATCACCCCAAACCAAACCTATAGAAAATAAAAAATAAAAAACCCACCCAACCAAACCCTATAGAAAACAC
Source organism: Flaveria ramosissima (assembly GCA_025215565.1). Taxonomy (NCBI): domain Eukaryota; kingdom Viridiplantae; phylum Streptophyta; class Magnoliopsida; order Asterales; family Asteraceae; genus Flaveria; species Flaveria ramosissima. Next base: position 2,754,722 of record CM046040.1, on the reverse strand, counting down.
CCAAAAAAAAAACCAACCAAAGGGATTAATTATAAGTATAATGCCTCAAATTAATCCTATAATTAATAACACATGTGGAATCATGAGATGACATGTTCTTAGGTATATTATTACTTTTGATTATACAGAAACATCTTGATGATAAATGATCTATTTATCTGGATTCGTATTTGATATCATGCAAATTTGTGGTATTAATTAATATGCGAAGAGTATCGTTTGAAAAATATATTAGTATGTTTTTAAATGCAAGTTTTCTTTGAATAGCTTTTAAGTAAATACTATATCTTATTAATATTGTAGTTTTATAATAAATTTTATAAAAAAGATAAAGTTTGTCTTGTACAATTACATGTTGAAGCAAATTATCATTAACGAATTTAGTAGACAAGGATTATAAATCGATTCACGATGCTTATGTTTACTTTTATACCATGTGAAGTGGTCTCACTATATCACAACAGTGTAGATATCATGGAATAAAATGGTGTAGATATCATGGAATAAAATGGGGTGCGACAACAGTGATACCCCCGCCTCAAAGCCGCACGATTGAACCAAGTATGGTCAAATTACACTGCAACATTTTGAAAACAAAGAATGCTTGAAGTACGTTGCAGGACCGTTTAAGGGCTTAACTACAATTACAACACAAACCCACAATGAGGAGAATAACTAATCTCTAATCAAACAGTGAACTGGGTAACCAGGTGAAGCTAAGAACACAAGTAAGTAAAGAGACAGAACAAGAGAGTTGGGTTTCAAGGAGGCAGTATATTGCTTTCTAAGTTCTCTTACAAGTGTTACAAAGCATTAAGAAAAGATACAAGAACTTGAAATACTTATACTACAACCTACAGCCGGCATACTTTTAGGCCAGCTGGATACAATTGACTAGACACTAACAAAATCAATTGTAGGATCAAAAGGCATATCTGCCTTTTGACCTTGTGACTATGACATGCCATAGCTCACATCCTTTTACAATACAAAAAGGATAAAGTACATAAGTGGAAAGTTACAGACTCAAGACCTCAATGTACAGTTACCAAAGCATGACCCTTTTCACCAACTCATGTAAGTTGGTGACTTTACAGAGATGCAGCGGAAAAGGTGCTTTATGGAACAGTACATCAGATAAAGCATGTGTACTAAAAGTCTTCGGAAGAAATCTGTCTTCATAGGATGAGGCTTCGGAAGACTTTGTCTCTGAAGCTTCGGAAGACTTCATGTTGGCTTCGGAAGATATTGGTCTTGGCTTCGGAAGATTTTACACTTAGAGTATTTTCTAATGCTTTGTGTAAAACTTCCGAAGCATTCTTCACTTCAGTACTTAGTGCATGTTTGCTGAGACACTTAAGCTGTTTTGGGTTGCATCAGACTTCAGGAATCCTTACAAACTCCCCCTAGGCTGATGCTACCAAAACACTTGGAAGATCTTCAAATGTTGGTAGTCTTCAGTACAATCAGGACCATTCCTTTCTTCATGAGATGGTCAGGATCATCAAGACTTTCATAGTATCTTCTCATCTCAAAGAGATCATGCAGAGGTAAGTTGATTATGTCTTGCCATGAGTAGACATTCTCAACACCTTGATCTCTTATAACAGTCCATCTCTCTGGATTGGTAGAGTATGTCCAGGACAAGATGGGTGTCTCACTAGTTAGAGGAGCCACTTGAATAGGAGTTGATTGGGCTGCCTCATCATGCACTTCCTCAGGTTGATCTGATTCAGCCTGAGGTGCAGAGGTAGATGACTTTGGCTTCTTCTTCTTTGTCTTTGGTTTAGAAGCCATCCTCTTCTTCCTCTTGGTTGTCTTTAACTGAGAAGACTGGTCTGCAGCACCATGTTGATCATCAGTGTCTTTCTCAGTTGGGTGTTCCTCCCTCACAGGTTCAGAAGGAGAGGGAGTTTGACCCTGCCTAGGATCAGAAGATGAAGCTTGCTGGGGCTCAGCTGGAGGTGCTGGTTGAGGTGTCTCTGGTTGCTCAAACTTGACCTCCACTTCAGGTGGGACTTGACTTGGAAGAGAGTGCAAGTCAATAAGTTCTCCACTCTTAATCTTCTGCTTGATCACCCTAATATGCTCATCCATAGTGGATAGAGACATGGGGCCAAGTCTCCTTCCGGAGAATCCATACAGCTTCAAGAAGCTCACCATTCTTTGTCTGTCAGCAGACTTCTTTGCATTCTTTTGAATGGTGGCCCTTGACTTTGCAGCTTCTTCCCTTAGTTTCCTTTTGTTGTCTTTCTTTCCTTGACTAACTCAAGCTCAAGTTGCTTTAAATACTCGAACTCAATGAAGTCATAGGACAAAGGGAGAAGTGCATCTGCCTGATAGAAGCCTGTGGCACTCAGGTAGTTGATCATGATCCTATCTTCCTCTTTATCTACCTGAGGTTCTTGTGGAGCCACATCTTCCTGTGCAGGACTTTCTTGAACTGGTGAGAGAGTAGGAGCATGCTTGTAAAGTCTTTTCTGTCTCTTCTCCTCTTTGAGTTGGAGAAGTATCATTGCATCCTCTTTCTCCTTCAACTCTCTTGACACTTCTCTGTCAGCCAGTTCATTCAGTTCTTCTAAGGGGAGGAGATGATCTCATCAATATCATAGTTCCTGGTCTGTAAGTAGGTAATCCTGACTGCCCTTAACTCATCATCCTGAGTATTTGGTCTGGGGGCAGCCCTGATTGCAGCTTGCATGAAGCTAGATGACCCAGTGGAACTTTCTCCCCTTAGTCTCCTTTTCCTCTCTCTCTCTTCCTCCTCAATTTCCTCAGGAGTCATTATCCTTTTCCCTTTGTCACCAACAGACCTTTGTGACTCAGGGAGGATTGAGGCTTGGCCTTCATTGCTTGGAGTAGCTTCCATGCTCTGGCCAGAGAGAGGCTGAGAAACACCTTCACCAGCAGGTGTCTCAGATGGAGTTTGGACCTCAGCAGCAGTTGTTGATGATGAGACAGGGGTCTCAGGTTCTGTCACTGGGCCTTCAGTCAAGGTTTCCCCTATGAAACTAATCTTAGGGTCCACCTCAACATCCAGTTGACCGATGACATTGCCTGATTCCCTAAGTCTCCTTCTTAGAGAAAACTCTGCCATGATCCTGTCTTGGATTCTTTGAGCCAGCCTATCAGCTTGTCTTGAATTGCTTGGATTGACAAGTGGAGTTGACTAAATCCAGTCTTTCATAAAAGCTCAGGCTTTGGAATTGAAAAACTTCTTGTTGGCCTTGACTCTTTGAAGTATGAGGGCTCTTCTGTCATCATCATACCTCCACCTTATGATTTGATTGTTAGTTCCCAGTGGTGGAGATGAGACAGCCCTTGGTATGCCTTCCTCAAATAGACTCCTGATGAGAGAGTCTATAGAGTCCACATTAATGTGAACTTGAGGAAGTTGCTGAGAATGCACAACAGCAAGTGAGGATGGTGAGTCCTCTATGTCCATTCTCTCTGAAGAACTCCCAGGTTCTGTGGTGTAACAACTTTCTCCCCCTTTTTGGTAGCATCACCCACTTGCATAGGTGAGCTGGAGGATAAGTCAATCACTTCCACAGGTTCTTGTGTTCCTGGTTGAGCTCTCCTTAAAGGTCTCCCAGCTAGTTTTTTCCTGCAGATATGAAATCTGGAGTTGCTGATCATTGACCCTGTTTTGTAAGGTAGTCACTTGAGATTCCAAGTGACTAACCTTAGAGACTAAATAGGTGCATGTTTTTGACAGTTTTTGCACCTTTAGTCTCAAATTCCCCTCATCTTCATCAGAAGATTCATTGGGGGATGAGATGATTGGACCAAAGTCCTCTCTCTCACCACCAGCTTGAGTTTCTTGGCTGCTGGTTTTCCTCTGCTCACTGGCAGCACTCAGTTGAGATGCCAATGGGCTGAGTTGCCATGGTTGAGGTCTTAATGATGTCATCACTTTCAAAAGTGAGAGCCTCTTCATATGGACATCCTGAACAGGTTCAGAAGTGTCCACCTCAGTAACAGGTGACTGATGGGGATAGACTGAGGAGAGTCAGAGGTACTCATCTCTCTTTGAGTAGGGGAGGAGAAGAGAGACTCATGGTACTCCCTGAATCCTAAGTCTTCATCAGTGTAAAAGGATAGGTGGGAATTGGTTGGTTGAGATCCAAAGGCTGGGGATGGTAGCTGTCCCCTGAAGGTTGTCCACTTGAGTGTTGAGACTCAGAGTGAAGGCTTAGGTTTTTGGCTATTGAGCTCATCAGGTGAGCTTGAGAACCTCAGCCCTGATAGGTGAAGTAATGGGAGTGGTTTGCTCCTCAGGAGAAGTGGGAGCTCTAGTATCCACTTCTTCCTGTAAGGTTGAGTATTTGGGGGCCTGCACAGACTCAATAGTCTGAGCAGGGGTTCGTTTGGATTTTCTTTGGTAGGTGAGGGTGATTGATTTGGTCTTTTTAATGGTAGGGACAAAAGGTGTGGGTTCAACACTAGCTTGTGTTGCTAGGTTGTCACCTTGAGCAATGAGCTCTAACATTTTTGGGACTAGGGCTGTTTCTACCCCGAGAAGCCTACAGTTGGCTTCTTCATTATTTTAAAGATGCCGGGCTTCATCTGTCCCAATTTAAGAATATTACCTGTTTCCCTCAACTGTGAGCCCAGTTCACAGTTGAGAATGTGTTGAACATATCTAGGAAACATGTAATACTCTAAGGAGTCTAAGTTTGCAAGTAAATTAGTATATACAAATTGTGAATACCTGAACTTGACCCCTTGAACCATTCCATGAACAATGAAGGAGAGATCCTCAGGAATCTGGTCCCATCCACCATGCTTTTTTGACAAGCTGTGGATAACCACATGGAGCAGGAATTTCCATTGGGATGAGACCTTCCCTTTCCTAAAGGTCTTTACAGAGAAATCTCCTTCATAGCCCATCTGCTCAAAAGAATGATTTAAGCTTCTTTTGGAAAGGACACCCTCACCTTCTTCATCATCCAGCTGTAGATGTTGGTTAATGATGGCCGGAGTGATGAAGACTGTCCTTCCTTGCACTGTGGCAGACAGTGCCTTCTCCCCATCCATAATGACCTCTTGGCAGGTCTTCCAGAATTCAAGCAACTGATCCTCATATAGAGGAGGATCAATGGTCAGGGAGGTGAAGTAGTTAGATAGAGTCAAGAATTGGCAAATCTCTGAGAAACTTGCATCTCTTTCTCAGAGCTTAACAAGCAACTTGATTATGTTGCCTGTGTAGTTGCATGGAGAAATCAGGGTTGTTTCTGCGGTTAAGGTTGGCCATTTTAGAAGCTTAAGGGTGAAGAAAGGTAGAAAGCAAAGGCGGTTTAGAGAATTAGGTTAGAGAAACAGTAGAATTGAGGAAGATAGTGGGAAAGAGGGGGAACCGTTGGGTATTTATATGAAAAGGATTTGAACCAAAGTTAATGAAAGAGGATAAACTTTGAAATCCGAAAGTCGGTCCCACCTCTGAAAAAGTAGTTTACTTTTGCTCAAAAAGTAGTTTTCTTGGAATTCGAAAAGCTTCCGAAGTTTATTTGTCTTCGGAAGTTTTTGATTTAAAAAGCTTCCGAAGCTAAAATGGCTTCGGAAGATTTTCCTGAGAGTCTTGATAATTTATGCTTCGGAAGAGAAATAAACCTTTGAATGCTTTGTTTGAAAATAAACAAAGCTTCCGAAGGTTATTTTGCTTCGGAAGGAAAAGGTTCTTGAAAATAGATAAGTGTCTGAGATAAGAATTTTAAGCTTCGGAAGATGAATCTTACTTCTTCCGAAGGTAAAATCTTTAGACAGTTATTTATTTTAAAGACATGTTTTTCTTCCGAAGGTATCTTATCTTCCGAAGTATCAGAAATTTTCAAGAATCTAAGGAAAGTCTTCAAAAAGAATTTTACATCCAAAGAAAACATGAGCTTATGAAATGATGAACTAGACAACTTAGGACACACATATTTAAGAAGAAATAATTAGAATTAGTTTTAATAAAAAGTCTACTCAAAGTTAATCATCCCAATAGCTGATATCAGATACTTAATCTCTGTTCATCAAAAGCTTTGGTGAACAGATCAGCATATTGTTCATCTGTATGAACTTTGACTAGTTTTGATTAATCCTTTTTCATAGTTATCTCTTTTAAATGATACCTGATGTTGATGTGTTTGGTCCTTGAGTGCTGCACAGGGTTCTCAGTGATAGAGATAGCACTATTGTTGTCTATGTGGATAGGAGTCTCCTTGAAGTTAAATCCATAGTCCAGCATCTGATTTTGAATCCAAAGCACTTGAGCACAGCAGCTTGCAGCAGCAATGTATTCAGCCTCAGCAGTTGATGCAGACACACAGGATTGTTTCTTGCATTGCCATGAGACCACCACCCTTCCACCAAGGAATTGACATCCCCCAGATGTAGACTTTGCAGTCATATTGCAACCACACATAATCACTGTCTGTATAGGCATACAGATTGAAATTTGGATTCTTTGGATACCATAGACCAAGTGTTGAAGCACCTTTGAGGTATCTTAAATCCTTTTCACAGTGATTAAGTGAGACATCTTAGGGTTGGCTTGATATCTTGCACAAATACATGTAGCAAACATGATATCAGGCCTGCTAGCTGTAAGATACATAAGAGACCCAATCATAGCCCTGTATAAGTGTTCATCTACACACTCCCCCTCAAGATCTGGACCAAGGGAGTGGTTTCTGGCTATGGGTGTCTTAGCAATCTTACAATCAGTCATATTGAACCTCTTGAGTATGTCTTGAACATACTTTGACTGACTTATGAAGATGCCATCTTCAACTGCTTCACTTGAATTCCCAGAAAGAAGTTGAGTTCTCCCATTGAACTCATCTCAAATCTGTCCTTCATCAGCTTCTCAAAGTCTTTGCAGAGCTTTGGATTAGTTGAACCAAAGATGATGTCATCAACATATACTTGAACCAGCAATAAGTCATTTCCCTGTCCTTTGATGAAGAGGGTTCCATCTATAGTACCTCTTCTGTATCCATGCTTGCAGAGATACTTAGATAGTGTCTCATACCACTTTCTGGGTGCCTGATGCAGCCCATAAAGAGCTTTGTCAAGCTTGCAGACATAATCAGGATGATCAGGGTCTACAAAACCAGGTGGCTGTTTGACATAAACCTCCTCATCAATCACTCCATATAAGAAAGCACACTTTACATCAAGTTGGTAGACCTTGAAGTTCTTGATGCAGCAAATGCCAGGAATATCCTAACAGCTTCTAGTCTTGCTACAGGAGCAAAGACATCAGTGTAGTCAATCCCTTCTTCTTGTGTGTATCCTTGAACAACTAGTCTTGCCTTGTTCTTGATGATGATTCCCCTATCATCCTTCTTGTTTCTAAAAACCCATTTGGTTCCAATGGTAGTCTTCCCATGAGGAAGAGGACAAAGGTTCCAAACTTTCTGCCTTTTGAATTGAAGCAGCTCTTGTTGCATAGCTTCAACCCAACTTCCATCCTTTAGAGCTTCATCAACTTTCTTGGGCTCTATCTGGGATAAGAAACAAGAGTGAAGACAAACATTTGCTTCATGGGTTTGTCCTCTTGTTCTTACCCCTGTGACAACATCTCCAATGATGTTTGTGGTGGGGTGAGACTTGTGGATCCTTAGCTGAGGGATCACAGCAAGTTGCTGGGAAAGATCTAATTTGAGAAATTTAAATCTGGTCCTGAAGATTCACCCTCCACATTATCACACTTATCAAGATTAACTTGATCCAATGAGTGTGAGACATCATTGATGTTGTCATCTATGGTGTGGTTATTAGCATCAAGAAATTCTTGATCACTATCACCATCACCATTGTTGTCTTCTACAAGTGAGGTATCTTTATCTGGTTGAGAGGCCTCTGAGCTGGAATTTGAAGGCATGCCAGATGTATCAGCTGAATTTGTCATTGTTGTGCTGATAGAAACCTCATTTGCTGAAGTAGTTCCAACTGGAGCTGAAGATGTATGAGTTGAAGATCTTCCTAGCTCAAATCTTGGATCAGGATCACCTGTATTTAGATTTTCTGAGATCCTGAAACATGCTCACAAGATTTGTTAAAACAGTTGGTAACTAAATCAAGATCAAACAGCCAATCCGGACCAGAACCAGCCACACAAGGAGTGTGCTCATTGAAAGTCACATTGGCTGACTCCTCAACAATTCTAGTTCTGAGATTGTATACTCTATAAGCTTTAGCTTGAGAAGAGTATCCAATGAAATGTCCATCATCTGATTTCTCAGCAAACTTGGCAATTTGATCTTTGGTATTCAAGATGGTGCAGGGACATCCAAATGACCTGAGAAAACCAATGAAAGGTTTCCTCTTGTGCCAAAGTTCATAAGGAGTCTTACCATGTGTCTTAACTACTAAAACTCTGTTTTGCACATAGCAAGCAGTATTGACTGCCTCTGCCCAGAAGGTGATAGGCAGTTTAGAGTCAGACAACATAGTTCTTGCAGCTTCAATAAGTGTCCTGTTTCTCCTTTCAGCAACTCCATTTTGCTGAGGAGTCCTGGGAGCACTATATTGTCTGTAATACCTTTTTCATCACAAAAATGCATCAAGATTTGGTTCTTGAATGCAGTTCCTTGATCACATCTTAATGGTTTTGACCTTGTGATCACATTGATTCTCAACTTTTAAGATGAAATTCTTCAGAATCTCAGGGGTTTCATCCTTAGTTCTAAGGAAGAAGACCCAAGTGAATCTTGTAAAATCATCTGTGATCACCAGACAATAAGAGGTCCTTCCTAAACTCATTACACTGGTGGGGCCAAAGAGATCCATATGTAACAAGTGTAGGGGAGTAGTGATGGAGTTCTTTTCCTTAGGCTTGTGAGATACTTTGTGTTGCTTCCCTTTCAGGCATGCCACACAATGATCATCACTAGTAAACTCTTTCTTTGGCATTCCAGTTACCAATCATGTTTAATTAATTTATTCATGTTCTTAAAGTTTACATGGCACATTCTTTTATGCCATAGGAAAGACTCATCACTATTTGCTTTAGATAGAAAGCATGAAACTTCTCCTGAGGGAGATGTTTCTTGCAAATCCATCTTGTACATGTTCCCTTTCCTGGGGGCTCTGAGCAGGATATGCTCATGAGGAATGACCACACCAGGTTTGAGAACAATGCACTCATGCTCAGTAAAGAGCATGTTATGACTCTGATCACAAAATTGGGATACACTCAGAAGATTGTACCCAAGCTCCTTGACAAAGTTTACCTTCTCAATGCTGAGCTTACCATTTGTGACCTTGCCCCTTCCAGAAATGTAACCACCTTCATCTCCTCCAAAAGCAACTGGTCCTCCATCAATCCTCTCAAAATGTGGAGTAGAGACCTATTGCCAGTCATGTGCCTGGAACAGCCACTGTCAATTATCCAAACATTCCTGTTGGTCTTGAGCTGTTCCTGCACAGAGAAGATGATTAGTTACATTTTGAAACCCAAGCCTTACTTGTCTTGGGCTCATTAACAGTAAAGAAGGTAATGCAACAGTAATAGATCCTATGGTTGTACTAGGGATCTTCAGCTGTTGTTGATGGAGAAACCTCAGTCATTTGGTCTTTCTTAGACTTCCACACCACCTTTGGAGTCTTGGACTTGACCTTCAAAACCTTAGAAGCTTTTAGAACTTCATAAGTTTTGATGACTGATCCTTCGGAAGAGTCTACAGTCACTGCAGCAGACTTTAGTGCTTCGGAAGAATTCCTTTCTTCCGAGACCAACTTTGCTTCCGAAGGTAATTTTCCACTTACCTCCTTCTTTGATTTGAAGCTTCCGAAGGAAACAGACTTTCCTTCCGAAGCTTGAGATTTCTTGAGACTCTTTGAAGTCTTTGTTTTAGTCATGTGGACAGTACTTTTAGGATTGTATGGGCAATCCTTAGCAAGTGAGAAGTACTTTCACACATGACACATAACATTATCTTCTTCAAAGAAGTCTCCCTTTGAGAACAAGACTGACTTTGGTCACATCCCTCTCCCTCTCCATCTCATCTTGGTAGATGCTGAGACAGTTTCCTTGGGCTGTGAACTGTTCTTGGAGTTTGATGGTCCAGGCTGTGCAGCAGTGGTACACAGCAAATCAGTCTTCTTCTTGGTACTGAGATGATTTGAACAAGAACCATGACTCTTAGCTAAGGAGTCTTGGTTGATGTCTTCAGTCCTTACTACTTTGAAACCTGCAGAGATAAAAACTTGTTTCTGCTTGCATCAAAAGTAGCCTTGATTTCTTGAGCTTCTTTGCTTTCTTTTGCTCTTTCTGATCAAGTTCTTTCTTTTGGACTTGGTCATCCCAGTTGATTTCTTCTCCTCAGAAGGATAGTGGCCCTTGGAGAATCCTCTTCTTCACTCTTCTCAGAGGAATTCTTCACTATCACTTCTTCATCATCCTCACTTACAGGATCTATGAGAGGAAGCTCATCTTCACAAGTTCCACACCTAGGAGATCTTACAGACAATTGTGTGTGGAGGAGCTATCTCATTTGATCCTAGTCCCTGTCTGTTTTGATAACAAACCTTGTTGTGCAGGGATGAGGATATCATGTTCTTGAAGGTCTCTTCTTCAAGAACACTTTCTCTGCCTTGGCTTTGCTGATCACAAGCTCAGCCTGGCACTCAGTTAACTTAGTGATGAGATCTTGGATCTGAGTTCTGAAATCTGTATGTTCATGTTTTAGTACTGAAATGGTTTTCTCCAAGTCTTCTATCTTTAACTTGTAATCATTTTCAGACTTTCTAAAATCAGATTTTAATATTTTAATGACTCAAGATCAGATCTCATCTCTAGGTTATAGGACCTGTATCTATTTACTTTAGCAATGCATTCAGGGGAGCAAAGATGTTCCAATACCTTGGCTTCATCATGGTCAGCCATCAGTGCTTGGTTTGGAGAAGCATCCTCCACCTGAAAACTCCAGTCAAAGCCTCCTTCTTCAACAGCAACAGCAGCATGTTGCTTTGTCTTCTCAGCTTGAGGAGCTTTGTCAGCAAAGTTTGGTCTGGGTTGTGTTTGGCCCCCATTTGATTTAGGTGCCTTACACTCCCTGGCAAAGTGACCCATAAGGTTACAGTTGTAACACTTAACTTTGCTTTTATCCAGCCCAAACTTGCTGCTGGTAGCATTGCTTGGAAATCTTCTTCCTGTCCTCTTGTAGAACTTCTTGGCTCTGTGAGTGAGAAGAGCCATCTGCTGAACTATCTCCATGTATTCCAGGTCATCTGGATGGATGCAGTCCAGGTCTTCAAGAGTGAAGAGATAATTCCCACAGCTTTCATCTGCAGACACAAAGGCTTGAGAAGAACTTGTCTCTTGGAATGGGCTTCCTTGAGTAAAGTTCTCCCTTGGTGTCTCCGGGAAGGTGATGAAAGGACCCTTTTGTGAGTTGTCAGGGTAGCATAAGAGATGATGCTGAGGTTCTATGCTGTCCCTTTCAACCACATGAAGGGCTGAACCCATTTGATTGTTGGAGTTGCCAGATGAACCTTGCATGTTCATCTCCATCTGGTATCCACTGAGAATCCCATACAACTCTGTAAGAGTAAGAGTCTTAAGGTTCTCAGTCCTCTTGATCACCACACAATAGTGTGTCCATTGCCTAGGAAGTGATGACATGAACTTCCTTACAATGTCCCTGTTCTCAAGAGGAACTCCTCCATCCACTAGGGTATCCACAATCTCAACATACCTGAAGTATTGTTGAGTCATGGTCTCACCTGCTTTGAAGGTGAAATTTTCAAACTGCTGCTTCAGAAGATCTTTCTTGTTCTCCTTGGCTTCAGAGGAGCCTTCATACATCAGCTTCAGTGCATCCCACAGCTGTTTGGCTGTCTTGCACTTCTTGAAGCCTCTGTATACAGAGTTTGGGAGAGCAGTCTGAAGAGCAGTCATGGCCTTCCTATCAATTCTACTCTTTTTCTATCTTCATCTGAGTAGTTGGCCACATCTTTAGGAATCATACCAGCACCAGTAGCAGAGGGGGTGCTGGGTATGAAAGGTCCATTCTCAACAGATTCCCACATTCTTGAATCAAGAGACCTGATGAAGCCTTCCATCCTCATGCACCAGGTGTCAAAATCATCAAGAGTGATCAGTGGGGATTTGTTCATGGTTCCAGTCTCCATATCAGTCTTAGAGATGGCAGCCATTTGAAGAGTTTAGTTTTTGTGTGTGTGAGGGATCTTAAGATGGTTAGATCTTATATCAAGAGCCTGGAAAGCTCTGATACCAATTGCAGGACCGTTTAAGGGCTTAACTACAATTACAACACAACCACACAATGAGGAGAATAACTAATCTCTAATCAAACAGTGAACTGGGTAACCAAGGTGAAGCTAAGAACACAAGTAAGTAAAGAGACAGAACAAGAGAGTGGGTTTCAAGGAGGCAGTATATTGCTTTCTCAAGTTCTCTTACAAGTGTTACAAAGCATTAAGAAAAGATACAAGAACTTGAAATACTTATACTACAACCTACAGCCGGCTCCATACTTTGAAGGCCAGCTGGATACAATTGACTAGACACTAACAAAATCAATTGTAGGATCAAAAGGCATATCTGCCTTTTGACCTTGTGACTATGACATGCCATAGCTCACATCCTTTTACAATACAAAAAGGATAAAGTACATAAAGTGGAAAGTTACAGACTCAAGACCTCAATGTACAGTTACCAAAAGCATGACCCTTTTCACCAACTCATGTAAGTTGGTGACTTTACAGAGGTGCAGCGGAAAAGGTGCTTTATGGAACAGTACATCAGATAAAGCATGTGTACTAAAAGTCTTCGGAAGAAATCTGTCTTCATAGGATGAGGCTTCGGAAGACTTTGTCTCTGAAGCTTCGGAAGACTTCATATTTGGCTTCGGAAGATATTGGTCTTGGCTTCGGAAGATTTTACACTTAGAGTATTTTCTAATGCTTTGTGTAAAACTTCCGAAGCATTCTTCACTTCAGTACTTAGTGCATGTTGCTGAGACACTTAAGCTGTTTGGGTTGCATCAGACTTCAGGAATCCTTACATACGTGATATACTTGTTGAATGCTAGCTAATGTGATATTCGCAATGTTGCAGCCATACCACTGCCTTGTATGCTGGTAGCATGGTGTAAGGGTGTGACATATCCAATGTGGATAGTATTAGTATTAAATGTTCATGTGAAATAAATTAGGGTTACTGAATTTTAATAATCTTAACTTTCAGTTATTTGTCGTGATTAATTATAACTTCGAAAATGTTTATAGACACTCCTAACTATGAGTATATTTTTATCCAACGATCCTAAACCCTTACCAACTAAGAGTTAACCATGTTAGTTTGTTGATGACGTTGACTGCTTATGTGGTCAAAACACTAAGAAGAATGTTAAAATTTTCCATCAAGTCTATCGATCTGAAACTTTTTGCACCCTGAAACCTGTCAGTATTCACCTCCTTATCTAAACCATTTGACTCATTGGAGATAAATTTCAGGTGGCGATAGAGTCTAGACATAAAAAAATAGACATGATGAAGGGTGGGCGGCAACAGAGTTAAAAATAAACTCAAAGTTGATCACATTTATCAAAAAATTTAAAGGGGGTTAACTCTCAGTTAATATATGTCTAGAATGTGGTCTTTTTAGCAATAGTTAATGTTACTATTTTGTCACGATGAGCACGTGGGCTCAAGCTGTACAAAATAGTTTTTTTTTTTGCACAAAGTGCATAATAAGATTACGTAAATTAGATCACAAAGCGATTCAATCGCTCACTAGCCTCAACGCAAAATGGAAACTAAGTCAATCACATGATACACCGTAACTAATATATATCTCAGAAATGATAGAATACACATGAGTCTCAAGTATTTCATGGGCTTGTTCTTACTATTGTAGTGAAAAAAAATATACTATAGAAATCATTTATTATATAACTTAAAGGGCCTCGTGTTTATTTTTTATCGATGTTGAAAGTGAATTTTTTCCCCTAATTGAATAATAATGTATAAGTTGTCGAAATTAAACACTGCAAATTTTAACACGTATTAAGATGCGCGAGTTTGAACCCTATTTAACATACTTAACGTAAATAAAGATTTACTAAAAAAGCCTACTTAGATAGTAAATACACAAAGACATAACATAACTTAAAAAAACAATATTCTTCGTCTTTTCCTTTTACTGCTTTTTTTCATATTTTCGCACTTTATAGTCCAATCACTATCAAATGTCGTTGTCCACCCTGAACAGCCGGGCTACCATACACCCGTGATGGGTTATAACCATATACTCCCTCATCAAACCACACGATCCGACGGCCAGGATTTAAACTCCCTCTCCAATTAACTCCCCTTAAATAATATTGACCTGCCAGCTGGTCTTCCGTAAGCCCACTGCACCATCATCTCCTACATGTTCATCCACCAAGAGTTGCAGAGAGAGTGATAAAGAGTGTGTTGGTATGTGTGTGTAACTGTGTGTGTGTGAGAGAGAGAAATATATTCAAAAAGAAAATTCCAAATAAGCCAGTAGCTCGTGCTTAAACCACACTTCGAGGAGAGAGAGAAACAAAGAACAAAATCGTCGATATTCCAACATTTTCATCTCAAAACTTGAGGAATCGTTTCAGAGAGATAAGAAAAAACATGGGTGTTTCATCGTTTCTGTTGTTGCTCCCTCTTCTGCTCACCACGTTTTGCACACCAACTGTTTGTGGAAATGCGGAGCTCAAAGCTCTAATGGACATCAAAGCAAGTTTAGATCCAGACAACGCATATTTGGGCTCATGGACTGTTGTAGGCAACCAATGTGATGGTTCATTCGATGGTGTTTTCTGCAATGACAAGGGTCAGGTGGCTAATATCTCTTTACAAGGTAAAGGTCTCTCCGGTAAGCTCTCACCGGCGTTTGCAGAGCTCAAGCAGTTAACTGGTCTGTATCTGCATTATAACTCTTTGTCCGGTGGGATTCCCAAAGAGATTGCTAACTTGACGGAGCTTGTTGATTTGTATCTCAATGTTAACAATCTCTCCGGCAGCATTCCGGTTGAACTTGGTAACATGGAGAACTTACAAGGTATGTAAATCATCACTGAATCTTGAATATATAATCAGCACTTCAAGAAAATGAATCTTGAAATCAATCAGTTTTCTGTTTGCATGCTGTTGAGTGATGACTTGTTTTTTGGAGTATGTTATACTTCATCTCTTAATTAATTTGTTTGTTTGTTTGGTAATTTCCATGAATTTGGTGTTGTAAGTGTCAAGTTAGCGTCTTTTAGAAGTATTTTATGTTTTCAAATTTGTTTTGACTTGTGGTACTGTTTCTGAGTCAAATTTGTTTATTGTTGTGCAGTATTGCAGCTCTGCTACAACCAATTAAGTGGGAGCATACCGACTCAACTTGGATCCATGAAGAAGCTTAGTGTTCTATCTCTGCAATCTAATCACCTTAGCGGTGCATTACCTGCAAGTCTTGGGGATTTAGGGCTGTTAAAGAGGCTGGATTTGAGTTTTAATCGTCTTTTTGGTTCAATTCCTACAAGATTGGCTGATGCACCTATGCTTCGAGTTTTAGATGTGCGAAATAATACTCTCTCCGGCAATGTGCCCCAAGGTATTGTTATTAATCATGGTTATGTGGTACATTATTGCTTCTCATCATATAACTTCTTTGTTCCAAATGCAAAGATTGAATCTTAGCTGTCAAACAACATCATTTATACTTTAAATCAGTTTAAAGGGGTGTTTTGATGTGCATTTAAACTGATTATTGCATTATTTTAAGATATTGTGACCATTCAGGGACAATATACTCAGATTCAGTCATTCAGACTTTCAAAAAGCATTTCCAAGCTCCCCTAAAGTTTGTGTTTAGTAGAAATAAATTTGTTTATCACCACAAAAGATTGTAACAAATTTTAGTGCTAAACTATATTGATTTGGGTTCTTTTAGAAGTAATAGGTATCAAGCTCAATATGCAAAACTTTTTTTGTTGTCATATCTAATCAATGTGTATTTTCAATTTTGAATAAAAGGTTTGAAGAGATTAGCTGAAGGATTCCAGTATGGAAATAATTTGGGATTATGTGGAGTTGAATTTGCAACGTTGAGAGCTTGCAGTCCTTTAGATAAGTTGAATCCAGACGGCATACCAACAAAAAACTTTCCAGAAACAGCCGATTTAAAGCTTAACTGTAGTGATACGCATTGCTCAAATTCATCGAAAACTCCACAAGCTTCCATTATTGTTGGAGTAGTTGTAGCAATAGTGGGACTATCAGTCATAGTTTTCTTAGCTGTTTCACATTATCTAAATAGAGTTCGTAAACCTGGAAGCAGGTTTGACTCCTCTAACGAATCTGTTGCCCAGTTAAAGTCAAAGGAAGTTTGCAGGAAAAACGGTTCTCCTCTAATCAACCTTGAGTATCCAAATGGGTGGGACCCATTAGCCGAGGGACGTCGATTTGGTGGGGTCTCTCAAGATATAATAAGGAGTTTTAGGTTTAATTTGGAAGAGATTGAGTCAGCTACACAATACTTTGCTCCTGGTAATTTATTAGGAAAAAGTGTTTTTTCAGCTATTCATAAAGGAATGCTGAGAGACGGAACCGTTGTTGCTATAAAAAGTATTATAAAGAGTAGCTGCAAGTCTGAAGAAGCAGAGTTCTTAAAGGGTTTGAATGTCTTAACATCTTTGAGACATGAGAATCTAGTAAGATTAAGAGGTTTCTGTTGTTCAAAAGGACGCGGCGAGTGTTTTCTTATTTATGATTTTGTACCTAACGGAAACCTGTTACGGTATCTTGACATGAAGGATGGCGATCATGTTCTTGATTGGTCTACTCGGGCTTCCATCATCAATGGTATTGCTAAAGGTGAGATCATATTTTCCTAAAGAACATTGATAAATTTTGGGGACCATTGAATTTCCATTTATAGTGTATATATTTGGCCACAAACATTCAAACCTAACCCTCCTTTTCATGATTAGAGGTGGAAAATTGGGCCGGTCACGCTATTTGTGTAATCCATTGAAATGGGTTTGGGTCGGGTTAACGTGCAACCTTTGTTTAGTTTTGTTTTATTTTTCTATTTTAAATATGATCATAAAGTTGTACCTTTTAAAATTTTAACCTAATATCATTGTGAATAGGTAGTTGTGACTTGTAAGGACTTTCGTGACTTTTGATCTTTTTCGCATGTTTCATTTCTATCCGAGTACCCATTTCACAGTGGGTTGGGCTAGTTGGGTAAATGGTGAAGTGGGGTCTGGTTTAGGTTGATATGTGAACTTTAGTCTTTAGGTAATTGTAAATTGTAAGTATTTGAGTTTGATTTGGGGGACTTTTGATCTTTTTAGCCCATTTCATTTTAGCCAAGAATTTAAAGCTTGCTGTTTGACTGTTTTGGGCAACTTTAACAGTCGATTTTTTTCTTATAACTGCTAGACTGACCTGTTCTGGTTAACCTGGGCAGGTATAGAGTATTTACATGGGAGCAAACTGAACAAACCGGCTCTGGTTCATCAAAACATATCAGTAAAAAATGTGCTACTAGATCAAAGGTTCAAACCATTACTCTCTGATTCGGGCCTGCATCAGCTTCTTACAAAAGACACTGTTTTCTCATCACTTAAAGCCAGTGCTGCCATGGGCTATCTAGCACCCGAGTATGCCACCACAGGCCGCTTCACCCAAAAAAGTGATATTTATGCATTCGGGGTTCTCGTTTTTCAGATAATTTCTGGTAAACGGAAATTTGCTAGTGCAGCCCGGTTTGCAGCTGAATCTTGCACTTTCATTGACTTTATTGACCCGAATCTCCATGGAAAATTCTGTGAGCTAGAAGCTGCAAAGTTTGCAAAAATTGCACTGATGTGTACCCACGAAACTCCTGATCAGAGGCCATCTATCGAAGAAGTTGTACAAGAACTCTGTAACCCATTATGCTAACTGTTTTCTTAGTTTTTTTTAACTGCTTTGTTGCTTCTTGGTTAATGGTTTTTAGAAAGTATTTGTAAGGAAATAGGTGTCCTGCTCTACTAACTTGTCACTTTTAGTGAAACTGTTAGAAGCTTTATTGTAGTTTCTGGAAATTTAGTTTTTAATTTATAAGAGTTTTGGATTTCTACTGTTGCTTGTATATACTAGTAAGAACTCGCAATTTGAACAATGTCAGTTAAGGTTCAATTATGTAATTTTCAGGTGCAAACTACCTGAGAAGCATTCTGAAACTGTTTCAGTCTAACTAGGGGTGCAATTGTGTTAACAAGTAGAGCCCCTCATGAGCTACTTGAGACCAAATTATAAAAGCTCGAGTCGAGTTGAGTTTAAATTCATTTATGCTTTAACTTGACCTGAAATTGGAGCTCCTTTAATTAACAAGCACGGGCGTCACATACGAATAGGCACACAGTCCATAAAATCCTATGATTTTTATGGGCAATTTTTCATATATATCAAAAACTTGCTTAGCATCATATTTACCTAATAATAAATAGTTAACAGTTTAACTAATAATAAACGAGTTTTAACTCGAACAGTGTTTAATCTCAGACGAGCTTAAGCTAGACAATGTAATTTAGACTCTAAATCTTACCAATTGAATTCTTACTATATAAAGACATAAAAATCAGAATCCTTTTTGTTATCAAATTAAAATCCAGAAAGACAATTGCATATTTGGATCATTAGCTGTTGTATATACATTTAAGAATTAACTAGTCCCTAAAAGATCTACCCTTTCAAAACTCAAGAGTCAAAGTAACAAGACAGAAAGCCAATAGTTCAAGTTTTCACAACTCTCCTGCCTGGTGATTTTACTCTAAAAACATGCTCTTCACCTGTGCAGTTATCAACTTTAACAATCCAATGACTCTTTTTACTCCCACCATGGCTACCACCGCGCATATGCTTAACCCCACCGCCACCATGTTCAGATTTTCCAGCTATTCTCATCAACAACAACCCTTCTCCAATAGGCAACAAATGACTGTTTGATCTACTCCACCGCCACGAATCTTTCCAATGCGCGTTATACCCCAACACAATCGTACTCTTGTCACGCCCATTTCCTTGTATGGCGCTCAAAATCTGCTCATGATGTTCAAGATTACAATCAATAACCACAAGATCAGCATTTCTGTAGTTGTTTAGCAACAAATTTTGCGCGTCCCCAACAATCAAGTCAACTCGGTTGGCATCTGACCCTAAGGCTTGTTTGGAGGAGAGCAACTCTTCTGTTCCCTTAAAGATGCTAACCACATGTCCACCTGTTTGCTCAGCTGCCGCCACGAGGCCGAGGGTGGTGGACCTGGCGGTGGCGGCACCTACAACCACCATGAGCTGAGCATTGTTTCCAGCTGCAATGGCAGAAATGAACTCTGCTACATCTGGTTCATTGCCCATCTTACCCTGCATGATTAAGTTTATAAAAACATCAGTAAAACTATCAACATTCATGAAGATAATGTTGAAAAAAATTCAAGATTGGTGATGATTGATGAACCTACCATTTTCATGGATTTGAGGTATGCTTCAGTGGCATTTTCAGTTAACCAATAAGCCATCTTTCTTTAGAACTTGTAGGAAATCTTCAACTTATGAGTTGAAGTTCTTGCAGAAGTAGAAGGCTTTTGAAACTGAAAATAAAAGGTTATTATAACTTAAGTTATATGATTTGAACATGGGTATTGATCGAGGGTGTATATATATAGGCCAAACAAGCAATGAAGGAGATAGTTTAATTAAGGTCCATGTGCGGGTGGCATCACATTGTGGGAAGATTGATTAGGTACGGTTTGTTTGGCTTTTTATCATTAAATGATTCAATTATTTGTAACAAATAAATGGGGTTCAAACGTCCGGTAACATCAAATGAAAGCTCAATAATCCATCCTCTTCTCTTGGAGATGGGTGTTTATTGTCGGTGCTTCAAACAATTTTGTCTAATGATCTCAATTCTTTGTTGTTATTTTTAAATTTTCTAGTTGAGATCTATCATGTAAACTGTCTTTTGTAAGAGGTTGATTATTTAGATTTTACAAAATGTATGTATAGTTGGTTAATAAGAGTGAATTAGAAGCTGTTATTAAAATAACTATCATGTAAAGACGTTAAACTAGATAAGTGATTGATTTGTTATGATTTCGTGGTAAACCTAATTGGTTGCTTATAGTTACGTAAAGAGAGTTTTAGCCACACATATAAAATGCAATTAATATAAATTTTGTAGTTTGTAATCGTCTGAATATCTCTCTAAATCATGTACGCATCGATTTCATTGGTACTCTAAAATTTTAATCAGATAATTCAAAAAGAAACAAGAAAATTTAGGCATTTGACTATTTTCCATTCTAAATAAACACACCAAGAAAACCCTATAAATAACAAACAAAGACTTTACTTTATGGTTGAGGAACCAACACAAGATTTAGTTAAAACAACATAACGTTTTCTGAAAGTGTATTGGTTGTCAATTTTTAAACGATAGATAGTTATTCAATTATCATCATTAGTAAATCCTGTAAGGTATACCTACAACACTAACTTAATTACTTTAAAAACTAACCTATGAGAGTAAATATTGATATCCTAAGTTGCTTCTAATGCACAAGTAGTGCTTCGCAACCTAGTTAATACCAACATGAGTTGTTGCTGATGACCTAAGTACTACTAATCATAGGTACTACCGTTAGTGTAGTAATTACTGATATAATATTAGTTGCTAACCATAGTCGCTAATGACGGTTTAGTTTCTACTATGGTCATTTTCAATAAATGCTAACCAATAAACCAATTAACCGAGCAAATTAGAGGAAAATTTTAAAGGCTTTTTAACATGATAATAGAATCTTCATGCATCACGGGTGTGCCCTTGGATCCCATTAAAGGGACAACCCCCATTGAAAACCCTACCAAAGAGGGTTGTTTCGTTGAACCCCGGGGATCGATTTACATTATAGATTAAGATTAGATTATGAAGGTTTAGAAAAGTAATATATAAAACATTTACAATTATAAAAATGTTTTTCAAATCAACCAACAACTAACCTAAACTTGTTTTAACCCAAGCCTATTATCAAGGAGTATTGATGATTCCGTACTTATCCACTTAAAATTTTCAAGCATGACGTTATTACTTACCTTGAAAGTTAGGTATTATTTGCCCCTTTAATTTTATAAAAGAGTTTAGAAGAATGTAGGGGGTTTCAACAACACTTGCTTGAAGATTAAAACTATAATCCACTGGTTGTCAACTAATGCAACAGTTTCCACGGTGGTTCTTGACCAATGGCATTCACTGATGCTTGATTTATTAGCTGTAATGTTCTTTAGATAATCGACAATTGAAAGCTTCCATGAATGACTTCATTTATTTAATTATTATTTAAAAATTCGCTAGAATTCTTATCGGCTAAACCCATGTTAGAGCTGACACTAATCCAGCAAAAACATGTGTTTAATTATCCCTAAAGTTTTCAAGTTGGTGTTTTTTAAAGAGTGTAAAACCATGGGCCAAATCTTAAACCGCTACTTATTAATTGTTCAAGTTTGAATCTAAATCTTAATTAAACCCACAACCAATGATTGTGTTGAATTAGATCTAAATCTTGATAATTAGAACTAAAAACTTCTTTATCTTATTATTATTAAAATTATTATTTTTTAGTGTTTAACCATTTGAAATCTTTTATGTGACCCTTGAACCTGTGATTAATTAGTTGTTGGCTTATTGCACTTTTTTGGGTCATCTTTTGCAAGTTGAGAGAATTTAAAATAGATACAAGGTGAGTTGTGTTTCTGCAGATAGCAGGAGTGGGTTGCAGTTTTTGCCTCCTGAAATCAAAACTGAGATCTAGATTTGTTCTGTTTGTTTCCTTTGCCACACACCAAATCACCATTCAACTTGATGTTTCATGATCAAACAATTCAGAAAACAAAAACATATGTTACCACAATACCACTTGTGTTTATATATCTTCTGTTAGAGCACGACCCATGTCACGCATAATCTTCATGTCAATACGCACTTAAACTATAAAAGAATATTAGAAAAAGTTAGGAAGTGTTTCTTGAACGCGTGAAACATCCACCAAGAATCGCGTCTACAAGTAAAAATATTATCTTGATAACGAATGGGTCGTCAACTCGTCATACACCAATTAAACCAAACATTACAAAAACATAACCCGTTTCCCTATGGTTATGTCTAGTACTAAAAATGCAACTCACTTTGGCTCCCACTTAATCACATGCTTACAAGTGTTGGTGCCCATTTCTCATTGTCTAAAGTTATCATGTTCCAAAATACTGACTTCTTGGTTTAGATTCAATGGGTTTGTTCAACTGAAAGAGAACAAGATGTGGGCTACACATATATTGAGATTTGTGGTCATAACTTAAGGTGACAAGAAGACATATATCTATCTATCTACTAGATCGAACTGGAATCATCGGTCAACATCGAAACTTTGTTTTACCTTTTAATTGTCAAATAGCTTGTTAAGAGACATGAACAATAACGACAAAGATTCATGAAGACGGATATCAAGAATCAAGATCAATCTCCCGTACATTATGGGCACAAAAACGAGTGATCACGGGATCTTTTATCGCCATAATTAAAGTGCATATGCATACAACTAACAAGTGAATCGATTGTGTTTGGATATAATGATTGGTGATGGTTGATGGCGATGATAAGTGAGGTCCATGAGTAGATCAAAGTGAATATTAGCCAAGAATACATATTTGTGGTGATGGATGGGTGCCCTATACATTTCAGACGTTGACCAATCATGAATATTTTTATTATTATGATCATTATTATTTTTAACATTAAATTCTAGAAAATGCTCGAAAAAACCTCGTTTGAAATTGCTTGATGTGAAAACAAGAAGTGTTGAACAAATAACAAAAACAAGCACACTTGGAATTTATCCTCAAAGACCACTCTGAATATTTCGGACCGATATTGGAAGTGGTGGTGCAACAAAACGTGAAAAAGCAGAATGTTAAGAATGACAGTTTATTTTGTTGAAGTAATATTTATTTTGTTTTTTTGATTTTTTTTGTATTTTTTAGTTAATGAGACTTTACTTTTTTATATTAATTCAAATTTTTATATAAAAATATAACTAAAATTAAATAAAGTAGACTAAGAAAGTAAGAGAAATGATAAGACTCTCCCCTCCAAAACAAAAAAAAATAAAAAAAATAAAGAAATCACATGTTTCTTCTTTAAGACCATTAATTATATATTCCCCCAAGCAAAAAATTAATTACAATATTTTCTCTTTACTAAAACTTATATGTATGTTTTACAAAAGAAAAGATAAGTTATTGTTTTTATGATTTGAGAAAATTTGTAATTAATGATATTAGAAAGCAAAAATATGTAACCGCCCCAACAAAAAATAAGAAAAAATGGAAAAATTGTTAATGTGGCATATGCAGAACATGAAAAAAAATGGAAAAAGTGGTAATTTAACGTTCTTATGTTGATATGTCATGTAGAGAAAATTGAAAGAGTAGTGACCAATCATTCTTTTTTAAAAGTTATTTTTAAGTTTTAACATCATATATAACATAACTAAAATGTCCAATAAACCTAAGGTTTAAAGTTATATAGGTGTTACTCGTCAAACATAGCATAAGCATTAAGGAAAAGCTAAGCAATAAGAAACATAACTGTTAGTTTTAAAAGAAGAAAGAGTGAGAATGGAGCAATAACAAGCAGAAGTGTTAGATTTCAAAAGGAGAATGGGTTGAAAACAGAGTCCAGTTTGGGTCTCTAGAAGTTGGATTTGGGCCCGCAAGAAATCTTGAAGTTTCAAACTCCTGATGTGGCAAAGTAGTTTGATACTTTGATGCTACAACTTGGAGAATGGAATTGTTTTCAAAGATGTTTGAGTTTATAGTAACTTGTCGAAAAATCGCGTAGATCGATTCAAGTCATCCATATGTTGAGCGACGAAAACGGCAAGTCAACTACTAAGGTTCACTCAAGCATTTCCTTTTCTAGAAATTACATGATCAATTCCTGTGGTTTAGAAAAAAGGTAAAATAATCATTTTGATTCAAACTTGGCAGATTTTTTCGATAAATTTTAGTGTTATACCTGAGTCCTCGTATATGATACAAATTAAGACTAAATAACCCAAACGTTCAACTATTTAAACTTAAGCCTAAAAGATGTATTAAAACCTAACCAACTCTTAGAAAAAGTTTAAAAAATGAGCAAACAAAAATTAAAAAAAAAAATACATATATCTTTCTCTAAAGTTGTATATATCATATTCCTTAAAAACAAAATTTTAATATATAATAATCCAAAAAATCCAAAATATATACAAGTTTATAAGTTTAAAAGACCTATACGCAATACCCCAAAAATATTAAGGTTAAA
Organism: Flaveria ramosissima; assembly: GCA_025215565.1. Classification (NCBI taxonomy): domain Eukaryota; kingdom Viridiplantae; phylum Streptophyta; class Magnoliopsida; order Asterales; family Asteraceae; genus Flaveria; species Flaveria ramosissima. The sequence continues at coordinate 2,730,331 of CM046040.1, read as the reverse complement.
CAGTCAAGACGTTTGTGACGTTAACCCTTACCCTTTTTTTTTATTTTTTTTAACGGCCCTTCCCCTTTTTATGGTCAAATACTGAAATCTTCGTCAAAAGCCCATAAACAGTGGTAAACCAAAGGCTTTCAGACCAGCACGATTGCGCAAGCATTAGACAGGCCCAAAAACTTACCAATTAGTCCATTTTCAATGCCTTATTTCGAATCTAAAAGCCCAATAGCGGGGCCCAGTTTACGGCTATGTTGAGGCAAATTTTATTATATATGACTTGATAACATGTGTTTTAAAAAAAAATATGATCTTATTAATTTTCGCCACTAATTATAGGTAGGTTGGAATGTTGGATGGCACGTCATCTTTCTCTATTGTTCAGCAACGGTAGTATATGTTTACGATTTTATAAACAATAACAACATAATTTTTTCTATAGTTTATAAATGAGCCGTTTGAGTTTTTCCAATAAATTATGATATAAAAAAGGTCATAGAAATGTTTTATAAAACACAAATTTCGATTGATAGATATTGGCCGAAGAAGTATCTGAGGCGACAAAATGGCCAGGTTGATTCAGGATAAACGGAACCAAGTCAATTTAGTTTGAAATAGGATAAGCCGATCTAAAATTTGGATTCGTAGGGTTCGATATAGTGGCAACTATTTATTATTTTCTTTTATGTTCATTCATATAATTATATCTACTAAGATCAATTTTAAAAAATTATTTGATATTTAACCTCATTTCTAAAAACAAAATATTGGTTTATTTGCATATTTGTGCCATGGTCGGGATTGTTTCTTTTTACGTTGTCTTTTATAAGTGGATATTTTCTCGACTTGAACAACTAGACATGATATTTAGTGATACAATTATAGTAAACTATTCGCTAATTTAATTTAATATCTCAATGTAATTTTTAATGTTCTAATTTGTTAATTTAACTATTTTAATTTTAGTACCTGAATCGATACTTTTTATTTTTAGGAATCAAGTCCATAATAGGTGTAAAATAATCGGTTAATGTCTTTAAGAAATGATCGTATTTTATATTCAGAAATTATGAGCCGACATAAAGTAATAGCTATATTTAATCTTAAAAATATCATAATAATATAACATGGTTATTGATGATTTCTTATTTGAGTAATGATTTAGTTTTGCCGTTGGGTGATGAACAAATTTCCGCCGGTGATGGCTTTTTTTTCCAGTAATTATGAATATAAAGATAGTTTATTAGTCACTTAAAGGACCTTTAGAATTTTCAAATGATTGTAGTTCGAACTCATTTATATTTATAATTTTATTATCTTTCACATCAATTTCTTAAATACATAAAAAAAATTTGATCAACTAAACTTATATAGTTTGGATGTGATAATCTCTCAAGCGTGTATTGGATAATTTTAAATTGAAGTGTTTGATGGTACTGTTAAATATTTAATCAGATAATTCAAATACAGATAAAATATAAGTATGATTAAAAGTTTCGAAAATCCCAAGAAATGTTGTATGGAAAATCACAACACTTCGTGAATACAACTGTAGTACGTTCTTTGGTGGCTACAACTGTAGATAGTTGTTTAGTTAATCAGTTATATCAACGGTAACTTCTATAGAAAAATCATTAACAAAATTCATTTAGTGGTAACTCGCCCCCAAGCTATTGTCGATGACCATCTACCATCTATTACTAGTTACCACTAGTTACAATTGTTGATATTACTTCTCCTTGATAGAACAAGTTGTTTTTTATGATAGTTACAACTATTGACTAGTACTAGTTAACTACTGATAACCAATTCTTCTTGATTGCCCTAAATTCATGCAAGTTTGTAGTAACCATGCAAACTCAAAGCAACTTGTAATTTCATTTCAATAAGAATGATCTCTGTTAGGGATTTTTTGAATTCTATATATACCAATAAGATTCATTCTTTTGATCAACCTCTTGACATAAATTTTATTCTAAACCGAGTGTTACTTAAACAACTCTTCCACAACACGTAGTTTACATCTTGTAACACACCATTTTTTTAATATTTTCACCAATTATATAAGAGTTTTGGTCCCATTTCACAACAAAATTTGTCACTAGTAGTGACATGTCATTTTATAACATATATAAAAGTATTACAAGGAAAATGAATGTTTTTCAAACTTTTTCTACAACATTTCTTATAATAAATATTAAACTAGAGTAGGATTCCTTTGTGAGTCCAGTCACGTCCGTGAAGCTTTAACCATCTATGGGTGCTTTTCTTGAAAAACATTTAAAACGTATTTTTATTAGCTTTCGTTAAGTAAATACACATCTTTATTTCAAAAACATATTCTTTTTATTGGGATTTAACACCCAAAATCCTTTTTATTTAAATCCTCATTACTTCTTTGGAATTCAACACCCGAATTCCTTGTGGTTTATTTTTAACCCTTGAGGATTATTAACTTCTCTTTTTATATATGTGGAGTTCAACACCCGAACCCCTTGGGATTTCAACATCCGAAATCCTTACATATATTTAACTCCTCCCGAACCCATTGGGATTTCAACACCCGAAATCCTTACATATATTTTACTCCTTTTTAAATTGTCAATACACATACTTGGACCCGTATTCATATAAATCATTTCCCCCCATAATCATATTTATCATAATAAATAAACATATATCACATGTAATTAAACATGTTTCATCTTCACAGAATTCATACAAACTTATAATAATTAAAACATATAACATGTAATTAAACATGTAACATAAATTAGTTACGGGTCAGTGTACTTACCTCCTGATGTAACTAACTTGAGTACAGAATACGACCCTCTAATTGTTGTGATCAAACCGGTAACAACTCTTATATTTTTTTACTCAAAATCTTACACATGAACCTACCCCAATATATTTTCTTTCTCTTGTTCGTACTCCCAGCTATATATTTGTTCTCTTGTAGAACCTTATGTATTTCTTTCAAAACTATATATGGATAAACATATCAAGTTTACTGACTCCAGAATCTTCTACAAGATGTTTTAATTTAATTATTTTATTTGTTTATTATTTTCTATTTTATATATAAATATCTTTGAACATATTGACACTAACCGACTTATTCCTTAGATTATCTATATTTTATTGATTATTATTATTATTGTTTCTTCTTCTTGATCGTGACATATCACTTGCACATTAAGTTTTAGTTATATTGTTTATATTATTATTATTGTCATTATTATTATTTATCATTATTATTATTATTATTACTATCATTTTTATTATCCGCTCTTTTAAACGTCATACAATTGAATAGTCTTTTGATTTGAAACTTACTCGTTTAATAACCTTTTCGATATAAGTTTCACTATTATATTTTCATCCATAAAAGAGAATGTTACACATCTACTTGTTAAATGTACATTTACAATGAGCCGTGCCCAAGAGGAGTTTTAGTGTGAAAAACTTCTTGGAGCCACGCTTGAGCTTTATAAATAGAGCTCTAGACGAGCCGAGCTCAAGCTTGTGTGGTTTAAATTAAACAAGCTCGAGCTTAGATGATCTTGGCTTGACTAAGCTTATACACCCTTAAGAGCCCCTTGAGGCCTTGAAGCATCATATGTGTTGTGCTAGAAGTAAAAATAGTACTGTAAAAATATGCATTTTAAAGCATGGGACGACACCTCCTATGTGGAGGTTAGGTACCGCATAGCAAAACCACCCTACCATTTCAGCAGGGCGTGATAATGATGATGTAAAATTAAAAATTAATGATTTATCATGATTTTTTAAAATATAAAAATCTTCTTAATGAAATATACTTTTTATTTTAATTGATGAATTGTTTTGTTTTGTTAATATTTATTTTTTATGTTAGTTTTTATTAGTAAAATAACTTATTTTATTTATTTTATTTTATATTATTTGTTATTCTTCTATTTAAATTAAGTATGTAATACTAAAATATAAAATAAGTGAGTAACATAAATACATGTTGTAAGGTGTGGATTAAAACGTGATTTGATGACATAAATGCCAACTTTGTATGATGCAACTATGTAAGTATGTAGCAACCCCTTCCATATATAAAGCTTATATGCAGTGGCGGATCTAGAAACAAAGTTCAGGGGTAACATAAATTTTTTTTTTCGTACATTTATATTAATAAAGGGGTCCGAAGTAAGATCATTTAAATCAAATTCATTTGGGATTGCAGGAATTGAACTCGAAAGAGTTGTTGACCCAATATCATCATCATTATTAGAACCAATATCCCACTCTTGAAATTTTTTGTTAAAAATGTACCAATAAGAACTTGTTTTTTCTCTTTTAAATCTCTAACTTTATAACAAATAACACAATAAGATTACAAACTGCATTTAGAAATAACACAATTCAAATACCTAATTATAATATCAAATCTTTAATTCATCTTTTAAATCCTTACTTCATATACCTAATTGTATTAACCCAAATATTAGAAAATAAACCACATAACCATTGATTTTTATAACAAATAAAACTTAAATAAACTTAAATATTAGAGATTGAACAACATTAATCCTAAATCTCTAATTTCATAATGTAATAGAGAAAATAACACTAGAAATGTTACATTGAAGTGGACGGTGAATTGGTGAAAGATCACATGTGGGTGGTGTCAAGGGCCGTCGTAGCAGGAGGCAGTTTGGCGGTTATCAGCCTGACGACCGACGGTGGGAACATGGGGTGATTGGCATTGTGGGTGGATGGTGGCTGACTAGCTGTGGCCTAGGGAAGGGACGAAGGGTCTATGGGGTATGGGGCGATGGATAGTGTTTTAATTTTAACTTTTATGTTTGATTGGGTTATGGGTATTTGGCCTAATTAGTTACGTTTTTTTAAGTTGTTTAATGTTTTTGGGCTTATTTTTATTTTGTGCTTGTTAATTATTATTGTATTGGACTATTGGGTATTTTGGGCTTATAACATTTAGTTTTCTATATATTGGTGAGTAAGTTTGACTTTTAATTTGTATTATAAGTTAAAATAAGATTTTTAAGGAAATTGTATGGGTCTGATAGGTTAATCAGCAAAGGGAGCAAGAAAGGCAGAAGCTTTATTTGAAGTTTACAAAGCTTAGTATTTAATATCGTCATTTGGTTTGACATGATGAATGGATAGCATTTGAGAAACTGAGACGTTACCGAAAACTCGAATACGTCGAGCTAAGGTGAGTCATGTTAACATTTTTAAAAACTGTGATACATGCTTGTCAGTAAAGTGTAATTGTTTGAAATGCATTAAAAGTCTTGATTGAAATAAAGTTTGCAGTGTAAAAATCATAATAAATGACTCGGGACATATATACGTATAATCGGTACCGTTTATATGCGCGTTAGGGCGCTAAACTTCAGATTTATACTTGTATGTATATAGAAGCTGAATAAGTATATATGGTCTAAATCTCGCATTAATAGCTTGATAGAGTTGTGATGATTTATATGCATGTACTTTTACATTTCAAGATATATTTAAATTTGCTTTGATAAAATTATATGTTACATGAACTCACCGGCATAAACTGACGTTCCTTTTAAAGCATGTATTACATGTGAACATTAGAGATGAATTTCTAGAACAAGAGAGGTGGGAATGACTAGAAGACTAATCAGCTAAAGAATATTGCACTAGTGGTTTAGTCGTGCTTTTGTTAACTTAAGTTGTTTTCCTTACATGTATTATGATAATGTGTTAGTCACTTGTAAGAATCTTTTGATCAGTGAAAAATATATTTAGTTTTCACTGTAAGTTTGGTATTAATCGATCACGTTAGCCCTATGAAAAAGTGGGGGTGTGACAGGTTTTAGTTATTTATGTTTTTATAAAATGTAATTTTTTTATAAAATATAAGATTATTTTTTAATATTTTAAACTTTCAACAAAGTGTTAAATTTAAAAAAATTTAGGGGTAATGTAAAACCGTAAATTTTCTATTTTTTGTTACGTAAAACCGTAAATACACTACCCGCAAAAAGTTGAGGGGTAGCGGAGGCTACCCCTCATCTCCATATAGATCCGCCCATACTTATATGTTACTTATAGAATAGTAAATATTATATTTAAGTCGTGTCAAGAGGCTTTAAACCCTAGAGACTAGAGAGGGTCAATATAGAAACTTTATTGAAAAAGGAGTAAAAGGACCCTTGAACCACTTAAGCGATGCTTTCTTGAGGAGAAAAAAGCACATGTTTTGAAAGATAGAACATTAATTGAGACATGAGTCTACACACACAGTGCAAAACGTCATGCCTTTATTTAAGCATTCCATGTGATTTGCATACTTTTCTCATCTCTTATCTTAACTAACAAAAATTCTAAAAATGATTTCCCATCTTTGTTTTTCTAGGCTTAGAGAAGTTTATTTTCTATCGAATTCTTATTTTTCGTGTTCTACTCGTGGTAGTAAGACGAAAAAGTCCTTCGTCCGAGAACACAAAGAATGTCCCATTCTAATCGCCCGAGTGGCCGAATCCATATGTCATGTAGCATATATGCATGTTTTAGGAAGTATATGCAAGCATATAGTAAAACCATATATAATAAACATTGATAGGTTGTGTAGTGGTAAACATTTGATTTTTCTTTAGAAAAGTTTTCGAGTTTGATTCATGCTTCCACTCGTGTTTGACATATGCTCTCAAAGGTCACATGTCCAGTGTAAACAACAATATACTTGATCATGTTGTTAACATGATATAATGATAGATCCGTGAGTTTACTGGTTGCTGGTTAGAAAAATAAATATTACAATCGGAATAAAAACTTGAGTAAATTGTGATTGTAAGAGGGAAAACAAAGCGTAATAATGAGGGAACATTGACAAGAATATGGGCAAATTAGTGTCCTTTGCCCATCATTATATATATATCTTCACTGTTTTTTAAGGGCTAGCGAAACAAAAGGACAGGTAAAAACTAACTACATTACTCTACATGAGATGGGAAACTTGTTTTCACTTCCCGCTATACTTATCATAAAAATAACATATGAATTACAAATTACAAAATAATATTTATACATACAAATAATAGAGATCAAAATGAACTTATTAGAAACCATATATACATATACATCATTTGATAAAAAACTAGTTTTAAGTAGAAAACTGTGAGAATCAAATAAATATCTATACATATAGTTTTAATTATGATATATAAATCACTTATATAATTGCATAAATATCCTATATTCCTGCTGGCATTAAATATGATATAACTACTAAATCCTTCTTGAAAGCTGAATTGCTACATGTTCTTCACCTGCACCCGGCCATAATTGTTTTTACCATAAACTAGAATTAAACTCTCAACGTCGCTAGGGCGTAAAACCGTGCAAAATAACACTAATGTCACACCACTATTAATGACCATTAACATTGAAATTGCGGTGTGTTAATACGAAGAAATAAGACCAAAGCGTAAAAAATATGAAACTATAACTAAGTCCATTTAAGACTTACGCGTTGCGACAAACCTGTTAAAGGGGGGAAATAGACGTAAAAATGATAAACCACGCACGCACGTTGTGTTGTGTTATCTCACAGAACTTAGAACGAAATGTAACGCGAAATGTAAAATTGGTGAATCGCACATGCATGTTTGTGTCGTGTTAACTTACAAAACGTAGAACGAACGTAAGACGAAAATTTACAAAAGATAAAAGTATAGGGGACCATAGTTGAAAGTATATATGAGATTAAATTGCAAAAGTTGAAGAGTTTGGGTTTAGAGTAAATATCAAATTTTGGAAGGTTACTTTGCAAAATATGTAAACATTTTGGTTAAAAGTGAAAAGTCAAATGTTTTTGAAAAACTCTCTATGTCAAATGAATGGAAATGTTGGTAATTAGTATAATATAAATCATCGATGGTTGTATTTTACGTTATATTTTCATGTGTTGCCATAAAACCGCCCATACTCCCCAGTCCCAATCCGTGAACTACCTCAGCTCCATTTGAAAAAAATTATATAAAAACGTAAATATAAATAAACACGTAGTGATATTGTATTCAAAACTTTTTTAAAAATATATTATGTTTTAAAAGTTATATGAGAGAAACAAATTATGCCTAAAACTAAATATAAATATTAAATCAAAAATAAAAACTATTTATATTAAACAATTATACCTCACATCATATTTGGAATTAGACGAAAACACTTGCTCTTGTCACCCTACTTAAAAACAAAATTGACGAATATATATGATTGGTGATGAATATATGAATGGCAGTTGCATTTGTTAATCATAGTTTTTACAAATGCATTTTCTCACTTTTTAAAATGACATATTTCTAAAAATACGAAACGAATATAAAAAAGCGTTGTTACAAACATCGTAGTAAAACTATAAATTAGGCTTATTTAGATAGTTGAAATCATGAAACCGTCGGTTACGATCTAGATTTTGAATAATGTTAGATTTGAATTTCTAAAATAGCTTGACCGAACCTAAAGTGAAAAATATAAATCAAGTTGATGCATATCCAAGTATCGAAAACTATGACGCCCATGCATGAAACAGTTTTTATGTCCTCTATTGATGACATTTTGTTTTTATTATATGTTTTCTAATGGATTTTGTATTGTATGTATACATATTATGTAAGTTGAGCCAACCCAACCTAAAAAATTATCCGAACACCAAATATTAGTGTCGGCAGCGGAAGAATTCTTAGTTCCGCCAGTGTAGCCAACAAATTTTATGCAGAGAATTACAAAACATCTATAAATATATACACGTATTTGTGTATTTGTATTTTACCAGAAGGTGAAAACGCCTTATGGTAGTACATTACAGGGTTGAAAACTTTCAAGTTATAGAGTAATATTTTGGTATGCTCCAGATGTAGTGTTTCCTCTGGTTACTTTTTGTACTAGAAAACTTACCTAGAAACTACAATTCAGCCTTTTCAATTGATTTTCATCTTTTAGGCATTTCGTTTCTGGGTTTCACATTAAAACATGTACACAATAATGTGTTCAATTTAATTTGAGGGGACCCACATGATGAAAATTAGAATTTGCTTCAGTAAAGTCAAAGTCTACAGTGAATTAGCCAAAAAGTTGAAGTTTGGTACCTTGTTTCTTTCTGATGCAATTTCACAAGCACTTTTCTAGTTTTCTTAGTTCCAACTGCCTCCCTTGCTTCACATTTCCTCAAGAAAATCTTTTGTGGTAATCATTATAAGATTAGTGTGATTATTAGTAGAAATTTTATGTTCTTTCTCCATTAGAGGCGTCAAAAATAACATGCGTGGGTCCGTGTGAGAATGACAAAACAAAGGTTTTTGAAAAGCCATCATAATTAAGAATGTTTAGTTATAATTAAGAGTTATATAGGAGACATAATTGAAGATTTGATGGTGATTAGACTCTTGCCTTTTATGATTAGGGCCGCTAGGGGTCAGTTTGGTTGATATTAAAGTCTCAAATTCAACTTTATACAGATTTTATGGTGGTTTGAGCCATCAAGAGGTTGAATGAATGTGATTTGCATGACAATTGCAAGAAAAAAATGGACAGAATGAAGTTTAAAGAATATTTAAAGCTATATGGTCGCTTCTTGTCCCTTGGCAACGTCTTTCTCAAGCAACTTCCTATGTTAACTAATATTAAATGTGAGTAGTCGTCAAAAAGTTGTCAGATTTGACGTTAAATGCTCTAAGACTGTTCACAACGTTACAGCTCATCATTTCCACAAACAGTCCTAATCAACATGTCACATCAGTTTTCCACTCACCTCCACCCATTCTTCCCACAAACATTTTTTACCCCCAACACTATCTTTCCCAAAAACATTTTTTACTCCTAACAATATACTTCCCACAAACACCTTTATTTTTCACCTCACATTTACTTTTTTTATTTACTTTAAATAAAGATATTTAAATTATTATAACAAAAAAAGTACCCGTTATGAAAAAAACAAAAAAAGTAGCCGTTATGAATTTAAAAAATAAAAAAACTCTAATTAATTAGTTTAATACTATAAATGTAAAAAATTAAAATATGTTTATTTAATTAACTCATTTTAATTAAAATATCATACTTAAATTATTATTTTAATTAAAAATATTTTAAAATATTTTAATTAAAAACATTTTAATTTAAAGTTATATAAAATTATTATTTATGGTGGTGGGGCCCACCACCCCCTCCCTTTTCGTCGTGCCCACGGATCGGGCTTCTTCCTCCCTTCTCCCCCATCGCCGCCCACGTCGGCGATGGGCGTCCCACGGGCAAAGCGATGGGGACAGTCTAAGAAGTGAAATTAGATGGTCAATTATAAATTAAAAAAAGATGTTTTTTATTTATTTTAAAAAATATTATAATAAAGTATAACGTACATATTACATAAATGTAATATAATTCAAATATGCATCTATAGCTTCAAACATCGATCTAGACAAGAAGAGCCTTGAGGCCACACGATTGATACGTTCTCTTGAGCCGGACTTTGTTATTTATTTGTATTTCTCTCACAAGGTACGATAGTTAGAGTGAATTGTATTGTTGTACATAAACTCACTAGTGTAACAAAAAATATAGTGGATTTTTGCTAATGAACAAAAGACCTTTGTCTTTATTGTATAGACTAAAAAGCATGGTTTATTAATTGAATCACATGGAGATATTAATGAAACAATTTGCTTTGGAAAGAATGGGAACAAGAACCATCATTGATCATATCAACAAATAAATTTATGCATCAAGAGCATATTACTCTGTTTTAGATGCAAAGAATTTGATTAAAGAAGTTGAACATTAAGACCAGATTAAACAAACAAACAAACGAAATATGAACAATACAATTATGATTTCTTATCGATATAATGATCTTTTAAAAGGCATCATTTGAGTCGGGCAGAGATGAAACTGTCAAACCGTGTCAATTGGTCTAAAAACAAATGTACCCTTCAAAAGATTAAAATTATACAAGTATAGAGTCAATTGGTAAAGTATTCTTGGAACTTTGTTATCATATGCATAATTCATGGTATAATCACTAAAGAACAAATTCAAGTACTATAGCCTTAAAAAGACTGAAACTTTAAATCTTGATTCAATATATTATAAATTGTATAATATTCATGGATCTTTGTTATCATGTGAAATACTCCTGCAAAAGCTTAGGCTAAATATCTATAAGGGAGCCAAAAGAATACAATCTAATGCTACAAACAGTGAACATACAGCAGGAGTTAGAAAAAAAGAAAAACATTACAATTAGTGTGGATCCACAAAGACCTCATTAAGCATGTCATCATCCTCACTGCCAAATACCTCGGCCTCTTTCTCCTCCTCGTTACCAAATTCTCGTTTTTTAAGCTTCGAGTTAGCTGCAATGAATATCATTTTTTGAATCCTTTCGAGACCGACCCTTGATTGAACCTGCAATTGATCCCATACCCATTTGTTGAAAGACCAATTGCTCCTGAACCCACAAGAAGTTGCATGAAGAAACAAAAGCCTAACTGCAATCTTACCCAATATGGTGAACTCTTTTAAGATGGTCTCCCAAACAAGTCTACTACTTTGAGGGTTTGCTATTTTCATCTTTCCAGTAAAAGGGTCACGCTGTTTGACTTGAACCGCCTGTGCGTATAAAGGGTCAAGTCCCTCAGACCTCCATTTCATTAGCTCCATCAATGCAGCGTGAGCTTCTTCTCTTGAAACTAAACGTGTAATCAAACTATCTACATCTTTCTCTTGTTCACATGTTAAACACTTAAAAGGCGGGAGGTATTTACCGCTTGCATCCCTCATTAAATACACTGGATCTAGTATGAAAGCGGTTGACCATGCAGGGTGATAGTTTTTCTTGAAACGTCTCTCGATTATTTGCTCAACAATCGCCTCAGGAATGCTGAATTTTACACACCAATCCTTCATTTTGGCTCTCAAATCTTCCCAAAGAGGAAGGCATTGACTAACTAATGGTCTCTCTGCCTCAATTTCCTCAACCATGCTTCTAATCACTTTAATTAAAGTGTTAATAGCTTCAACATCATTCCAAAACCCCATATTTTGAATCAATTCTGCAACTTCTGTAGCTCTAGAATCTTCCATAACCACAAGTTTATATAAATCATCCATTACAACCATATGTAAAACCCGAGCGCAGTTCAAGAAACTGTCCAACATTGCAGCAATTGAAGGAAAATTTTGTAAATTTTCACAATATAAAAGGGGTGCAACTCCAAAAGAATCAGAGAATCTTGACTCTTGTGACTGAAACTTGTTCAGTATACTCCTAGCCTGAGAATTATTGTTAAAAAGACTAGTAATTTTCAAGCAATTATCAATGACAATCTTGAAAAGAGGAAGGCTTTTGCTAAAATCCTTGATTAAATTTCCAACACCCTGAAGCTGACAAGATAGGTTAACCATCCAATGATTTTGAATTTCCAAATTTCTCAAACTCTTAGCTTTATACTTATCTGCCACTATACCAACACACTTTCTAGCAGCATTACATGTACCTGTGACGGTTTCCCACATGATCTCCTCCGCGTAGGATGCTGGAACGCGCATTGGAGTAAAAAATGCTTTTCGAAACAATGTAGTTCCATTAGGAAGATTAACCATGAACTTAATCAACCCCTCTTCTCCATGCCCAAAGGTCTTGTTTTTCCACCCATCAGACACAAGTTGAAAGAACTCTGCATCTCTTAGCTTAACCTCTGATTCCAATTTTGCTTCTTCATACATCGAATCAAGTCTTGAAGACATAAACTCTTGTCTTGAAATCTCAGGCAACCCAACTTGCTTCATGAAAGCTTTAAACTTGGGATGATCCAAGCTTTGAAATGACACTGAACCATAAGATTCATAGAACCATTCGGTTAACATATTAAGAGCTGAATCGATTTGGGCTTTGGTTAATTGAGGACCAGGTGGTAATGGTCTTGAACTTTTGAGCTTCTTCACACTATCTTCCAGCATTGCCAATGGCCCCAAATCCTCTTTCCCACCAGATAACAACAAATGCTGCTGCTGCTGCTGTTGATGTTGATGACGATGATGATGATGATGATGGTATGGAAACTGTTGATGATAATCATTCAACCCCTGATCATTTGAAGTCCCAACAGACGAAAACCTCTTGCGATAACTCTGAGAAGAAGGGGATGACAATGGTGGCAGTGAAGGTGATGATGACGACGAGGGTCTTAAATGAGAGTTGAAATTGGGGCAAGTGCCTCTTTTGAGATGTTCAGAAGCAGTTCTTGAAGGGTTTGAAGCTGAGAAAACAGCTTCACAAAGGTTGCACCTAAGCTTCACCGCTTTCGGGTCATCTGTATCGGTGGTTCGAGCCAGAATGGGCTCAAGGTGTGCCCAATACCAAGCCCCTTTTCCTTTAATGGCCTTCATACGAACAGTTTTTAGCCCCTCATATCTCTTGTTTACAGTTCGTACCGTCATTTCTTCTGTAGCAACCACTACCAGTTGGTTGTTATTATTATTATTATTCTGGGGCTCTTTAGATTCCGCCATTAGAGTATAAAAGTTCTTCTACTTTTCAATATAAGAAGGCCTCAAGTTAACAGACTAAAAACACAAGACTTTTAACGACAGCTTGTAGAAGGTGTAATGGAGGTGTGTTTTCATGGTGGAAGACGACGACAAAGGGTTTCAGTTGTCGCTATAAGACAAAGAAAAGATTGGTTTATTATGTACATAAGTGGTTTGATGAAATGCTCAAAGGAGACTATGAGATGATGATGGTGGTCAGAAGAAAAATAGAATATAGCATCTGCAGGTTTAGCAAATCAAAGGGGATTTGTAGGAGGAGAAGTGGTAGTTTCCCACGTGCCAATAAAGCGCGTCATATGAATCAACCAATGAATTTTAAGGTTATCTTTTTAGTATATTTTTTTAACAACAAAAATACGCTCTTATTAAATTACATCATAAATTATTATTTTTTATTACATTTAAACTTAAGTTTACTTTAAAGCATTCATAATAGATTTTTTATATTTTTGTTGGTATTTTTTTATATTATAACATGAAATAGTTTTAAGTGAATAATAGAGAAAATGTTATCGTTCATATGTATATTTGCACTATTTATTCCTATTAATTTTTTGAGTTAAGTTTAATTTTACTTCTCAAGGTTTGTTAAAAATAACTATTTTCCACCAAAAAATTAAAAATATCAATTGACCTCGAAAAGTTTCGTAAGTTGTTTCAATTTCGGTCCAAAAGTTTCATTAGTTGTTTCAACTTTATCCAATATGATAAAATTTTGGAGTTAAATTGAAACAACATATGAAACTTTTGGAGGTAAATTGATGTTTTTAATCTTTTAGAGAAAAATAGTTACTTTAGTCAAACCTTAGGAAGCAAAACTGAAATTAATATTTTGTTTAAAATGGTTGTGAGTGAAGGGGAGAGAAAAATTTAATGATAAATGTATAAAAATATTATTTAATTAAAAACAAAAAAATAATATAATTATAAAGTTAAAGATAAAAAACTTATATGAGAGCATTCACAACCCGTTCCTCTGTATTTTTGAAAAACATTGTTCAAAACCCTATAATGTTTTTAATATATTTTAAGTGGTTGTGAGTATATGAGAGAGAAAAAATAATGTTAAAAAATGAAAGATAAAAAATAATGATTTTTAATGTAATTATATGAATAAATATAGAGAATAAGTTGTGAATGCTTTTAATGCTGTAAAATAAATTTTATTATAGCTACTTCAAAGAGGATCTTTTTATCACTAGGCAAAATTACAAAGTCACTAATTTCCTCTTGAATTTAAACAATTTGTTACAACCATGTGTAATGGGCATTTTAAATCGAGTTAAACACCCTACTACGCCAAACCACGCACCTAGATGTGACTGAGCAAAATGTAACTAGAGTCATGAGTGTGATGCAATGATTTTGGTTTTTTCCTTTCAATTTTTTTCCCACCAAACTACATTTTATTATTCTCTTTTAAATTAAAATTTATTTTCATACAAATACAATTACACTCCTTAAGTACGATAGCAGTGACTACCTACATGACTATAGTTTTTCGTTGCTATCACTAACTCACTATGAATGATCATCGCTATTTAAGAAAAAAACATCATAACACAATGAAAATTTAAACTAAATGTCTTTTTTATTGATAAATATATAAATAAATTGTACACATAAACTTTCTTTTCCTAAATCGATATATTATATGATCATCGGGCCTACGATCTATATTTTAGTTTTGTTTTTAAGTATATCTAAAAGTTTAGTGGAGTATTTTCTTTTATAAAGTTTATTAATATAAAATGAGTGAGTAAAATTGTGGATATATTTAGTTTGAATCTTATAAATAAAAAATAAACAAAATTTTGTTTTTCTCAAACTTTTTAGGTTGTGGGGTCACACGTTTTAAAGTTGCGGGGGCAGCGTATAAAGTAGCCATAAAATTAACCCATCTAACAAAGTATGGTCAACATTGGTGATTCAACGTGTCACGTCATGTATAACTATTATAAGTTTATTCAACTTAGGGGCCTGATTTTCATTTATGAAAATTTAGGGGTCTGATTTACATTTATGAAAATTTACGAGTTTAATTTTCATATACAAAGTTAAAAAACGCTATGAACTAACATTAATTTTTTTAGGTTTAAGTTTAAGTGACAAGCTTGGGTTGACTTATAGTCAAACTTGCAAATATGTTTAAGCTTGGATCATGTTTGTGTTAACTCGATGGGTTTACATGTAACCTTATTAACTCATTTATTTATTTATTTAAATGTATTCTACGTCATTGCATAATCTATTGTGGTATTTTAGTATCAAAAGTAGAAAGTATAAAAGTAAATTTACGTAGTGTAAACATAGTTGCTTAATAAATATAAACTAGTATTAAGCCTCCCGCGTTGCTGCGGGGGGCGTAAAACCCTGTCAAGTAACACTAATGACACACCATTGTTAGTGACCACTAACATCGAAAAAACTTGTATTAGAAAAGAAATAAAAACGAAAAAATAAACCAAACGAAAAGTAAGCGTAAAAACTTTGAACAACGTAGGCAAAACGTAAAACATATAAAACAATAACAACTTTGATATAGAACAAGTGCGTAACGACAGGGTCGTTAAACAAAAAATCATAAGGGTAAAAACGTTGAACCACACACGCACGCTGCCGTGAGTTAACTCGTAAAATTAGACCGAAACCTAAAATAAAAAAATAGATATTATAAAAAGTAGAGGGGACCAAAGTTGAAAGTAAAAATAGTGATGGGGTTAAATTGTAAAAGATATAAAATCATTGAATTAAAATAAATAAAAAAGTTAAGAATTAAGAAAAAGACAAAAGTGGAGACAAACCTTCTAAGCATATTAAAGTTGTTAATTAGTAATATATATAATTAACTATAAATTTATAACTTTCAAGTGATGATATACAAAAATAATAATAATAATAATAATAATAATAATAATAATAATAATAATAATAATAATAATAATAATAATAATAATAATAATAATAATAATATTTCTAGGTTAAACAACTTGTGTTCGTGTCAACTGATGTGTGCAAATGTTATATAGATTTTAAATAAGAATTTTTCACATAATTTAATAAAAATAAAAGATTATCACATTTATACTAACTATACACATAGTAGGCAAACGCACCTACATCAGAGTAGTATAGTTTCAGGTAAACACCAAAATCGATCAGTGAACACATTGACCTTCAATACTAAACCGTTATTAATATCAACTGATCAATTGAGTTTAGATTTGCGAATATTAAAATTAACTAAAATTGCTAGGAAGTTAAACTAATGAAGCAAGGAAATAAATATAAAATACGCAATCAATAAAAGATACCACTTGAACTTACTTAAACATAGCAATAACAATTAGCATAAACTTTAGATAAGATCATTAGTTTACACATAATGCATGGAAGTGGTCTAAACCTTCATCAAAAGTATCTAAACATAATTTTTTTTTTGAAAACTAGAATGATAAACACACAATAATTACCTAAAGTAATATAATGAAAAACGAGTCATATAATTATATCAATGTGAGATATAAAATTAACTCTCTTCAGGGTTACTTTACTTCACAAATATTTAAAAAGCTAACACGATAAACACATTACAACCACCTCAACTTGTGTAAAATAGACAAAACTATAATAACTCTTTAACTCATGAACATCATACCATGATTACAAAACTAATTTATAACCAATAACAAGAGACATTCATAACATATATCATAGTTTTCTTAAACATAAACATAAGGACGCATATTATCTAATTTTGCTAAACATTCAACCTTTATTCATCATTTCTAGTAAAATGTCATAAGTTACAAACAAATAATGTAATCATAAGCATAAGTTTTATAATAAAAAAATAAAGGTTTCTAACATAACATGCTTACAACTCCTATAAAGTTGAACATTTCATCATACTAAAACCAACACCTATAATAATTGAATAATAATCAAATTCTAGCATGACATCAACATAAACAACACCAAGAATCACATGCAAGTTGTTAAAACATGTTAAGTTTTATCTAATCCAAATGATAATATGAGTTTAGTCTTTGAGACTTACAAAACCATATCCAACTCAAGAACATGAAAGAACGCATAGTAGATCTAAAGGAATTCGAACTAAATTAAACGGAAATGGCTTGAGTGATATTAGATCCTCTTAGAAAGTGCTCGATCTTCAATCTTAATATTAAATGTTATAAATTTGCCCAAAGTCACCTAAGAGAATTGAGGTTTGGTGTGAAAAGCTAGATCTGACTCAAATGAAGGAGTACTAGGTATAAATCTCGAATCTGAGCCGAACATGGGTGTGCCTATAAGTGACACAATTTTAAGCCTCACGTTAGTAGGAATATCAACTTGTCCAATATAGGTGTGTTCATATTGGACGTGAGCATGTCAGTAAGTTGTTTTTCTCAGAACTTAATAAAATCTAGAGTTTTTTGTAAAATTCATCAAGTCCCCTCTTGGGCCTTGTGAGATTCAAATTAAACATAAATAAGTGTCTAAATCTATGAACTCGCAACCAAAATACTGAGCAATGGGGATGAATATTTATTATTTGCATGTGTAATGATTAACATATCAGCAACCCAAAATGCATGTGTGGTGTTCGGTTTTATCGTGTGACATGATCTTAAGATTCATGTTGTGTTCAAGTTCGTGTAAAATACATAAAACATTTAATATTATAACGATATAAAGTTATAAGGTGAAAGAGGTTATATATTTCTTACTATTATGACTTGCTTGTTGAATGATTAGCGACTATATAAAATTTAAGTGGAAAAGTTTATTATAAGTTCACTTAATTAATATGTTAATTTGTTTGATATAAATCAAGAGTTGTTTCCCTGTACCGGAAGTGAGTTATAAACTCTGAACTTATTAGAACACATTAAATAAATATCTACCAAATATAATAAAACATTATTCATATCATAAGAAAGACAAAATAAAAAGGTTAGATTACAATATTAAAATGTATTTATTGAATTTAGGTTAGTTTTAGTTATACGATTCAATTCCCTTTGTAACCACTTTATGAAGTACTACTGTACTATATTAATAAAATTAAACTCTGTATCTAAAATTCTAAATACAATGTATATGGAGTCTGATTGGTATCTAGATATAAAGTCAGAAACATGTGTCACAATACACAATCCATTAAATAATATAATATTTGATGTGTTTTTTTAAAATAATATACACATAGGAAGCATGAATTGAAAACATACCAATAAAAGCCTCCTTTGGTGGAAAAAAATTAAAAGAATAACAAATTGATAGTGATGGATTAATCATACTTTTGAAATTTGGTGAAGTGGTTATGAATAGGTATGACCCATTTATATTTCATCAAGAACCAACTTTGGCTTTGGTGAGTAGGGAATACAAAAGGTATTTTTCTTTCCCTTTCTAAAATCTATTATATATGTATGCATATCGGAGATGTATAAAAAAATCGGTTTGAAAATAAAACTGGTGAAAAAACCGATCCGAAAAAAAAACCTCAGCCCAATTCAAACCGTCGGTTTGTATACCGGTTTGGTAGCCCGACATCTAAAACTGGTTTAAAAAAACCGGTTTCAAAAAACCGGTCCAAACCGGTTTGATAGGTTCGAGTATTCAGTTAGAAAAACTGGTTTAAAAACTGAACCAGTTTGATCTTATAACAAAAAGCCAGTCCGTTTTAAAAACCAAATCGATTTGAAAAAAAAAGGTTTGCACACCTCTTGTTTAATTTTGCACTTTTAGTGGAAATTAGATGTTAAAGTTTCTAAACTAGCTTACTTCAAGTTGTTTATTGAATTTTGCCAACATAACGTACCTGTATTCATAATAAGTTTCTAGACTAGGTTTCTTTAACTAGCTTAATTTCGTATGAAGAAAGTTTATCGCTCTAACAGTTTTTAGTTAAAAAATACCCTACAACGAGAGAAATATGTGGATTAATTAATTATTAGCATTATCAGGATTCAAGTTAGACTGTTTTACTGATTGCTCTTGTTAATGACCAGAAAGGCATGCATAAGAGTATACGAGAGGGAGCATGTTAAGTGAATTTCAGTTTACGTACTTTTTCGATTGGAATTCTTAGTCAAGTTGATGTTAATATCTTTCTTTGTTTGAGGTTCTACAAGAAGAAGAGAACAAGAACCACAACCCAATGGCGCTTTTAAGAAAATATGGTCACCGATACAGCGATACAGGGCCATGTTCTAGAGGAGCCCTAAAATTTTATAAAGTTATAGAATATATATATTTGTATAAGTGTATAAATCACAAACTACGTCCATAAAATCAAACATGATATTTTTATTCTATAAATATATGAAATATATAAAAACAATTAATCTTAATTTGTTATTTGCACTCAAGAAAGTTTGTATTTTTTTAACCATTATTTGTTTTATTCTTAGTCCTGTATCGGTGCCAAGTAAAAGTTTTCTAATGGATTTCAGTTATAAAATGATGCATCCCTCGTCCAACTTTATCGGTGCTTTATCGTCTGATTTAGTTTTGGATACTTAGGTTCTAATAATTTGATTTAAATCTTTCTATTTTAATAAAAACGTATTTACGAGAGACAGATGTTAACAACATATTCATCCTCAACAATTTTTTCTTGTTTCTCTCTCTTATTTAATAATCACGTTAATTACTAATAATAATATTTAATTTTTTAGATTAAAATAGTTTTTTAGTAAATTAAGTAAAAGATATTTTTACTAATGTTATTTCTAAAGAAATAATTATTTATAAAATTATAAAACTTTTTAGAACATCAAACTCTTTTAAAAAAGATAAAATATTTTATAATTGGTGTTTTTAAAAAGTAAAATTTTTATAAACAAAAAATAATTATTGAGAGTTATAAGATAAAAGTTTTTAAGTATGACATTTTTTAAAACATTTGTTTTTAATAATATCTTATTTTAAAATATCGATTTATAATTAATAAATTTTCATTATTAATATTTTTTTATTCAACTCGTGTAATACACGAGTTTACTAAAGCTAGTTAGCTATATATCGGTTTTGGGTTTTACAAAAATCGGATTTTTTCCTGACTATCTTCATAGTTGATTTGGATTGTTAATTTTAAATCCTAATCATTTAAATACAAAACCTTCAACTTGTTTATTTTCACCAAATTATAAAATTCTATTTAATTTGAACTTAATTTAAAAGGATGCAAATTAATCATCATCTATACGGTTTATAGGAGACAAAATGCGTTGATGATGAAATGTGAATTATCATAGAAATGGGTGGTGTCGCACGGTAGAAGTTGCTAAAGCGGTTGGTGGGAGAAAAGAGTATATGAGTATGTAAACGTACGTGTACTAATCAATCAAATGGAATGGGTGGTATCAGGATCGGTTTAACGTTTTCTGGGGCCCGAACAAACTAAAAAAATAAGGCTTTTCGGTAAAACACAATCTAATCAAATTTCTTTAAACAAAAGCAATAAATCAAAGAAAACTTGATATGCTAAGCGTGAGTACTTGATAATTGATTTCTTTGAACAAAAAAGAGGCAAAAAAGGGTCAGCCGATGTCAATCAGATTGATCGAATAGGAAGGAACTTAGGGAATTGTGTGCCTGTGTTTCTTCAATAATATATCAAATCATCAAAATTTTCATCGGGACTCAACTATCAAATATTATTACCGTTTCAAAATTCCATTAACCCATGAAATACCAAAACCCGCTATAATTTCTTTTAAAAATGGGGCCCCTTATTTTTAGAGGGTCCCAAGCCTGTGACGTCACAAATTACATTATAGAACCGGCCCTGGGTAGCGTAAGACGGTGTAATCAACTAAAAAATTATTAACTAGTGAACTCCAAGGACGGTGCTTTTAAGGAACCTCGTAATGTTTTTTCGTTCAAAGTGAAAATTTATATTTATTTTATTCGAAAATTTTATACGTATTGAGTCTGGCCCCCCGCAGGGCCATAGTTGAGAATAGTCAAAAAAAATTGAGCGCTAGACGAGTACAGAAAAAGAGGTCACTTATTATATAAAATGAATAACTCATATATAAAGTTTCAGACCCTGTGCAAGTAGAGAAAAATAAGACCTCAGTTCAATTAACCGATCGCTCTAACCTCCTGTGTTTCGATCATTCATTACTACTCCCACCACAAACCGCAAGTTATTTTGTTTGAGTTTTAAGATGAGTTTAAATTTATTAATATATAAATGGTATTTGGCTTAGTAAATATCTTGCATAGCTTTTGAGGTTAAAAAACAAAATTAAACTATGATATTCCAGTTTAATATTTAATTTTGAGTTCAATATTTAATATTGTTATCACCCTTTTGCAAATCTAATCTAACAAATATTCCAATTCAATATAGTGCTTGAGTTATGAATGGAATTGGTTTTAAACTAAAAAATCTTAAATAAAATTTAAGGAAGGGTTAGCTATGTAATTTTATTTCACGCTAGTAATTTCTTTTTTACTACAATATGAAACTTATTATTTAAAACTGATAATTTGGCTTGTTTCTAAATTCAAATAAGATAATGAGAAGCATAACCAGGTTAACAAAATAATTTAAAAAAATATCATAACTTAAGTTACACTAGTCACATACATGGCTTTAAGGCATTAATTTATTGAGAATAAAGAAGCAAGCAGCCATCTCTTCATTTCAGATAAATTAGTCGTGCAATACAACTTAGTTTATATAACTAATAATGGTATAAATAATTTTAAAAGTTAAAAGAGAATGATTAAAATGATTTTTGGGGAGAAAGTGAGATGATGGTTTGAATTGCAAACATGTGCCTAATATGAATACTTGGTGGGGTCCGACAGGAGAATCGGATTCAAATCATGAATACGACTTTGCTTGGTGTAATTTTTAGTTCTACGTTAGGCTTCATATTATTAAACAAGTTGTTTAGATGTTTATAACTTTGTCTCATTAGATTATACAACATGTAAGACCATCTTTAATATATTATATACTAAACATAATATCAATATAGTAATGAAATATATATTAATTGTTTTAATTATTTTTACTAATATTTTTATTATAATAAATAAGTAACTTAGGTTAGTGCATGTCGGCTTCTGATGAAGGTTTACATCCGTGTTTATCGTCTCTCACTTGTTAAATTAAATTAAATAATTAAATATTTAAAATATAAATCTTCTTATTCTAACTCCACAACCAACATTTTTTATGTTATGTTACGAATAGAAATCAAACCAATCGAACTTCATGTGACGAACCATAACTTTGCAACCAGTCGTTTTAAAATCCTCACATCTTCAATGTGTTATGTAACTTATACATGAACCATAAGTTCATAGCTCTCCTGATTGCCCGATTCGGCACCATGGCCTGATGGGCTTAAAGACTTATTTTGGGCTATTTCTCTTTTAATCTTTTATTATTGTTAACTGATAATGGCCCAATCATGTTGACCCAGCCCATATTTAAATGATTAAAACACCCACTAAGCATGACCCAATTAATGCCCGGTAGAAGTTCACTAGTGAAGTTGTGTGGCTCTGCGAATAAGACGACGTAGTTTCGTACTTTTGTAGCATCTATTTCTTCATCTCGCTTGCGGAAATCAAATGCAAATCTTCTTCGTCAACTGCATCTGTTACAAATGGATGAAAACACATCAACTGATTTTATGTCTTTCAGAAAAACCAAGATCATACTAAATTTTAAAATATGAAAATCTGAATTTAATGATCAATTGGTTCATTGAAACTTACACTATGTTTAATATAATCTAAGTCTAATAAATGTTTACAATATAACACTTTTGTTACATTACAACGAGACATCTATACTATTTAATAATAAAAAAACGTAGGTTGTCACGCGATACGTTTCTAGGCTCCCTCACACTAGTTTTGCCGCCCAAATCATTTTCCTTCTTAATCTAATCCTTCCCTTAACTAAAACGCATTTAATTCCCATTATTATTAATAATCATAGTATGCTCTATAAGTATCTATTTTAATTTAATGAAAAACATTTTTGGGTTTGATATTCACATATATAAAGCAATAAAGTTATGCAATTAACATAAAAATCATTTTATAGTATACATCAAAGTTATTCTATCACTAACCCTTTGTTGTTCTTTTAATTATAGTTATTATGCTTATTGTTGTTTTTATTACTTTCAAAGCTACGATCTCAATGTGTAACAAGCAGTTTCTCCTTAACGTGACACTTACTTATTCCCACTGAAGCTAGTACGCAACGATTTAGATTCCTATCCGGATTCTTCCCCGCTCTCCTCGATCAATATATATAATAAGTATACCCTGAATCCATTTTCTCTCAGAGGATTCAATCTTATTGGTCCTACGTTACGTAATTTTCATTTGGTAGGCGAAGAACCAGAACCGACAATACGATTCAACTGGAGGAAAGTTGGATCTTTATTACTAACATATAATATTTAGTTATTTTATTTAAACAGTGTAATATACGAGATTATAACATAGTTGTAAGTTTAGGTTTCGTAAAAAAAAAAAAACATTACAAGTGACGTCTTAACGTCTAAAATCCCACGTCATGTTATTATTATTATTTTTTCTGAAAGTAGACTCAAACGGTGAAAAGAAAAAAATCCGGTAACGTGGTCTACGTGAAGACGATCATTAAACACGAGACTTTGTTAGGGTTTCTTCGTTCTTCCATGGCTACCCAATCTCTTTCCGTACTCCCCCTCTCATCTTCATCTTCCGATCGCCGTTGCCGGAGTTCATGCAATTCGTCGTTCCGACCGTTTAGTATTATCACTTCGACGGACATAAATTATTCATTCATTCTACTTAAGCTCTCAATTCACCCATCGAATCCTCTGCGTCAAACTTCTGGGCGATTTTCCTCCATTGTCGCAACTGTTGTTTCTAGTCCTACAACTTCGTAAGTCTATGATTGTATATTTGTATGTTCACTGATTGCTATCGTGTTAATTTCATGATTCCTTGGTGTTTAACCTTTTTGAAGTCAAATCCACATTAATTTGTACTTTAACGCTTATGTTAGTTGATAAATTTTGCCAGGAGAAGTATAACACTCGTAGAGTTTGTTATTATGAGCAATGCGCCTCTTGTCATATCTGATTATCTTCAACAAAAGCATTATAACCTTAAAAGTGATATGTTTCACCCTAAAAAGTCAAAATGCTGTTCATATGTTTCGGAAAGATGGTGTATGAAGTAAAGATGTTAA
The DNA here is from genome assembly GCA_025215565.1 of Flaveria ramosissima. NCBI lineage: Eukaryota > Viridiplantae > Streptophyta > Magnoliopsida > Asterales > Asteraceae > Flaveria > Flaveria ramosissima. The sequence continues at coordinate 2,705,520 of CM046040.1, read as the reverse complement.
TTGTGCAATTTGGTGAGGATTTTGCAGGACAACTCCTGAAAATTCAGTGAAGTAAGTTTATTACTGGATTTTGTTGTTGTTTGTTCTGCTTTTAGTACTTATGCCATCGACATTTTCATTTTTTTTTCTGAAAAAATCGATGTTCATGTTGTGAGTGTGTGAAGACGGCCGTTTAGATTTATTAAAGCGTTTGCTATGGGTGAATTGGAAGCTAGGAAGTTGAGGTATAATAACACTGGGACGGAGGCCCTGTTGATGGGTATATTGGTTGAGGGTCAGTCAACTCATTTCCTTACCTATCAGCCTTGGTTAATGCATTGCAGCTTGCTAGAAATGCTTCTGTGTGATCAACTTTAAGTTCAAGGTGGTAGCCTAGTTGATTAACTTATGCTTTAATCATCTGAAGCATACTAAACCGATAATCCATGATCAATGACATTAGTTGATTAACCTTTTTGAAGTCAAATCCACATCTGAATTGTTGTTTGTCATCATAATCAATTACTCTAATGTATAAACGTTTCTTGGTTCTTCTTTCGAAGTAGACACTATTAAGGTGATAGATATGTTGTTCCAGAGATCTCCGTGCTTAAACGTTATATGAATTGTGCTAAAAGATTAACTTTTTCAAGTCCTGGAAACGGAAATTCTCATTTTTAGCAGACATACAATCATGCAATGATCCTGGTTTTAGCTGACACCTAAATGTTCATGATATTATACATACAAAGCTGTGTGTTTTCTATAATAATCTTTAATCATGAACCCATACATTGGAAACAAAGAAATGTTATAGTTGTACAGTTGTACCTATAATCGATACAACTTTTCAATTACTGGAAACAGAAATCGTCATTTCTGGCAAACGTACAATTATACAATGATTCTGGTTTTATCTGACCTACCCCCTAAAAGGCTAAAAGTTCATGATATTATACATACAAAGCTGTGCAATTTCTATAAATCTTTGATCATGAACCCATATATTGGGAACAAAGAGAGGTTATAGTTGTACTTATTATAGATACAACTCAATGAAACACGTGTTTATTTGAGACCTCTTTACTCAGTTATTCTTGTAACTCATATGATTGCTACACCATTTAGTGTCACTTGATTATACTTAATACATATGTCTTTATTAAAGCCTAAGTTTTGATTTTTTCACTGCCTTTTGATTATTACATGTGTCTTTATTGCTGAACCAATCTTGTTGACTGGCTTCATATTATTGCTACAAAATGTATGATTTTTTTTGTTTTGTTATAGCAGTCTGCTGATTTTTGCTTAATTTTCCAGGAACTAGTCTGGCTGCAAAGTTATTAAGAGAGAGTGGGAAACACTTTTTAAAGTGAGAGAAGAAACAGTAGAATTACTTGGAAAATCAGACATGTATATTTTCAGTCCTGAGCATCCGCTATTGATTGAAGCAGCTCAGAAGGCCATGGATTGGGCAATCAATGAGAAACTAAAGTCAGGTACACTTTCACATCCTTGCATTGGAGTAATAATATTCTTGATAACCGTTCTTCTGCACCATTCTTAGCTTCTTTAAGCACTCTGTATTCTGTATCTAATACTCATTATGCACAATTCATAATATATACACGGACCAATTCATGGAATCTATAGGTCCACTACATATAATTGTAACAAAACTGTGAAATAAATCTGTCTTTCTAGTTACTAAAAGTGTGGTTTCCTGTTTGTACTCTATATAGGGGAAACAGAAGAAGTAACAACGTCCCATCTGCTTCTGGAAATTTGGTCACAGAAGGAATTAGCTGTTCATAAAATAATGGCAAATTGGCGACTCTTGGTTTCGATGATAATAAAGCCAAAGAGCTTGTCAAATCTGTAAGCTCAAAGATGTTAGTTGCTAATTATAGAAAATAAATAAAGTAAAGGTGGCATAATGACAGGTTGGGCGGGTTGGTTAGCATGTCAAATGGGTAGTTTTTTGTTTAACTTAGCTGTTCGGGATTTAGGGTTTACAAATAATTCAGGTAGTTTGTTATACCAGATTGATCATTGATTATTCAGAAATAAACTAGTTTTTGAATAAGATGTTTTAGGATGTATGCTATATAAATACAATTAGGACTCAGGAGAGTTGATTCGCTTCTTTTTTGGATTTTTTTTTAAGTTTTACTCCGTTGACCTATAATTTAACATAGAGCCAAAGTGACCTATTCATAAATTAAATAGGTCGAAGTTCCTGCCTCTAGAAACTTGTTAAAATGATTTTTCATATATTCAGATGGACAAGGAAATTATTTTGAGCTTCAAGAGGGGACTTTAAATTTTTTTTTACAATTTTCCTTCTACATCTCTCTTTTCTTAGCTGCTTCAGGATGATTCATTTACAGATTACACAGTGAAGCAAGTGAACTAATCAGTAATATAAGAGCCCAAAATCTTCAAATCTTCTACAAGAGGCCATATGTTCTTGAACATGACAATGATATTGATTTTCTTCAATTTTTTTGTTTGTAATGTAGTAATTTAAAAAAAAAAAAGATGGTCATTCAATTGGTTGGAATAAAAGCTTTCCTTTTTTGTTTATTTGCCGATTAAAGTTTGTACCAACTTGATTTCAAGCTCGAATGACCTCACTCCTGGGCCCTGCCACTAGCCTATTTTGATGATGATCAAGAACATTCCATCGAGCTATCGGGTCAACTGATCTGGACCACCATTGTAGTTTGGTATGCAATCATGTAGGTTATGCTCATGGTTGACATTCTTATGATGAAATGCATACAATTCAAATAAGTGATGTTTATGGGAGTGCGTTCATCTTTACATATAAACAGTTGAACCACTTCTGAACCCGTACTGTTGGCCCAAGTGGTGGTCAATTTACATTCACCAAGTGCCACATGCACTGGGCCATTGCACCCACTTTTAAGTTGGGTTTGGGTCAAGGGAACAATTAGGTTTCTAATTTCTATTCATTCAGTGACGTGTGCACTTTACACAGTGTTTTAGTTGAGTAGCAATTAGTTGTCGAATGTAATGTGCAGGAGCCATGAGGGTGCACGTGTGGACTTCATGAGGGTGCACACATGAAGGTTGAATTGTGAGTACTTGTGTTTGGGACCATCTCTTTTTAAGAGAATGTCTGAATAGGCACCCTTTGAACCGACCATTACACTACATCAGACCAACTAATGATGCATTGTCCCTCCCTTTCTTCATGCCTCATCATCCTGATCTTAAATTATTACCAACACCACATTCAAATTTCGAATTATAAAAGCTGCCAGTTGAAATTGAAGTACCAGTGGGTCGAATAACATTCTACTTAAGTAATTACTTTAACAAAAGTTTATTTATAAATCATTTCCAGTATTTGTGTAAGATACTGACAATTGATATATGGATGAAAATGAGATGTGTTTGGGGAATATCACTCTTGTACTTGGTCTCATGTGCCCATCATTATCGGGGCATCTAGTTACTAATTAATAATTTATGAGGGATTCTTTATATGTTAAAGCTTTCCGTTTATGTAACTCAATAGTTGGCTCTTGTCTATTGGGGTTTTTGTTACATGAAGCCATGCCTTCAAGACTTCGAACTCTTAAACAAATTGAAATATCAAATACTCAATAATGATTTTTACCAATTTTGGAATTTTTTATTTCAAATTTCTAACAACTTCAACATATTCAAAATGTTATCTATTATAATTTAAATACTATATAATGTATTAACATTTCTGGTTTCGATGCAAGTGAATGAGTTTGGTTTTGATAATCAGATTGAGATTACCTAATAACATATTCATACATGAACTAGCCATTATAAAAAACTTACAAATAATTACATACCAGTATACTTTATTAAATCACTAATTACCCATTCCAGTAACAACCCAGGTATTTTATTTTCGGCTTCACATCAAATATATGTTTTTCAGTCCTCTTATACAGTTATAAATATATAAAATTACTCTATCAATGCACATTAATACAAACGCATTTACGTAGCCTTGGCTCAAATTTAGTTGAATAAGTAATATTCATATATCAAAGTTATATATATTTAGGTGCTACATCTATTCCAATGAAAGAAACTATACACTTATAAAAAATCTTTGACACCTTTGTTTACCTAAACATGGGACCAAACCAATGCTAACCACATCTTGGTCAAACCGGATGTCATCTTCTACTAATTGAATTAGGTGCTGTCCCACCAAAATTTGAAGACATAATCCATTTTGTACGTGCTCATTTGACCCTTTTCTTCATTGCTTCTTACATAAAGTTAAGTGCACAATGTCAAATTTTCCAAACATAAAAGATTACAAGTCGCACGTAGTGCTTTTTTTAATCATGATGAATATGGAAAATTTTAATCGCATCACTTTATACAATTTTTAAATACTTTCTTCAGAATTTTAAGAAGAGATAATGTTTGAGATGAATAAGATTTTGATTACTTATGCATCTTGTATACTGTTAGACAATATTTAAATAATAGAAACTCAAATGGGACACTGTTAAAGTATTTGAAAAAATCAAGTTACTTAAGTTATTAGTTAAAAGACATTGATTTAACGTGACAAGTATTACACCAAAACATCATTTTCTTAAGATACATATCTTACTTGTTTATTTACATAAATCATATTGGTAAAAAAGAGTTATCATTTATTTTTAGAATAATATATCTTTATGATGGCAAAATGAAATTTTTTTGATGCAATATTTACTTGATAATGTGTGAGATTATGGATTAGTTAAACGCATAAGGTGCAAGTCTAATAACACATGAATATTAGTTTTCTTAATTAAAACAAAACATGTTTTATATAAGTGTACGTAACTTGATCATATCGACTTAGGAATCATGTTAATTACCACGTTTTTTCCTTCCTTTAGCATAACACATATGAGATTGAAGCATTGGGCTTTCTTAACACCAGCGGTAAGATATTTGAACATGAATCTCTAGTATGATAAATATGCCCATGTTGTTATGCAACTTAGCCCCCAATTTGGTATTTTTTTTACAAATGGACGGCAAATAGTGTAAACACACGAGAAAGTCTTTTTCTCCTTTATTATCAATTTATGTTTTTGGTATAACTTGGTTGTTTTCTGTTTGTTTGTAACCTATTGGTATGATTCATGATATGGACGTGCATTTTGCTTTTGAAATTGTGAGAGTATCATTCTCAATCAAACGTATAATAATTGCAAGACTACAATATGTATCAAAATCATCAATATGGAATTCACTATACCAACTACTAATAATAAAGTGATTAAGCGAATGTGTTCAACTTGAAGCACAAACACGAGTTTAAATCCATGTTAGTTAGAGATGGATGAACCTCCTAAAATATAAAGATGTTATTTATCTAAACATCTTTCCTAGTTAAAAAGTTAAGGATTTGACCGCAACAAATACTTAAGGGTGTAGTAGTGTTGCATATATTGAAGATGATCATACTTAACAACGAACATTAACCTCTTCAACTTCATAATCATAACCTAACTATGGTAATTTGACTAACTACATCAGAGACTAATCTAGAAATTGTTGGATACATATAATGTTTTATGATAATAAAACTATGGTAATGCGATAATGAAATAATTCCTATATCAGGAACAAATATAGGCATTACATGAGACACGTAATTGGCTATGATTTGGGTGCAACCATTGGTGGACTAAACTGGATATTATTTATAAGAAAAGGTATCAAATTCAGTATTGCATTTATACTATCCAAATCGATTTTTTAACTATAATTCTACTTTCCATTTTTATAAAATTGTTAATTAGTTTATTATATATATTTGATCGACATGATTGGTAAAATTTAAGTAGTCTATAAAAAAACTAGATTAAAAGAAATGTTTGAGAAAATCATATGTATTACATATAATTTATGCTATAATTATGAGTTGTCATCGTCATATATAAAAGCATATAAATAAAAAGACGCTCGTAGAAAAACTCATATTGGTGTACATAATAAATTAAGTGTAAATGTATTAATTTGTTAAAACAAGATAAATACTCAAAGTAGCTTATATATATCTTAAGAAAAAAATTCTAATATATGTAGAATGTGCCGTGACGAACTTCTTTTTATATAAAAAGTGTTTTTAATGGATTCATAGTTGTGAAATCAAGAAAAGGAGGCAAATTTGAGTCTCCAAGAGTTCTTGTGGATTGATTCAATTTGAGATCTTACAAAATCCCATTGCCTACGCCTCCTTTCACCTTTTTCAACCACTTATGCTTTGTTTCCAAATGCAAGCTTTCATATATAATACTACTAATTATTACTAAATAAATGTTTTTAATTAGTTTACTTGAAAAGAATATAAACATTAGCAATGTACTAAAATTATAACAAGAATACACAATGAGATCATTAAATTAACAAGATACATCCAAACAAAATTACAATATTTTTGTTTTAAGCTGTATTTTTAGTTTAATTTATACAATGTATAAGTACAAAATGAGACCAGATATCAATACATTATACATATTATCAACTTAGGTATTCCAATAAACCTCATGACTTTGTCGTTGATTGTGATTCATGTATCTTGATCCAATGTAAGTTACTAAGTTCTTTAATTTATCTTATCACACCATTTTTATTTGGTTGTGTTTCTAATGAAGATTTTACATTATTAAAATTAAAGTTTGCTAATATCGACCGAACGAATAACTTATGATTTTTTGTAGTCAACCACACAATATGCCTTAGTAGCGAGTATATTCTCTCCACAATTTTCCTCTCTCCAACGAGAAGTCAAGATCACAAGTGCTATTCATTTGGCATGATTAAATCATTTGGTGAAATACAAAGCTTAAAAATGCATGTCTTCTAAAAAGGGAAAAAATATGCACAAGTGAACAGTGGAATGATATCCAAAATATATTCGGGTTAATATATATGTTTTGTTAATGTTATAAGGTAACAGATTAAAAAATTTTTTTTAAAGAAAATGGACAATTTATAACGTAAGTATGTAACATTTAATTTTATGCAACTTTGACATAAAATATTATCTTTTTAATGTTGAAATTTCAGTTTCTAAAGGTTGTTACTTTTAGACTTTTAGGGTATACAAAACGGATTTAACCAAGATGTTAACTTAAAAAAAATTTACTTGCAGTTTTCTCCTTAAAAATACCTTATCGGTGGGATTGAAGTGAAACTTAATAATTAAGTTTTTTGTTACTAACAAAAATATTTTTTTCTACTAACGTCTTCTTATATATTTCCATTAATCATTTATGGTATATGTTATAGGATTTGAACACTTAAAATCTTGCATATAGTAATGACACATTACCTCGAGCATGTTCTTTGAGTATATTACCGAACAATAAATAAAAGCTACTTTCTTGAACAGTAATTTTTTCTTCTTATTTCACCATAAGGTCCACTATTTTTGTTTCAATACACCATAAGTTTATTGGTAAATAAAAATGAGTTTATATTAATTGATTCGTTTTCTGTGGTCACATGTAAGAAGGTTGCCTTTCATTTACCGACATGCTGCCGATGAAATGGGGGGCAATTTTGGGAAAGTGGTAAAAGATTAATGTAAAGATTTAAGGTTATATTATAAGAGGGTACCATGAACTTAACAGCCCCTCTACTTTAGTTTTTTTTACAGACCGACTTTAATTATTTTGTCTGCGTTAACCCCATCCTTCTATATCGATATCCTATTCATAAATGATGATCCCCACGCATTCTCTCTAACTTACACTTTACCACCTTGTAAATCACTCATTTCTCTTTATACATTTCATTAAAAAAATATTCTTTTAGGAGCACCCACAACGTCTTGGCTTTAAAGGGTTCTTGAGTTCACGTGGTGACATGGAGGAGAGAGAGGGGGCGGAGGTGTTCGTGTGGAACAACACCTTCAAACGGGTTTGGTGAGGATGCTCTTAAGGAGTAAAGGATTTGACACGTTTCTAATAATTCATTGAATAATAAACAAACCTATGACTTAAATTTAAAGTTCGTAGCTTATTTACTGTTTTAAACGGTATAACTAGAACCACCAGTAGTGCCAATTTGGTTAGGTAAAGAAATGAACGCAAATGAACTGAGCAGGTTTAGTGAACGTTACAAACCTGATGAAAGCCAGTAAAGACATACTGCTCGTGTTTCTTTCGTTTGCCAGTAAATTGTCAGATACGATGAGTCAACTACTATTTCAAATTTTAAAACATATAATATTAGTGTTGTTGACTATCAAATTAATGATCACAATCTTTTTGCAGCATGTAACACTAAGATTCTAACTAATTATGGCATTGAAAAACTAGACAAATAACAAAAGTAAAGGATAAAAGGTGAGAGTGTGTAGGATGAATTATTTTGTTTAGGTTTTTGAGGGCATGGATGATGATGATGATGAATCATGAATGCCATTTTAGAAGGCGATATGTAAAAGCCAAACTTCGATGCCAATTGGCTGCTTAAATTTCATGCCCATCCCGCATCTTGAGGGAGATCTAATACTATTTCTTTTTCTGAATTATAAAATAGAAAATCATCAAAATTATCATTTTTATACATGTTTTTACCAATATGAAAATTCACTTTTTCACGGAAAAAAGTGTGGTAAAACATTGGCCGTTTATTAAGTTAGTTAATTTTTAACCTTATGTTTAAAAAAATTAAGTTAAATCTTAGCTGTCCATAAAAAAATTTGGTTGAATCTTAGTCGCCTGCAAAAAAAAAAACTAGGCTGAATCTTAGCGATTAGTGAATTAGGCTAAATCTTAGTCGTCCAAAAAAGTAGGCTAAATCTTAACCGTTTAAAACAGAGGCTAGATCTTATCCAACGAAATAAAGTGAAGCTTTTTATATATGTCTTTATTTGATTGATTGTTTCCGTTGATCCATAGTATTTTTCAAGATTTATGTGTAGGCTAAGTTTTAGTCTTTCTGGAGGACGATGTTTACTTCAAATTTTCTGATTGATTAGTTTTCAATATGAGTTGACCAATATTCAATGTTTATTTTGAAATTATATCAAAAATCAATTGTCAATTTGATAAAAATTTAAGTCAAAATGTTCATTTGAATGATCTTTCTGGTTAAAAAAATATCATGTTAGGGGTTCAACCTGAAACTATCCCTAACCGAACAAAGTGAGTCGACGATCAACCCGTATCAACTCGTACCCGACCAGTTTCATTAATTCAAGGGTTCAACCTCAAACTATTAACCGGCTAATCCACCAATCTCATGTTAGGTGATGTGATAGAAATTCCACTATAACTTTAGAGTAACACCCTTACTATGTATGGTATGATTAAACTTTTACCGGTTCAGAAGTTAAATACATTTGATTGAACACTAGGGTTTGGAAGCTCTTATATTTCTTTGAATAGAAACATGTTTAGAAATATGTAACAACTTATTTACATGTTTTCTACTTTGCATATGTAACCTATCGTCATTATTATTGTAATCATTATCGCTGCCATCAATATCCATGTAGCAAAAGTCCTTCTCCATCCATTGATTGGTACAAATTACACGATATAGGACAATGAATCATTATTGTCACGTTTCATTTTTGGGCATGCTCATGATATTATGTATTTAATGATCAATATAAGATTAAGAGTTTTATAGGTTCATATGATTTATCTTAAGTATTAAAACACACGTATAGCTTTCACTGTATGTTCATGAGTAACACAAATGATCCATGAAGGATGAGTTCGTTAAATTTTCTAAATGGAAATACAAAAATACTCTTATTATTAGAAAAAGAAACAAGTGTTAGTCAAATGATGGGACCACTTGAAAATATTATTACAAATATATATATTATAACAACAAGAAGAAATAAGTATTAGTATCATAATTTCAAGTAAAAAACTTCACACTGCTTCTTTTGTTTTGGTATTCAACATCAAACAAACTAATTTAATAAACCCCAAATTTTGCTAATGGACAAAATTTACACTAAAATAAACTGAATCTCATGAATACCAATGAAATCACCGTTAATATTATTAAATTAAGCATCAATTATTCATTATAATTGTGTTAAATACACTTCTCCCATTTAAGTCAAAAAATGACAACCAAGAGACACGAGGGAGTTGATGGATAAAAAATATAAAAAAAATTAAAAAAATAAGGTTAAAATATAGAAATGATTCTTTTGACTTGAAAAAGAACTAAATTGACCCTCTCTCATTGCATGTGGTTTTCATTTCTCTCTTACCCACACACACACACACAAACACACAGTGGTTTGAAAGCAGAGCATATAATAATAATGCATCTCCTCACACTTCTCATGACCCCATCAACCTTCAATCTTTAATCCTTCATTCTCCCCAATTCAATTCAATCACGCATATCAAACCCTACAACATTCATATCTGATATCCCCATTGCATTAACTTCATCAACCAATTTAAAACCCTCTATATATCCCTCAAATCTTTTATCCAATTATATCTTTTTTGTGTTTCAATTCAGCAAAATCTGAACCCCAATATGGGTATTGAAACATGGTTGATCAAAGTCAAGAAATCCATATCACACAGCTTTGATTCCGCTCATGGTAATCCACCAAATGGGAAGCCGGTGGTTAAGAGATCAAAGGTCGGAGTTTTGGCTTTTGAGATCGCGGGGATCATGCCGAAGCTTAACTACATGTGGCAGTTTCTTTCTGATAAGAACATGAGTCGTCTTCGCAACGAATCGATATGCCTTGAAGGTGTTCGACGAATTGTCTCAACGGACGATGTGTTTCTTTTAAGCTTAGCGTGTGCAGAGATGGTTGAAAGCCTTAAAGCAGTGGCGAAATCGGTGTCAAGATTGAGCAAACGATGTGAAGACTCGCATTTGCAGTGCTTTGAGACGCTGTTTGATGGTTTCGCGAATACGGGCCGTGATCCTTATAATTGGATCTTGAGCTGGAAAGATATGGAAGCAAAGATTAAGAAGATGGAAAGATATGTTACAGCCACTGCTGCGCTTCATCGAGAGATCGATGAGCTAACTGTTATCGAAAACAGTTTGAAGAAGTGTTTGCAATGTGATAATCACAAGAAAGATCATGCTATGAAGCAGCAGAAGATTCTTGATTTGCAGCAGAAGCTGCAATGGCAGAAACAAGAGGTTAAGCATCTAAAGGAGAAGTCTTTATGGAACAGGAGTTTTGATACAGTAACTTCATTGCTTGCAAAATCAATCTTCACCATTCTTGCAAGAATCAAACTTGTGTTCAATGTTAACCATGGTTATCCCCATTCTCTTCCAAGAAGCCTTTCGGCTTCGGCTACCGTCTACCCATCTGATCAAACCTCGAATTCGTTCAACTTTGTATCCGGCCCGTTGGCCAAAAGCACGAAACATCAAGAAAATAATAATCTTTCACATGGGTTTTTCCAGATGAATTCCAAGATACTGAAACCATCATCAACCACTTTAGGTGCTGCTGCTCTTGCTTTACATTATGCCAATCTGATCATTGTAACAGAGAAGATGATAAGATCACCTCAATTGGTTGGTGTTGATGCTCGAGATGACATTTACTCAATGTTACCGAATAGCATTCGATCTTCATTAAGGTCTCGGTTAAAAGGAATTGGGTTCACAGCAAGTGATCCAGTTCTAGCAGCAGAATGGAGAGCAGCTTTGGGGAAGATATTAGGGTGGTTATCACCATTGGCACATAACATGATGAAATGGCAGAGTGAAAGAAGCTTTGAACATCAGAATTTGATGCCAAAAACTGGTGTTCTTCTTCTGCAAACACTCTTCTTTGCAGATCAACAGAAAACTGAGGCTGCTATCACTGAGCTTTTAGTTGGTTTGAATTATATTTGGAGATTTGAAAGAGAAATGAATGCTAAAGCCTTGTTAAATTGTACCAATTTCAAGAATCATGTGCAGAAGAATATCAGTTGAGAAAAATGATTTCTTTCCCTCTTTCAATCTTTTTATATTTTTCATTTCAATTTGATTCTTTTTGATGATATAGATTGGTATGTAAACTAATTGAGCTGAGTAAAATTCAGATCTTGAAAGAATTTGTTCTTTTGCTCCCTAACATGATCTGTATATTAGAATAGCAGTGTTTGTAAACGTTTTTTGTTCAGTTAATTTTAATAAAATATTTGATTTGGAGTTCATATGTCTTAGCAGTCACATGAGCCTGGATTCTGTTACACGGATCTACAATTGAAGTTGAAGATAGTATATAAACATATATGTATACATACACACACATGAATATAAGGGCCAGCCTTATACAACAGTTCTTTTTTATATGATAAATCAAATTTGGAAGAAATTTACTTAAGATTAAACTACGGATATTATTATTGACTGTTATTCGGTTACTGGTGAAAATGTGAATAAAGATTCTAACTACATAAAATGATTGCACATTGTATTATTTGTAATCCACAAGGTTATTTATTTGCTTTTCTTTAACAATATTTTTTTCTCTTAAACATCACCTAATCAACTTGTGCTTTTAATAATTCAAACTTACACCACTTTTGTAATGAGTAATCACCAATGTCACTACGTCATAGACGTTATCTATCTGCTAACTCTTGGAAATTACATATGGTTGCATTTTGGAAGTGTATTCATGTCTGTTTCCGGATGAAGATTGATGCTGAATAATAAATTATAAGGAAATCGATTTTAGGGAAATTGTAATACGATCAAATTGTAAGTGTAATCAATGAGTTATAAGAGTTTGATCATTTTTAACTATTTTAAGAAACAAGATGGGAGAGGATATATTAGCTGATTTTTATGGAGGTTGAGGAAGGGGGAAAAATATTTTTGGTTAATTTAAAATGAGTTCTAACTAAAACCCAATAAAATAAGATCATTATATCATTTAAAATTAAAGTGATTCATGAATAGTTTTGATATTTATCTACCATTTCAACATAACATATAAAATTAAAAATAAAAATAAAAGAATTGCTTGTGACGTTAGGTAAGGCAATGACCCTAAGAAATTTTTTCAATTGTTATATAGTATGGCAAAGAGTTTATGTTATTTTGGATTCAGCCGAGACCAATAAACACTACAACTAGGCAACCAACCGCTTCCCCTTCTACAACTGTCTTATGCAAACATTGTTGATCTTGAAATCAGACATCGTATATGTGATATAGATTTTGATGATGATGATTTTAGAATGCAATCTTCATATATGTGTAATTATAATTTGGTCCAAAAAAGGACGCAAAAAGGAAAAAGGGTTTTGCAGGTAGTGAAGGGAAACGTGCGTCCGAAAGAGAGACATAAAGAAAAGGGTGACGTGAATTTATTTCTTAAATATTTATAATTTATAAAAAATACAAAAGTATACTCATAAATAGTTAACATAAAATGTAAATGTTAGTTAAACTTAAGGACCAAAAGTTGGTTATACTAAGTAAATCGTTAGGGATTAAAGACAAATATATATAATTCTATAATAACAATACCAGACCATAATTAGAACTTTATTGTGAACCATGGAAATTGCTAGTTGGCACTTAACAATATCGCAAGATTTTGGATTTACACAAATCTTGTTTTAAGACTATAAAGTTTCCAAGCAGCAAAACGATCAAAAGTCATGGGCTTGTTTGGCAGGCCATGCCTGTCTAGTGGGGCCCATTATTATTATTATTATGGATAAAATCGTGTTGATTTGCTACCTGGTACCACAAGATTATAAGAATATAAAATAAATTTATCATCAAACTTATCTTGATTTTCTTTTTAAAAAAAGAACAAGTTATCGAATGCCTAGTATTATATCTTTTAATTGTATTGAATGTCTGAAGAAATAATAATAAATAGTTCGAAGCATCTCCATAAATTTTGTTTGATAACTATCATAAAAGAGATTAAAACACACGTTTTCCTTTAATGTTTAAAGAATACAGACTCTGATACGTTTTACATTTCTGTTCAATTATTCTCTTTAATTTATTTAACAATACATATAACTGAACTGTAATGTTCCTTTCAAATTAGGTTGTATTAAACTACTTATTTCTTAATTACACATCTATAGACAATAAAAACCAAACTTCTTGCATATTCTTCAATCCACCTTAGTTACATCATCAAAGAAATGAATAAAATCGATCACAAAAGCAAGCATCATTGGCGGGTGGTGAAGGGCATACATGCTTTCATATTGTTTTACCAAATGATTCAAATTCCAGAAAAACCATCTTCCAATCAAACACGGATGATTATCAAAACCCTTAAAAGTAGCCGATAAATTCAAAAATCAGGCATAAGTTTCCTAAGGTGTGCATCATTTAACATTAAGTCCCATAAATGCAACTGAACTCAATATTGCCATCAAACGCATTTGCAACTTTTCATGGATAACTCGTTTAAGTTTTCTAGATTTCTCCCAACTGTGTTAGACCATTCATCGAACTCAAAATCGATTTAAGGGCAACCCAGTCAAGCTTTAATCGGGCTCAAGCATGAAAAAAAAAGCTCCTAGTGTTCAAACGTATTTAAGGGCTCAGCCCATGCTTTTATTGAGCTTCATGAGCCTGTATAATATGTTGGTCAGTAGGTGTAATATAAGGGTGTTTGAGATTGCTTATTTTAGTTGAGAAGTACTTTTGACAAAAAAACTTATTGCAAATACTATTGTTTTTAGACTTGTCTAGTTTTGGCTTGCGGTTAAGTTTGATTGTAAATTTTTCTTTATCGTTAGAGCCCTTTACTAGATGAGTCAGCTAGTTTTGGTTTGTTGTTAAGTTTAGTTGTAATTTGCAATGCATGTTTACATCAGTAGATACAATTTCCTTTAGTAAATAAAAACCCTTCGGCTTTCTAACTTAAGTTATTTTATGTATTTAGTTTGAAATTTTAGGCCTGTAAGAACCATCTGCTCAGCATGTATAAGTAATTCGTCAAACTGATTTTTACATCTTTTTTAATTTCTACCTTATGATTTAGACAATGCCGCCTACAAAAGTAATGAAGCAAGTAAATAACAACCAACTTATTGCGATCATCGTTATATAAAGTCCAGTTTTTGGCTCTTGTCATTATATAAAGCTTGAAAGTACGTAAGAACAAATGTTCGCCTCAATACTGATGAAAGAAGTAATTGGTTCTACAACATAATGACAACCAGTTTTAGTAGCTGATTAAATACCTAAAATGTGTGGGCTTGTGCGTGTTACGGAGCTGCATCTGCGTTGTGCCATCCCTTCGTACATGGTGGAATGGTCATGAACTCATCAAACTCCTTCACATGAATGTCACAGCATTTCCACTGCACCATATGGATGATAATTACAGATATATATTAGGTCAAAGAAGTAATATAAAAATATATATATGTTAACACGATAATGTGGTGATAATTCTATATGGTGACTAAAATCTCACCCCTCTCATTCGGTCATGGAAGACAGCAGGACCGGGGTGGTAATTACAAGCGGTCTCATGATTTTCAATTTCTTTGAAAGTTTGACCACATCCCTTGTTTTTGCAAGTTTGGGGCTGGTTTATATCTACAATTTTCTTTACTGGAGCTTTCACACTTTCCTGCACATCTTGGACTTGATATGAGGGTTTTGAATTCATATCTTTAACTTGTGAACCTAGAAGAAGTTAAAACAGATAATACATTAACAGCTGAAGAAGCAAATTTTCAATATATATATATATAAAAACTAACAAAGTTGATTAATTTGAGTCAAGTTTGGAAGTATACCATGGTCAGAACAAAAGAATCCTTGGCGGCACCTAGGACAAGCTTCTTTAGCTGACAAATTAGCTGTAGGAGTTGATGTTTTGATTGCTGGCTTAGGAGCAGCAGGAGCCTTTGCTATCACTGGCTTTTCAGTTGTGTGTTTACCTGTCTTGCATCTTAAATGAGAAAAAACAAGCTCTTAACTTATAAAGATACAATGTATGATGAAACAAGATATACATCTATACACACATTCAGTAATGATTAAAAGTGAACTAAAACGATCTGCCTGTGAGTAAATCCAATTTCAGAACAATATCAGATGCATATGGACCAACGGGCTTGTGGCCTAACGATATCAAGGTGTGTAGTAAAGGTGTTCCTCTCCAAGTGGTTGAGAGTTTTAATACCATGGTGAACATTGGTGTAGATTTAGAGTGTGTGTGAGTTAACCGTGCTAATAATATAGATGCATATAAAGAGCACAAAAGAAAACAGCACTGCACATAACATACCCAGGAATTTCAAGAAACAAAGTGAAATCATGACTCCTTTTCTTGCAACAACTCCACTCTTTCATACCATCATGAAAAAAAGGCTGAAAGGCACATCATTAAAATTTGTGTATACAATTAGATAAAGGCATCCAAGATGAAAGTAACAATAAATTAAGTAGGTGAAAGATACTTACTCCCTGGAGAAATAAGGATGTCCAGTCGGTAAACAAAGCCCATACACACAAGACAAACAAATTAGAAAGTCAGAGAAAAAAACACAGCAACAGAATGCATGATAACAGCATGATTAATAAATAAAAAGGATTCAGCACTAAATGAAACAGTTTCATATATTAGAAATTAGTTACTGTGAATTTTATGATTGAAAACAAATACAGTAACATGCTATATTTATTTTTAACGGCAAACTTTTAATCCTAAATACCACCTAATTCTGCACTTACACAGGTTTGAAATAACACCACATTTGTGGGGGGCAATCACCAGTGCCACTAGGCTATAAGGCCAGGGGCAGTTACTTTATACATGCTAGAATATATTGTATCAAAATAGTGGTTGGTAAAATATCTCATCACAAGATAATTGAACGACTTGGTAACTACAAGTTCCACTGTATAATTTTGCTTGAAGAATGAACATCAACATACAGCTTCCAGACTTGGTTAATACAATACATATAAATGGGTAGCATTGCACTTTCAGGGCTGGAGAATGCCCAGTTTACCTAGAATATATATCTTACAGTACTTTCTGTAGTGTAAGTGATATAATTTAGGACATTTTCAGCATAATTACGCAGTTTTGCTGCTTTCTAGACACTCATCGTGTCATGGCTGAAATCGAAAATTATCCTAATCTCCTTTTGCAATCGACTCATCACTCATGTTCAACTAATCAGTTAGGATCGTATAACGCAAACGGCCAAATCAGGACTCCAAATTTCAAAGATCCTCTATAACTAGGTCTTCCGAATTAGAACACATATTAGATTCTCTAATGGTAATATCTAACAATTCATTGCTCAACTACAATTTATGCATTCAATTACTAATGTACTCAACCGATAGCCTAATACAGAAACCTTTACAGATTTTCTTCAACTAGCACCACAATAACGATCTATGAAATGACTGAGAAAGAAACCGCATATGAATTAGGGAAAAACGAAAAAAAAAACAAAAGAAAAACCGACCGATTCATGGTATGTGCAGGAGTTTTCAGGATTATCGTCTTGAGTGAAAGTGGCGTTACAGCCAATCCTCTGACATCGAAGCAGATTCGCCATTTTCGAACAATTCTTTCTTCTGCTTTGGTTTTCGATTCGGTGATCGATCGACGTTTCTAGTAACAGGGGGAGTTAACAAAACACAAAAGTCTATAGTGGATAGACTCCGGTGTACGACTTGTATGTTCAGTAAAGGTTGGTATGGGCCGATTTTTGAACATGCAAGTCCAAGAAGGTGCTCTAACACAATGGCCCAAAAGTGTCGGTCCAAATTTATAGATCATCATCAAACTCTCAAAGGCTTAAGGCTCGTCCTTGTTCAGTTGGGTTGTAATAAAGAATTTTGCACTTTGGGTCGTAGGCTTCTTGGAATGGGAAGTTCTCAAAGTTCTCATTTGGTATGCTCAGCATAATATGGGGCTAGAAATTGAAGAGGGGCATGATTCGAATCGATGGCTGCGACAAGAATGGAATATTCTATAGCTTTCGCTTACAAATGAAGTTTAACTAATTGTGTCACAATTGAGCTTTTTTATAATTTGATAAAGGTAGAATGTCCACCTCTCCAATCAAAGGTGGAGTACAGTATGTGACAGTTGTGTTATTGACCACTAACAACTCGCTTACCAAACGCTAAATAGCATTGATGTTGGTTATTTGCCAAATCATGAAGATTATGCATCATGGTAATTTCACTGAAATTGAGGCATGATATCAATAAATCAATAAAGTCTGTACATAAGTATCAAAGGTTCTATGCATGTAATATTGAAGTCCATTAACATCTATTTCATAGTTAGTAGACGTGTTGTTATGATAATGTTATTGTTAAATATTAGTAAGATTGAACATGTATGAAAAAATAGACGAGTCAAGATGAGTAATTTATCAAAACTAGTCCTTTTGACCTTAGTTAAACAGGTTCAAAAAACAAACTAGGTCAGAAATTAGGTCAAAGTATGTTGGATAGATAAAATGTATCACTTCCATTTTGAGAAAACCAAAGGTTCACTACTTAATTATACGTGGCCAAATCAATGGATAGATTTGGGTAATATATTACAACACTAAGAACAAGCTAAGGTCAAGATATAATTAATAATTTGCAATACGATATAGGAATAATATATTTCAAGAATAGTGCTCGTAAATAAATGCTAACGAGTACGAATAAATGTTGGTTTGAATAGCTAAAAGTTTGAAATACAAGTTATATCGTTTATCAAAAATCTCAAATAAGATATCCTCTATTTTCATTCTGTTTATTTTGATGGTTATAATATCTCTATACTAATAAATAAAATTAAAACTGTACACCTGTCATCATTCTAGGCTATTTAATAGTTGATTTTCTCATATCTCTCCTCTTAAATAATAATAAATTTAAGAAAAAAATATTTTAACTTTAAATGTCAAATAAATATTCTTTAATTAATAATTATGCATAATTAGAATTTCAAATATGTTAACTTTAAATTTTTAAATATATGTAATATATGTGTTTATTCAATAAATATAATACATAATGTTTAAAACATAATTCGCATATTATTAAAGATATAATATTAAATTTATTTAACCCGTTTATTACATTAGATTTTAACCTAGTTTAAATGTATAAATTGAAAACCATACAAAATATATAATAAACATAAAAAAATAAAAATTTGATAACTCATAACAATCGTGTGGTGGAGGAGAATCCCCCTGTAAAACCACCATACATAGAGCGTGTTCTCCACACGTTCACTATCTACTTCCACCTTCGCTGATAATAATCTTCTAACAACAAATCGCAGAGAAAGAAGACACATATATCAATGGCGAGCATTGTTGGTGTTGGGCTTCCTTTTGGCTTATCATCACCACCGAAGGCACTCAAAACATACACCATCGGCACC
The DNA here is from genome assembly GCA_025215565.1 of Flaveria ramosissima. Taxonomy (NCBI): domain Eukaryota; kingdom Viridiplantae; phylum Streptophyta; class Magnoliopsida; order Asterales; family Asteraceae; genus Flaveria; species Flaveria ramosissima. Next base: position 2,686,145 of record CM046040.1, on the reverse strand, counting down.
GCACCTGCAACACATGTGAACCACCACTCCACACGGCGGATGGTGGTGGTGAGAGCAGAAGGCGGTGCTATAAACCCTGAAATCAGGAAGACCGAAGACAAAGTCGTCGATTCCGTCGTTGTTACCGAACTCTCCAAACCCCTCACCGCTTATTGCAGGTTTCTGCTTCTTCTATTTTTGCACTTTTACATTTCAATTGTTCGCGTGTTGCGTATCATTAGATTAGCTAATTGAATTCTACCTTTAGCTTCTATATACTTCTCTTTCCCCAATTTGTAGGTTGCAAAACCTAGAGTTTAATATATTTTTCCCTTACATAGAAGACGCATATTCTCGAATTGGATAGCTGATAATTGCATCTACAACTTCAATATTCATATCAGTTGTCCAAAAATGTTGAAATTTTGGAGTGTTTATGATTGTTTTTGGAGTGATTATGTGACATTGTATAACCAAAAAGAGATTAAACTAAACTAAATTAATCGAAACTTACCCGGTGAAATCTCGAAGGATAAAGAGGCTCCTCCTGTTGAGACCTCAACACCAGGCTCCGATAGCCAAAAAGAGATTAGTACTTGTAATCAAACAGTGTTTATATGATTGTGTGCTTATATTTTCTCTTTTATCTACATTTGTTCTTTAAAAAGACTGCAATTTTGCTCCATGGTCAGTAATTTTGATCTGAATTCAAGAACACTGGAGTTTGTATTATGCAATTGAGATCATGTGTCATTATCCATCCCAGAAGCACATAGAGTACAAAAATATAAGTTCTAGTTCTGCATTTGTTGTTTCCGTGTAAATGAGTTTGTACTAATTGTTGACCTTTAGTCAACTTTTGATGGAATGTAAACAAAAGGTTGACTATTTGATTTTGACTTGTGATTGTGTAGGTGTTGGAGGTCTGGGACTTTCCCACTTTGTGATGGTGCCCATGTAAAGCACAACAAAGCTACCGGAGATAATGTTGGACCTCTGCTATTAAAAAAGCAATAGAAGCTTATGGTATTTTTGAATTTATGATCATGTTTTTTATGTGCTTAATCGCCTTCAAATATTAATCGTCCAAACATATCTTTCCATCTAAACCTTTTCATATAGAGCATGCCCAACATGTAGTTGCTATTTATCTTGATCGCTTTTAATATTGACAACATGATATTGCTGATTTTATGTAACATTGTTCTAGATCAATGTATTATGTATACATCGGTCTAATTGTGATTCTTGAAAGCCCTCGGTTTGGTTGTTTTGACGTTAAATCTCCATATACTTGTAGATTACTGTTAGGAGTTAGCACACAAGTTACATATTATAAATGGAGGAAATTTATGTGTTTGGTCAAATATTTGTAAGCATGCTATAAGTACTGTGAAGCTGTTAATTGGCTGGGACATGGTATTTGCGTAGGTACGTAGCTTCATAGGTGGGTTTGGTTGGGCGAAGTGTATACTTCTCGTGGTCTAAACGGGATGGAGAAAATACCTAAATGGTAGAACTGGTCACAGGGTTAGGTTGTTACTTGTTTCATGATTAGTTATTGCTGCATCAGCATCGTCTCGTGCTCGTGTGAGCTGACGAAAGATGTAGTTGTTTTAGCCTTTTTTTAGTTGGGTTAACTTAAAGTCGAATACTGGATAGCTGGAGGTTCTTACCCGATCTCTGTTACAAATTCATCTCGCTTCATGATACATTATCAGTGTGTTTGGTTTGTGAGTTAGTAATGAATTATTACCAAAGGGCATATGGCGTTACCAACTCTTAAGTGGTGAGATTTTAAGTTTTGTCATGAATAAATGGTGTGGTTTAAGAGTAAATTAGTTTATGCGTAAGTTAATCTTTAAAGAATGAATGCATAGCTATTGTATGGGCCAATTATCTTTTTTCTTTTCTCTTTATATTTCAAACCTAAGCACATATATCTCATTTTCAAACCAAACAATATTTAAGTTTTATATCACAGGTTGATTGTTAAGTAATATATTGCAACTATTCAACTAACCAGTTCACTTCTAGAGTAAAGTGTTTGATGTTATTCACCTTTTTGTTTGGTTTAAATATTTGAAATTGACAAACTGGACTCAAATGTGTTAAAGATCATTCATTTCCTACTTAGTAACGTTAAAATAAACTTGTTAAATATATACCAGTAGGCTAAATTTACCAATTATATTATTGAATGGACATTTTTTATTATTATTTAATATCAGGTCCAGAATCAAGTGGATGAAATTGAGTAATAATTATCAGCTGAGCCAAAGTTGAAATTTTGAGTGGGAACTTGGTTTATAGGTTAAACTGAGTTAGTATTCATCATTTTTGGTTTTAAGTTCACGATTTATGATAGATTGATGAGTGATGACTTTAGAGTTGAATCTTTAACTCAAATTCAAAAATTACAATTAAGGTTTATAACATAATGTTAACATAATGTTGATGCAAGATGCCCGCATTTCTAAAAACGATAAAAATGTCGGGATAAAGACAGGATAAAGGAAAAGTTGATAACCATTGAAAGAATATTTATTTGTTTGGATGTTTAGTTGTTACTTATTAGTGCTTTATGGTAAAAGTTTTTATTCCACACAAGTAGATGCTTGGGTCCCATGAAAAAGCCAACATTTACTCAATGTACCAAACAAATGTTTTCCAAGAGTAAATTTGGCTTGTCCAAATGTAGTTACACGATTAATAATATTTTCACTCATAAATATATAAAAGTAGCCTACTGTGAATGCTTTTATGCTTGTAATACCATCCCAATGGACTTTTTATGGATGGATGCGAGATTGGCGTTCTTCGGCATGAGCGCAACGCAAGGACGTCGCCTTCTTTCACGTTTAATTTCTTTTAAAATTCATCATCATATATTGTTCTATTTACCTTTACTTCTTTCACATTTAATATTTTAAAAAGTTCGTCATAATACATTGTTGTATTTACCTTTAATAATCAAGACCTATAAAACAAATATGTTGCTTACTTAAACAAATCATATAATCGAAGATATCCAAGGACCATTTGAATTAGATAGACCTATATATGTTCTTTCTTTTATGTGGTGATTTGGTATCATATCCTAGGACCGTTTGAATCAGAAACAATAACTTAATCATGTTAATTTTTTATTATATGTATATACTTTTATTGTAACAAGAAAAACATAGATAACTTGATGCCGCTACACGCACCCACTTTCACGTATATGGTGACCCTCTCTACAATTAAAAAAAGTAATATCCCTCTCATGATAAGGATACAATGAGTACACGAGAGGTGCGTTTAGCATCTCTCCTCTAGGACCGGAAGATACATACAATCAAAAAATATTTGCGGTACCAGTCGCTAGAGGTGTACCAAAAACCGGTAAAAAAACCGAACCGGCTTGAAAAAAAATTGTTTTGGTAGCCCGACCAGAACTGGCGGTTTGTATACTGGTTTGGTAGCCCTGCACCCTAAACCAGTTTATAAACGGGTTTCAATTAAAAAAGTGCGGTTAAACCTGTTTACAAACCGATCCAAACCGATTTGAGCGGTTTGAAGATTATTGATGAAAACATGTTTGAAACTGAACCGGTATTAAAAAAACCGGTTTGTACATATTAAAAAACCCGGTCCGGTTTAAAAACATAACCAGTTTGGCAAAAAAAAAACGGTTTGTACACCTCTACCGTTCACGACTCACGAGCATATTTTGGGTGAAAACGTGACGGGCTGATTTGGGCCCACTTGGAAACGGACCAGCTGTCTACACCCATAACTACAGGCCCACAACTTTACTACGTCCCATTACACCCTATTTACTATGTCGTTTTCCGGAATTGATTTCCACATGCTCCCCTAATTTAATTGATTTACTCTTATCACGACATCACTTCTTATTAAATTGCTTTGCTTTGTGAGTTTGTGGTGTAGGATGCCCTGTAAATCACTTCCGATAATAATCGAAACTTTATCGTGATTTGACTTTAGCTGTACTCTCAACGAATGTGAAGATGTTTATGTATATATAGCGCACATGTTACATCTCCATTGTGTGCAACACCATGGCCCATGGGCTCGATCCTCATGGCATGTCGAATGTCTCATCATAAGCACGAGTCACATTAAGCACACTTGTAAAAACGTCAAAGTAGATATGTTCACAATTGAAAAGGTTAATCTGCTCAAAGTAAAAACGTCAAAGAGTGAAACCAAAAGTTTGTTTAATTATTGGTTTATTAGAAGTAGATAATTATTAGTTTATTCATTTGAGTTTGTATTGCGCTAGGAGTTAGTTTGCTTATTTATTTGATTTTTTACGGAATGTATTTAATTATTTCAATATTATTTGAGTTGAGTTATAACTAGTTTATGTCTCTATAAATATAAGGTTATGTATTCAATTTTATTTGTCGAATTCAATAATAAGAAAAACAGTCACCTTAAATTTACATGTTTACATATATTTTCGGGTTTTAATTAATTACTCCAGTAGTTTGTGATAAATTTGCACCTTGAAAGACGATGACTAATACTAGTTTTAACTAAATTTGACCGTCAATGAGTCATAGATCAACTGGTTTAGGAGAAGGTATCTTATAACTTTCCAAAGTAAAGGTTATGGGTTGGAGTCTCACTAGGTGTAATATTCTCCAAGTGGGCCAAAGGTTTTACCACAGTGAGTCTTTGGGTGATGGGTTTCCCTTGGAATTGTGAGCGAGCCGGGTTACAAGCGTTGTCTGTGTTCGCGACCGTTGTGACCTTACGCCAATAAAGTAAATAACTTGGAAAGTTGGCAAAAGCCATTTGGCATTTCTCTCGTTAACCGTTATTGTCAGAGATTAAAGGGCACATGCTCACAAGTTTGCATGAGGTCCTATAGCCACGTGCCTCTCACATGAACATTAGTTGCAGTGTCGTAAATGACACCTTCAACGTGTCATCTCGTTAATATCTTTCACCCCACTATTTGTCTTGTATGTTCACTCGGTCGAGTAGAACTTACACCTGCCGGTAAAAGTTAGATTCTTACTTTGTCGGTTGCTATTGGTTACCGGTAACCCCACTCCACACGCCAGTGCTACATAAATCATCCAACTGTTTCTGCTAATGACATAACTACCCTTCCGTTAGTCGGTTACATATATCAGAAAAATTATTAGTTTAAACAATCAATATTTGTCAACCTCGGATTAGCCTCACAATCAATATTCAAACCCAGACTTTCAATAAAATAGTTTAAAATAGTTTGGAGTTAGAGCAAGGTAAATATATCGTTAAAAAAATAAAGATGAATTGTCGTTTTTTTTACTGTGATTTGGTCATATTTGAAATTTTTATTCAAAAAGGTTTTTTCTTACATTTGGCATCCAATATTTGAAAAAGTTGAAACTTTCATCCAAAAACATGAATTCTATGGTAAAAAATTTTATTAACAACAACTAAAAACATAAATTAAGATTTCGTTTTTATATAAAAATTTACGTAAGCACCCTTTTTAAGATGAATATTTAACATTTTAAAACAATATAGGTAAGATTTTTGGATGAAAATGACAACGTTTTTTAAAACTTGAGGAGTCAAATGCAAGAAAAAATATTTTTGGATGAAAATGACAAATGTGATTAAACCACGTGGAGGAAAATGACAATTAACTCAAAAAATAAATATATATTTAAAACTTTAAGCATGATATAGTTTGATGACCCGAAGAACTAAAGTAAAAAGGTTATAGTTTGATGATTTCTAGTTAAAAGTTCATAATTTTGAATTAGTAGCTGCTATAAGACATGGAAATTATCTACCAAACAACCAAGAAGAAACACATAATAAAACAAGTATTATTAAAGTGATTTTGTGTATTACTATAACGAGGTAAAAGAATAATCACCTACAGAGGTAAACCTTATTTACAAATTTGCCACATGACTATAAAAGAATATTTAGAGTTCAGCAAAGTATAATGTTCAACTTTTTAAGCATGCGAAAATTGGGGCTGAGTGGCTGACTTCATTTGCCGTTGAATGTTTCTTTTGGTAATTTCACTAAATTGAAATTTAATATTAAATCACCTGTGTTGTTGTGCTAAAGCTTGTACCGTTCTCCTCTGGTGAAATCCGTCAATGGTATATGATATGGTAGCAAGTTAGGTACAAATTATTTTTTTAAGGTGCTATTAATTTAGTTCACTGACTACCACTCGTAAAGACGTTTATTTAACATGTATGGTGAAGTATATGTTCAACTTTAGTTATATATGATAAACCCTTTTTTACACTTAATTGCAATTTTGCCAAAAGCGTTTTGGTTCCATCTTAACATCTACACCTCAATTATTTTCAGACTAGAATGCAAAATGTATCCGTATCTTTTTTATTTTAATTACGTAAACAAATACTTTCTTTTAAGATTCAAAAATAAGATAAATTTTTGATAATTCATTCACAACTCATTCCTCATATTTATCCATATAATTACACTAAAAATCATTATTTTTTATCTTTCCATTACGACTCTATCACTATTTTTCTCTCTGCTCCACTCACAACCACTTAAAATATATTAAAAACATTATAAAGTTTTAAACAATGTTTCTTAAAAATACAGATTAAACTGTAAATTTTCTATATTTTTTACTTACAATATATAATATAATAAATACACTCGCATAAATTTAAAAAACAGATTGGGTATGTTCTAATATTACTCTTTTTCACAACAGGCACTATATCGTCAATTGTAAAACGTGAAGGTTGATTATGTAATTCAATTATTGACTCAAACCGATAGAATAATACGGCATCCTATATCTTCTCAACCAATAATTCCCACTTTCCCATTCTCTCTCAATCTGCCACCCCTAAACCACCATTCATCACCACCCTAAAACCCCACCTTACAATCCGGCTTAACTCGCCGGAAACACCTCAATTCACAACTCTCATGCTTCCTATCTCCAACACACCCACTTCACCCCATAAACCCCAAAACCAGAACTACATCGGAAAAACTCCTTCACTTCACTCAAACCTCATCTCCCTCGCACATGGCTTATCTTCTTCGTCTTCTTCCTCCAGATCCTCCTCCTCTTAATCGCTCGCAGTTTCCACATATCCACCACCGTAATCAACCGCCACCACCTCCCTGTATACTCTCCAATCGCAACAGTGTACCGCGATAATAGCGAATGCCCGTCCGGTAAGGTATACGTTTATAATCTGCCATCGTATTTTAACACTGAGTTGTTAGAAAATTGTCATGAATTAAACCCTTGGGGATCCCGTTGCGATACGTATTCGAATGACGGGCTTGGGCGGAGGGCTACGAAGCTCGCCGGAGTTATACCGGAGAGTCTCGCCGGAGCGTGGTTTTGGACGGATCAATTCGCATCGGAGATTATTTTTCATAATCGGATGCTGAATTACCGATGTAGAACGTTAGACCCTCAATCCGCAACAGCGTACTACATTCCGTTTTACGCTGGACTTGCTGTCGGAAAATATCTATGGACGAATAATTACACTGCGGAGGATCGTGATCGTCACTGTCAGATGATGCTCAAGTGGGTTCATGATCAACCGTACTGGAAGAAATCGGACGGTTGGGATCATTTCATTACGATGGGTCGCATTACATGGGATTTCCGTCGGTCTAAGGAAGAAGGTTGGGGGTCTAGATGCATCTATTTACCGGGTATGAGAAACATCACACGTCTCCTGATTGAACGCAACTCGTGGGACTATTTTGACGTCGGTGTACCCTATCCCACCGGATTCCATCCCACTTCTCAATCAGATGTCACCACGTGGCAGGACTTCGTCCGTACACGTGCACGCACCACGCTCTTCTGTTTCGCCGGAGCAACACGTGGCCTCATCAAGAACGATTTCCGTGGGCTGTTGTTGAACCAGTGTTACAACTCGTCGGGTTCTTGTCGGGTCGTGGATTGTGGCGGGTCGAAATGCTCCAACGGGACTTCGTTGATACTTGAATCGTTTCTCGGGTCGGACTTTTGTCTTCAGCCACGTGGCGACAGCTTCACCCGTAGATCCATATTCGACTGTATGATTGCGGGTTCTATACCGGTGTTCTTCTGGAACCGAACCGCTTACTCTCAGTACGAATGGTTCTTGCCGGGTCAACCCGAAAGCTATTCGGTTTTCATCGACAAAAACGAGGTGTTAAATGGGAAATCCATTAAAGGGGTTTTGGAGAATTTTAAGGAAGATGAAGTGAGGAAGATGAGGGAAAAAGTGATAGAATATATCCCAAGGATTGTGTATGCAAAACCACATGAAGGTGTTGAAGGTATGAAAGATGCATTTGATGTGGCTGTGGAGGGGGTTTTGAACAGAGTCAAGGAACAAGAACAAGAGGGATTCAAATGGTAATTATTTATGGCACAAATTCATATGAATATTAATATTTTAGTTTTAGTATTATCGTGAATGAGTTCATGACCATGAGGATGGTAGAAATTAGTTTATAGATATACAACATGTGAGTGGAGTGAATGAGTGATGGTGGTGAAAGTGTAGAACTTCCGAATCATTTGCTAAATGTAGATAACAATAATAGATGGTATGATCCTCCTAGTTACATTCTTGGCACTATATATGATATTGTTTTTTTTTTTTTTTTATGTGTCTATTGTTAATGTAACTTAGAGGTGTTTACACATAAAGTGTGCTTTTGTATTCTGTTTGATTTATTACTTACAGGGACTAATCTTTCCTGAATTATGAATGGTGTAACGTATATTATGGATTTAATTATGCGAATGCAGTAAAATTTTGATCTTTTAAATTATAAGATTTGGGTAGCTTCAACTTATTTTAAGTGTTGTTTGTTTGTTTCACAACACCACCATTGTATATACCATCATCTATTATTCAAGCATTGTTGCTTACAGTTAAGACTCTTAATTCAAATTTTCTTCTCAACTTATTCTCACACTAAACGTTCACACTAAGAAATCATTTTTATTCATGCAAGGCTCATGGATTTCTTGTTTTGTAGATCTATTTCTAGCCTTTATAGATCCATTTCTGGCATGATCTACGGTAGTCGTCATCTCCTTACATTGCTCCTTGGCCATAACCTTTAAGTTGTTAGTCTTACAGTGATAACCAACTTTCATTACAACTCTCAACTACTATAGTTATCAAATCCTCTAATTTATCCATACAGTGCTTTTATTTGTTGTATGATAGAAGTGCAAGGCACTGACCGTATATATGATGAATTGGACGGACAACCCAATAATAAAAATTTAAAGACACTTTGGATACCATCCAGGTATAAAAAGGTAGTTGGTTATAGTTTAGGAGGCTTCATAATAGTAGTATTGGTAGTTAGATACTGTGTATTATTTTTCTCCATCGAGAATCTCATAGTTGTATAAATGTATTTTTGTTGGGATAATTAACCAAAGGCCCTTTGCTTCACTGTCATTACGTTAGGTTCGCGTCTCTTTCACCCCATCAACCCAAATTCAAACGGGGTTGTCGGGTTTCGCGTGTCTTCGTCGGATTCGAGTTTGATTTTCATCCTATGTTAAAGATATTATACATCATTTCATTCATTTGGAAGTTTGGAACTTCGGCTAATCAATTCTTATGCCAGGAAAATGCGCCATTTAGGCCCATACTCTTGTAAAAGGCCTAAAGTGAGCCCAATCGCTATTTCTCTAACTGCTGAGCCTGGATCTCTTTTAACTTAAGCAACCATGTGATTTTTAAGTTTTAACTCTTCATTAAGAAAGAAAAAGAGATTTTTTAATGTGTTATATTTAAATGGTTAATTCGGAACAAATTAAATTGTATAGTCAAGACATTACAGCTAAAAGTACTTGTGTTTTAGACTTTTTCTCAACAAAAATTCATATGATGCATTTATCACGTACCAACTTTTTATTAATGCATAGTGTTTTTTTGTTAGTAGTAAAAAGTTAATAAATATCATTTGTCAGGCAAGAAGAAATAAAGTAGTATCATATGCATTAAGATAAGTACCTTTAGCTACACTAAAGTATTTTAACAGACGAAAGTTGTAAATAATAGTAATTAAATATGACAAGAAGAGTAAAAAAGGTTAATACATCTACGTAGAGTTCTAAATTGACTATGAGTAACCCTAAATGCTAACTATGCGTTAACATTATCAGTATTTGAGAACCTATACTTTGATTGAACTTTTCCCACTTAATTGTACTTATGCTTTGTCAGGTAATATGGTATCTATGATGCTTTATTTCTCTCTCCCATAATAAAATAAAACATTATGAACAAATACATTTTATCTGTAGTCTTTTACTTCAGTTATGTATTAATACATACTTGATGACTTATATTGATTTCAACTGGAAATAACTCGACACCATCATATTCTACTTAAACTCGATGTCACATCATTATCTTTCACTAACTATATTGGTTGCCACTTGCTTTTATTCCATCTTTCGTATGTAAATGTATGTGAGTTGTGCTTGGCGTAAAAGATGGGGGAAGCGTTGATAGTTTATTCCATCATGCTAAGCAAAGAATGTGACACCTTCAAATGATTGGGGGGTATTTTATATTAATTGGATTTATTAATATGTTTTCCGGCCGGAATCGCACCCTACCTATCTAATTTTTCAGCTGGAATCGCACGTTCAATTAACTGAAAAAAACAATTGACTGAGCCTTGAATATAGTCCCTTAAGGTGAAACTTAAATCAACTAGTATTAAGCCCCCCTGCGTAGCAGCGGGGGCGTAAAACTGTATTATTAGTACCAATGGGACACTACCGCAAGTGACCACCAACATCAGAAAAACTCGTATTAAAAAATAAATAAAAAATAAAGAAATGAAATAAAATGAAAAGTAGGTGTAAAAACGTTGAACCACGTAAGAAAAACGTAAAACATATTAAACAATAAGTAATCGATCTAGAACAAGCGCGTTGCGATATGGTCGTTAAACGGGAAAAATATAAGGGTAATAATGTTGAATCATACAAACACGCTATAATTGTTACTCGTAAAATTTATACGGAAACGCAAAACAAATAATTTGTAAAATATGAAAAGTATGGGTCAAAGATGAAAATAAAATAAAATATTAGGGCTAAATTGTAAAAAATGTGAAAGTAATAGGTTAAAATTAAAAAGAATTAAAGTTAAAAAAAATAAAAATAAATACAACTCATTAAACATATAATACAACCTACTAAACATATCAAAATTAATAATTAGTATTATATTAATATCTTATATTTGTAATTGTGTCTCTCTTCAAGCATCTCCGTTTAATCGTTTAGGTTAAACATGATTGGTATCTAGGCAAATAAATATCTAGTGTTTTAACTCTTAGTACATTTTTTTTAGGTCTAGCTTAAATCCAACGGCTCACAACACCAAAGCATGCCCAAAATCCAACGGCCCAAAACCCACCCACAAATCACCGCTATAAATGACCCAAACCCTAAACCTCAACTCCTCCTCTTTCTCCTGTTTCCTTGCTACTGCAACGCAACCGCGTTCATCATCATTCAGCAGGAACAAAGGAGCAAACCTTACCAACAACACCACCCATGCCTTCACTCGCCGATTTGTCTGAAACCCTAGCCCCATCATCTGAATCAAAAGTTAAGAAGATGAAGAACACCGCCTCCGAAACCGCCGGACTCGAATCTTCAAACAAAAAGAAAGAGAAAAAGAGCAAGAAAAGCAAGACCACCCCTCAATCGACGGAAGCTTCATCTGATTCTGAAAAATCCGAGAAGAAGATCAAGCGGAAACGCAAGGCTTCGTCCGATACAGATAACGACGAAGGGAAGAGCGACACCAGTTCTGAATTAGGGGAACCGATTAATGTCAAGGTATTTAGATATTGTTTTTTGTTAATTGTTGTGATGTTAAGTTTATTGTATGTTGATTGATTGCTTTAATGAAGAGTGAGGAGTCTATGAAGAAAAGTAAGAAGAAGAAGATGAAGACGGATGAGAAGGAGGCTGAGAGTATAGAGGAAAACCCTAATGCGGTTTCGAACTTTAGGATCTCTGAGCCGTTGAAGAATGCTTTGAAGGCTAAGGGGATTGAGGCTTTGTTTCCTATTCAAGCTAGGACTTTTGATTCGATTTATGATGGTCTTGATTTAATTGGGAAAGCTAAAACGGGACAGGTACTTTGAATCGCTTTCGAATGTTTTGCTTTACCTGTTATTGTACCAATTTGAGTGATTTAATTAGATTATAAACCACAGTTAATTGGTTTAATGTATCATATACTCACTTAAGGCATCAGAACCATTTGTTAAACAAATATACTTATAGAGTTATGGGTATATGCATGTGTAGTTTGGGAGGGTGTAAGGTGATGAATAGTTTTCAAATGCCTCCTGGCTAACACATTATGCATGTTATGTTGTAACCTCTTGTTTGCTATGTGATTTGAGGTATTTTATTTTTAAATTTCACAGGGTAAAACATTGGCTTTTATTTTGCCCATATTGGAGTCTCTAACTAATGGACAAGAGAAAGCATCACGAAAGACTGGATATGGCAGGTCACCTACAATTCTTGTGCTTTTGCCTACTAGAGAATTGGCCAAGCAGGTACTCGTTTATGTTGGCATGATCTCTCTTGAGTTTTTATGTTATAGTAATGGTTTAATTTCTTATCTATTTGCAAGATAGTTGGGTCAAATTTGTTGTTTTTGTTGTAGGTTTATACAGATTTTAAATACTACGGTGAGGCTGTGGGGTTGACTTCATGTTGTTTGTATGGTGGAGGTGGAGCATCCATTTCTCCTCAAACTGTGCAATTGAAAAGAGGGGTGGATATTGTTGTGGGAGCAGTTGGTCGTGTTAAGGTACTGCTTGACAGCATCTTTCCTTGTCTATTCAATTGTTTTTAACTATAGCATCAGTGTAACTTGTATTTTTATAAGTACTGATTATCTAAACTTAAAATGATGTCTAGGATCACATTGAGAGAGGGAATCTTGACTTATGCTCATTGAAGTTTCGTATCCTTGATGAAGCTGATGAAATGTTGAGACAAGGTTTCGTTGAAGACGTTGAATATATCTTAGGTGGGTGTCATAAAGTATATTTAACTTTTTTTGTTACTTTCTTTAGTTTTTGCATTTGGTTGACTTTAGTTCTTTTCCTTCCCGATTTTAAGGCAAGGTGAATGATGCGACCAAAGTTCAAACGGTTCTGTTTAGTGCAACTTTACCATCTTGGGTGAATCACGTATGTCCTTTGACTGATTCTTATGTATTTTTCACACGGTCTCATTATTTAATTATACATATTTAAGCATATCTGTATTGAGACTCTTCACTCTCTAAATTATTTGGCTCATATGAATCATTTATGTATAATTAGAAATTTAGTATAAAAGGCGTGGTTTAACATCTTTATTTTTCTCTCAGATTGCATCAAAGTTTTTGAAACCAAACAAGAAGATTGTGGATCTTGTTGGTGTTCAGATAATGAAGGCTAGTGAAAGTGTGAGGCACATCATCATGCCTTGCTCTTGGTCAGCAAGATCCCAGGTCATTCCTGATATTATCCGTCATCACAGTGGGTAAGTCAAATTTGGGCAGTCTGAAAATATCTGTGAGTCTGTGACAAGTTTCATAATTTTCTCATTTTGTGTTGCATTTATTTTCAGTGGAGGCCGCACCATTGTTTTCACTGAGACAAAAGATTATTGTTCTGAACTTTCTGGACTGCTGCCCGGGGCACGTCCTCTGCATGGTGACATTCAGCAGTCTGTGCGTGAGGTATATTACTAAATTATACTATATGTTGTATTAAACTTCAGGTAAAACCTTTTCAGGACCAATTTATTATCTTGTATTAAACATAATATCTTTTTAACAGGCTACGCTAGCAGGATTCCGAACAGGCAAGTTTATGACACTAGTTGCCACGAATGTTGCAGCACGAGGACTGGACATCAATGATGTTCAGCTGATCATTCAGGTATGGTAGAAATCAAAATAAAGACTAATAACTTAAATTGCATAGTCGTAGATAACTACGCTTTAACCTGAATTAATTTTCCATGTCTTTTAGTGTGAACCACCACGTGATGTTGAAGACTATATTCACCGTTCAGGGAGGACAGGAAGAGCAGGTAACACCAAATATCTGCTATTTTCTATAATAATCAATCAAAGTGTTTTTGGTGGTTTTAATCTATTAGTTGGGTACTTCAGGGAAGTCTGGTGTTGCTATTACTCTTTATGAGCCAAGGAAGTCAAATATTTCCAAGTTAGAGAGAGAGGCAGGTGTGAAATTTGAACACATCTCTGCTCCTCAACCAGCTGATATTGCTAAAGCTGCCTATTTTCTATCAATAATCACTCAAAGTGTTTTTGGTGGTTTAATCTATTAGTTGGGTACTCCAGGACAGTCTGTGTTGCTGATTACTCTTTATGAGCCAAGGAAGTCAAATATTTCCAAGTTAGAGAGAGAGGCAGGTGTGAAATTTGAACACATCTCTGCTCCTCAACCAGCTGATATTGCTAAAGCTGCTGGTGGGGATGCTGCAGAAGCTATAATTCAAGTTGCTGATAGGTAATAACATAATATTATTGTAACTTATACACCATTTCTATTTGTTTCATGGTTAAAGATATATTTTTTGACATGTTTTACATGTTTTTGAATTTTTATAGTGTGATTCCTGTCTTCAAGTCAGCTGCAGAGGAGTTACTAAATTCTTCTGGCTTAACACCAGTAGAACTGCTTGCAAAAGCGCTTGCCAAGAGCATTGTGAGTTTTGTGCTGTTTTATTTTCTTTTTTATATGATGTGATATACATTTCTTGGTAATTAAATTATAAAATACTTGTTTTCTGCCAGGGGTATACTGAAATTAAACAGAGGTCACTTCTTACATCTATGGAGAACTACGTGACACTTCTTCTTGAGGCCGGAAGACCTGTTTATACACCTTCGTAAGTTTTTTCAATGCCTGCTAACTCTACTGCCATAACCTAAGATGAAATATGTGCCTCACTGTTAATTGGTTTTCAGATTTGCATACGGTGTTTTGAGGAGGTTTATGCCTGAAGAGAAAGTGGAGGCGATTCAAGGTCTTGCACTGACTGCTGATCAAAGAGGTGCTGTCTTTGATGTTGCTGCAGAAGACTTGGACGCTTTCCTTGCTGGTATGACGATCAATTGATAAAATATTTCATTATGTTTTCTATGTTCATTTATAACCTGGAATGGGTATATGCAGGCCAGGAGAATGCTGCAGGTGTAAGCTTAGAGGTGGTTAAAGAACTGCCACAACTGCAAGAAAAGGAGCAGTCAAGGGGAAGATTTGGAAGTGGAGGCGGGTTCTCACGTGGTGGGCGTGGTGGACGTGGTGGTGGCGGCGGCGGGTTCTCACGTGGAGGACGTGGTGGGTTTTCTGATCGCCGGAATGATAGATTTTCTAGAGGCTCTGGTGGTGGTCGTGGGGGCTATAAGAAATGGTAAAGAGCTTCATCTGAATGGTGGGTTTTTTATAGGCTGCCTATTCTCTGAAGCGCTTAAGCAGTTTTGGTATAATGAAAACATAGCCATTGTGGCTCCTAATTATAGTGTCCCTATTCTTGTTATGAGCAGTTTGATTAATTTTTGTTTGTTTTCATTCTTTTTTGGGTTGTTTTTCTTTTTTTATTTCCCTCATTTTTAGTTAAATGTAACGGAGATGTAACAAATAATTGTTAAAACTTCCAGGTTTATTTCCGTTTTATAAGGTTAGGTATTGCAGTGTACTCTCACAGAGGAGGCTTGAGGGGCTTTTTGCTGTGGCTGGCTCGCCCTCAGAAAACCACTCCCCTCTTCCATTATAGTGGACCGGTGTGAGGGGTTCACGAGTAAATAAATTAGACTTTTATCGAGATATATATAAACTAGTGTATCTGTACATAATTTGTTTAATCTATATATCTAAATATGTTTAATTAGTAGTAACCAAGATGTAAACATGTTAATTGGGTTTGTAGGGCGTGATAAACGGGTTAAACATGTGGTAAACAGGTTGGCAGATTGTTTTATTAAATTAAACAAAATGTAAATAAGAAAAGGACCCCTCTATTTTTCCCAATATAAATCTATGAACTTAAAATCATAAAACAAACAATCATATCAATTGCTCCGAAGGTGTGTCCATTTCTCATTTAGTAACACTCTACAATCAATTGAGGTGACGCATTTGCTCCGTCAAGTCGATAAACTTGTGTAAAGCAACGAAGCATTCAACGTTTGCTATATTAAAATTATAATTAAAATACAAGCTATCCATCCCTAAACGGAACTCCAAATTAATTTATTCACCACATTGCCCCTCCACCACGCTATTACACTTCTATTTCTCTCATCATTTTCTTCTGCAATTCTCTTGTTGATCACTACAAACACAGTATCATGTTTCTCTTATTATCTATAACAGTATTCATTCTCACTGGACTCATGGTTTCACCATCCTTCATGCTCCCGATTATCGGACTTTTTGCCTCACTTATGGTCCTACTATTGGCTCTAGTGTTCGTACCTTACTTTACAGAACTCATGTTCACCGATCACCGGCCGCCGGTGGTCGGACCAATAACCCATCAACTCATACACTTCAACGAGCTTTACGATTACATGACATCACTTGCTAAAAAACATCACACTTTCCGTTTCATCACACCTTCACACAGTGAAGTCTATACTACTGATCCTCTTAACGTCGAGTACATACTCAAGACCAATTTTGCAAATTACAACAAGGTATTATTGTTATTTTTAAGGGTTTATTGTTGATTGGTTTGATCGTTGACATCGTGTACCTGCAATTCGGTGATAGGGGGAGTATAATAATGGTATAATGAGGGATCTTTTCGGGGAGGGGATATTTGCAGTGGATGGGGATAGATGGCGTCATCAACGGAAGCTTGCTAGTTTTGAGTTCTCAACGAAGAATTTAAGGGATTTTAGCTCTGTTATTTTCAGGTCCAATGGGGCTAAATTGGCCAAACGGATTTCATCACTAGCAGATGCTGAGAAAATGATGAATTTGCAGGTGAGAAATTGACTTCAGGATGATGAGTTCGTACAGTTCTGTTTTGTTTTGATTTGATTGATTTCTGGGTTGTTTTGGTTTAGGATTTGTTGATGAAATCTACTTTGGATTCAATATTCAAGGTGGGATTTGGGTTTGATCTTGATACTCTTTCGGGGTTGGATGAGGCTAGTAATCGCTTTATGAAAGCGTTTGATGAGTCGAATAGTTTAGTCTTTTGGCGATTTGTCGATCTTCTGTGGAAGATAAAGAGATATTTTAACATTGGTTCGGAAGCTGATCTTAAACAAAACATCAGAATTGTTGACGAATTTGTGTACGAATTGATACGAAACAAGAGGGAGCAGATGAAAGACACAAATCATCATGTGGGTAAACTCGTTCTTTTCCCAGTTGAAATTGAATGTTTTTTCGTCAGGATTAATTAGTGATTTTTTTATTATGATAATAGAGGGATAAAGAAGATATATTATCAAGATTTTTGATGGAAAGTGAAAAGGATCCAGAGAATATGAACGATAAGTATCTGCGTGACATATCCCTGAGTTTTGTGATTGCTGGAAAAGATACATCTGCAAACACCCTCACATGGTTCTTTTACATGCTTTGCAAGCATCCATTGATTCAACAAAAGATTGCAGAAGAAGTGAAAACAGCCACAGAAGCTGAAGATGATACATCTATGGATGAATTTGGGCTCAAATTAACTGAAGCTGCACTGGAGAAAATGCATTATCTTCATGCAGCGTTATCAGAGACTCTCAGGCTTTACCCTGCAGTTCCATTGGTAAGTTTGACTACTAATTTGATGCTTCAAATACTATAATGTCATCTAATACATTTCATTTTTGGTTAAATTTTTGTTTTTAATTTATAATTAAAAAATTATTCATATCAGGATGGCAAGAGTGCTGTGGAAGACGATGTCCTTCCTGATGGGTTTAAGATCAAGAAAGGAGACGGTGTAGCTTATATTCCGTATCCAATGGGAAGGATGACTTACATTTGGGGAGAAGACGCAGAGGAGTTCAGACCAGAAAGATGGCTCAACAATGGTGTTTTTCAACTTGAAAGTCCTTTTAAGTTCACTGCTTTTCAGGTATGACGATGTTCACAAATATTTAAACGGGCTAGTTGATTTCAAACTCTTTCATATATGTATGTTTGTTTGTTTAGGGGGGCCCAAGAATATGCTTGGGGAAGGAGTTTGCTTATAGACAGATGAAGATATTGGCTGCTTTTCTTGTTTATTTCTTTAAGTTCAAACTGGTGGATGAGAGTAAAGAAGCTACATATCAAACCATGTTCACTCTACACATGGATAAAGGACTTCATTTGTATGCTTTTCATCGTTTCTAGCAACAAAGATGTATGCCTACTGTGAAATCTGTCACACCTTATAGGATATTATCAAATTTACAGTGCTGTTTATAAAAGTTGATACATACCATTTTGTTTTAGAATTCCCTTTTTGCGGCTTTCTTTCATAAACTAGTACTTAACTACAAATGCGCGACTGTTCTATTCTATGTGGTAATTTTTACATTTTGTATGCGGGGCCTAAAGTCTAGACGGTGCGACAGAGCAATAATTAGTCTTTCAGTCAGTTTTATATGCTTTGATGTGAGAGGATTCAGTCATAGCACTGATGTCAAGTTAACCAAAGTTGTGCTTGACGATATGCATTGTTTACATACAATGTCAACCGAAATTCTTAGGCTCTTTCCTGCTGTTCCCTTGGTAAATATCACCTACTCAAAGGTTCAAATATTATGCTGGTGTATATTTATATAGCACAGTGTTTTGATTATTGTATTAGGGTTGAAAGATTACGAGAAAGAGTAGGCCATATGGTGTATCCTACGCGAAGGATGATGCGTATTTGGGGAGAAGACGCAGGAATTTGGTTCCATTTGAGAATGGTGTCATTTGACTTGAAAGTCCTTTCAGGATCACCAGTTGGGCTAGTTTGGGTTTAGCCAGTAAAAGTCAAAAACCAGTTTTTGTTTGAATCATGTTGGGTTTGGAACCGGTTCTCGAGGCACCGGGGTCCAAGGCACCACAAACATCTAGGTTGTTAGAAAAATTACGGAGGTCACATATGTTTGCACCATCAGGTGCAATCATTCAACATTTGCAAATATACCATTTTGTCCATCCGACATATCACGCTACGGTATTAGAGGGAAGTAATGGACACGGTATGGGACGTGAAAGAGGAGGGGCATCTCGGTACCGCATGGGAGCACCGCCCCGCTTTCCTCAGTAGTTGACGACAGCAAGACCTTCAGCACTCTAGTGCCGTCACAGTACTCCATCACACACACAACTTGTACATTGTTCTATAAAGCTTATACTAAACATTAAATCTTAATTTAAATTAAATATTGGATGAGAGAGTGTTCGAGAAAAATATAAGATTATATCAGTAGTTTAATGAAAGTTAGAAAGAGTTAGAAAGACAAAAGTAAATAAAAATAATATAACGTGTATGTTAGAGAGTTAGAAAGACAAGTAGTAATATATGATGTGACGTATATGTTAGAGAGATTGAGGGATGACTCCCTCTCCCATACAGTTATCTTTCATTTTCTTCTCCAACTCTCTAAAATCTAAACTGAAGAGAAGTTGATAATTCACACACAACATGAGGTTTCTCTTATTATCTCTTACAGTATGCATTCTCACAGGATTTATGGTTTCATCATCTTTCATGCTGGCAATCATCGGACTTCTTGCCGTTCTTTTGGTTGTATTCTTGGCTCTAGTGTTTGTACCTTACCTCGCCGGATTAATGTTTCCCGATCACCGACCGCCGGTGGTCGGACCCATAAGTGATGAACTGATACACTTTCACGAGCTTTACGATTACATGACATCACTTGCTAAGAAACATCCCACTTTTCGTTTCATCGCACCTTCACACAGTGAAGTCTATACTGCTGATCCTGCTAATGTTGAGTACATACTCAAGACCAATTTTGCAAATTACACCAAGGTAGCATTATTATAATTTAAAGGTTTACTATCAGTTGCTTTAAACGTAGATTTCTTATGCATGCAATATTGGTGGGCAGGGTGGGCGTAATTATGGTATAATGAGGGATCTTTTCGGTGATGGTATTTTCGCGGTGGATGGAGATAAATGGCGCCATCAACGGAAGCTTGCAAGCTTAGAGTTCTCAACGAAGAATTTAAGGGATTTTAGTTCTGTTATTTTCAGGTCTAATGGTGTTAAACTTGCCAAAAAGATTGCATTACTAGCAGCTGGTGAGAAATCAATGAATATGCAGGTAAGGATTTGACTTCGGAATGAGGAGTTTAAGAGATTTTACTACTGTTTTGGTTTGATTTGATATTTGGGTTGTTTTGGTTTAGGATTTGTTGATGAAATCTACTTTGGATTCAATATTCAAGGTGGGATTTGGGTTCGATCTTGATACTCTATCAGGGTTGGATGAGGCAAGTAATCGGTTTATGAAAGCATTTGATGAGTCCAATAGTTTAGTCTTTTGGCGCTATTTTGATCCTCTGTGGAAGGTAAAGAGATATTTAAACATTGGTTCGGAAGCTGATCTTAAACTACATATCAGAATCGTGGACGACTTTGTGTACAGATTGATAGAAAGCAAGAGGGACCAGATGACAAACAAGAATCTGCATGTGGGTAAACTTGTTCTTTTCCAGTTGAAACTGTGAACCTTTTTCATAATGCTTATTAATGTTTGATTTCACCATGATAATAGAGAGATAAAGAGGATATATTATCAAGATTTTTGATGGAAAGTGAAAACGATCCAGAGAATATGAACGATAAGTATCTGCGTGACATATCCCTGAGTTTTGTGATTGCTGGAAAGGATACAACTGCAAACACTCTCACATGGTTCTTTTACATGCTCTGCAAGCATCCATTGATTCAACAAAAGATTGCAGAAGAAGTGAAAACAGCCACACAAGCTGATAATGATACGTCTATGGATGAATTCGAGCTCAAGTTAACGGATGCTGCACTTGAGAAAATGCATTATCTTCATGCAGCTTTATCAGAGACTCTAAGGCTATACCCTGCAGTTCCATTGGCAAATTCAACTACTAATTTTTTGCTTCAAAGCCTATACTGTTATCTAACACCTCTATCTCTTTTAGTTAGGTATTTATTTATTTTTATATTTTATAAAATTCATATCAGGATGGCAAGAAGGCTATGAAAGATGATGTTCTTCCTGATGGGTTAAAGATAAAAAAGTTAGACGGTGTGGCTTATATTGCGTATCCAATGGGAAGGATGACTTACATTTGGGGAGATGATGCAGAGGAGTTCAGACCAGAAAGATGGCTCAACAATGGTGTTTTTCGACCCGAAAGTCCTTTTAAGTTCACTGCTTTTCAGGTATGATGATATCCGCAAGTCTTAAACAGGCTAGGTGTTGGCCCTAAATTGTTATAATAACATAAGAACAATCGGATTTGGTTTATCTCCCCAGTAAACAACTCTAAGAATTTTATTAAGAACAAACCAAACTTTACAATGACTCCTAAACCATATATTTATACTAAATACGTTTGCTAACGAAGTCAACTTAACCTATAAGACTCGTAATCTAATACAGAAACAACTCTACTAACTCCTTACCAAACAAAACCAAATCAAACAAAATCTTCCAGTCAATTATTTTCTAATTTTCCTCCTACAATTTCAACTTTAAACCCTTTGACTTTCATAACTTTGTTCAAACTAACCTTTCACATGTGAAATCAAGATTAAACTTTCAACATCAAACTCTTTCATATATGTATGTTTGTTTGTTTAGGGCGGGCCAAGGATATGCTTAGGGAAGGAATTTGCTTATAGACAGATGAAGATATTGGCTGCTTTTCTTGTTTATTTCTTTAAGTTCAAACTGGTGGATGAGAATAAAGAAGCAACATATCGAACCATGTTCACTCTACACATGGACAATGGACTTCATTTGTATGCTTTTCATCGTTCCTAGCAACAAAAATGTATGCCTACTGTAGCTATTATCCAAGAAATGAAAGCAATGTAACACTTGGACACATTCTGGCAGTAAATCTTATTATGAAGATTTAAGTACATTTTTATAAATTCTTACCGGTGTAGAAGAATCCTTCAGGCGTAAAACTTACCTTGCGTATTCTCCAAATTAACTAACTTAGAAAATACTATATAATTTTACACCATATGGTATTATCATATTTTATAGGAAAAATGGTAGTAAGTGGATTCAAGTAGATTTTTAGAAAATGTTATCAGGGCAGAAGAATCTCAGGCATTAAACTTACTTCGTGTATTCTCCAAATCAACTTTGTATATACTATATGATTTTACACTATATGGTATTTTAATTGTCAAACATTGGGAGCTTTATTGTCAAACATTGGGAGCTTTATTTTAATTGTTTTGTGATGAGCATTTCAACTAGCATTTCTTCCCTGCATGCAAAATTGCAAAGAGACCAAATAAACAAAGATAAAGATGATACGACTCCATACCATAAACAATATAATTGAACATAAAAACCTAAACTGACTTCATTGGTCAAAACCAAAAAGTAGTCAACTGGTCATCTTTGCATTTAACAAAATTTTCAGTTAACCACAAGATTGTTCATTTCAAACGTACAAAGTAATGTACAAGAAATTGCGTTAGAAATAAACCTCTCCAGCTGCAATGTGGCTTCCATCATGAGATACAGCAACACGGCTCAAAGGCTTGTGCGAGCGATTATATGGACCTAATGGGTCAGGTCATGATCTCAACTGTTTGAACCCTTGAACAAACTGCTTAGAAAAATTTGGCTCTGAGTTTGATTTGATCTGGTTTTTTAAATAGCACAGACCTCTAATCTACTTCTAAATCTACACTGTTGTCCATCATGGGACTTGAATCATCAACCACTTAACTAGTACCAGAGATATTGTTTTCTGAATGGAACAATAAGTAGAGAAAGTTTAAAGATCTCTTTTGTATAACTAATTCATGTTCGCTTAATTGGAACCTTTTTCTTGAGAAGTTTCTTATCTCTTACACCATCATACAACAGTTCATATGCATAATAAGTAATATGACTCTTCCTTAACAAGTCTTCTACAACAATCTTTGGAGCCGCCACCGCCCTTTTATCTGCTTCAAATATGGTTTTTACAGTATCCGGGACTACATCTTCCTGCACCATGATGTCAATAATACTGACTGCTTCATGCACTCTGTGCTTCACACACAGACAATTTATCACCTGCCCAAATGTTGCAAGTGTTGGTATGAACCCATGTTTGATTTTCTCAAGAAGAAACTTGTAGCCGGTGTCAACATCTCCTGTTTTGCAATACCCATCAATCATGCAACGGAAAGTGTACTTATCTGGTGTGCAGCCATGGTCAGGCATCTCATCGAACAACTTCTGTGCAATATCCATCTTTTGCTTCTCACTAAAAGCTTTGATCATGATATTAAAAGTAGGAGTTGTGTGCGAAATGTTGCGTTGGTTCTTTTCTCGAAAGAGATCATAAGCTCCTTCAAGATCTCCATTCTCACAATATCCATTCATCAATGTGCTATAGCTAACTTCATCAGGAGCTACACCACTTTTCTCCATTTCCCTGAAGATTTCAGTCGCTTTTGCCAAATTTCGACCTTTACAAAGGCTTTCAATCAATGTGTTGTAAGTAATCACATTTGGAACAAAACCCTTGTCCACCATTTCTTTAAAAGTTCCAATCACATTATCAAATTTTGTAGTCTTGCAAAGTCCATTTAACACAGTGTTATACGTGATTGCATCAGGTGTCACATTATAATCCCACATGCTATTCATAATGTCAATAGCATCGTTCATCTTTAACTGCTTACAGTACCCATCAATCATAGTATTAAACGTGTAAATATCAGGAATGAAACCTTTAGCCAACGCATCATTCATGAGGATATTAGCATCTGACACACAACCCATCTTGCATAACCCATCAATCAATAGATTATAAGTCCATATGTCAGGACAGCAACCGTTGTTTGGCATTTCTTCCTTTAGCTCCAATGCTTGCAGAATAAGTCCCTGTTTAGACAAACCTTTGATTAACGTGTTGTACATAAATGTAGTCGGTTTCACACCTTTACTCAAACCATCTCTAAAAGCACCCATGGCCCTATCTATATCACCATCTTGGCAAGATCCATAGATCAGAGAGCAATAAGTAAACTTATCAGGTTTGAACCCCTTGAATACTGCATCATTTAGAATCTTGCAAGCTTTTTCCATCATACCAAGTTTGCAAAATCCGTCAATAATACTGTTATATGTGAAATCATCAGGTTCAAGCCCCTGATTGATCATGTTTCTCAAGTACCGTTCGGCCTCCACAACCTTTGAGTTCTTGCATAAACCACATATAAGTGTATTAAAGGTCACCACATCAGGTGTTAAATTTTCTCCATCAGCACAGTCCAACATCCTTGCAGCCTCTGCAATCTGTTTAGTCTTGCATAGACCTTGAACGAAGATATTGAACGTGAAAACATTTGGGGACAAACCCCTCTTCAACACCTTGCCAAAAAGCCTCTCACTTTCTTGAACATCCCCCTTTTTGCAAAGTTTATGTATAAGTTTATTAAAAGTAACAACATTAGGAAAGATACTTCTTTCAAGCATTTCATCAAACAGTTTATGTGCATCAATTTGATTGTCTTCTTCATAGAAACCGCCTATCACCGTACAATACGCAACCGAATTGAACTCGCACCCGAGTCCAGACATGTTCTTGAGAAGTCTAAGAGCAGCAAGAGATCTTTTTGTTTTACAAAAGGACTTGATCCTGATCGTAAAAGTATAAACATCTGGAACGACCCCTTTATCTTTCATTCGCATATAAACCTTGTGGGCTTGATCAAAGTACCCAAACTCAACCAATATGTTCATGATTGCATTATACGAATGAACACCCGGTTCACAGTTATAAAAATCCATTCTTTCAAAAACATTAACAGCTTCTTGAACCTTTCCATTTCTGCCATAACTTTTCATGGCGAATACATAAGCTCCTTCTAACAACCGATTATCAATATCGGCTCTCATTTGTGTAAACACACCTTCCATTGCTTCAAATTCACCATGATTACCAAGGTTTTCGATCATACACTTGTAAGTTATAAGATTATGGTTAAACCCATCTTTAATTTTGACAGAATTGAACATTTCGAGTGCTCTGATTGGGTCTTTTTGGCATTTCAGAACAGCAACTACATGTTTCGTAAGTAAATTGCGACTCATCGGATGTGGTTAAGGTTTGCATACATAGTATAAATCATAGTAATTGATGAGCAGGGCGACTCAAACCGTACGTGAGATATGTATTTCAGAGAGAGGTGTAACGAAAGTGAAATAATATATACCTCAAATCAAACATTGTGTTTGTTCGCCTCTATCATATTCAGTACCTTTTTTGTAACTTAAAAAAAGGTGTTCCATATAAATCAAGAATATAATCTGGGCTAAGCTTGAGTAATCTACAAAATCATCACAGATCGACAACCTTTCATTCTACAAAATCATCACAGATGATATTCTTGTAAGCTTGAGTACTCTTTCTTTAGAACTATAGTTGTAAACTTTGTTTCTTTTTTCTTTTTCCTGATGTGCGTTAAGCAAACTAACAGAAGTAGGGTATATACAACTTGGAGCAAAAAAAAAGAAAAAGAAAAAATGGTTACAAAAATCTTAAATCATGAAAAGAACTGATTTGATACCCTATTGCTAAATATACCAGGCAAACGAAGGGTTGGGCTGGGTAGATGCGGGCCAGAATGAGTTCGGATCAAATTGGGTCGATTTATTTTGATTTGGGTCGGTTTAAAAAATTATACAAAGTCTACTACAATAGGATACTAATATAATCAGCAACCTAACATGACTAATAACTTAATTAGTAGAAAAAATATAAAACCTAAATCTCAATAGTTGCACAAATTTAACAAAATATACAATACATTGAGGAAGTACATTTACCTAACAGCTCAGATAGACAAAAAAACGCATTCCAATATGCTATCTAGTAAACAACAATGTCCACTTATATTGCATCAAAGATAACAAACTAAAGCCGATGATTTTACGTATAAATCGTTAAGGATATGATATTACAGAGGCAAAATTAGGAACCAAATTCCTAAATCCACGTCTATAACAACATATGATCCAAATAAAATCCTTGAAATTTTCGGGTATGCCAAATTGCTAAATCCAATCCGAAAAAGAAATGGGTATGGTATTGTCGTATTGACTATTGATGAAATCAAGAACAAAATATTTGAAATTGACAAAGATTAACAAAGTATCGAAATGGCTATGTTCCATTAGGTGAAATCAAGAACAAAATACCCGAGCTTGTGACCTTTTTAGTGAAGGATGAAAGACGGCAGAGGCGGTTAATCACGATCATGTTCGTCGATAATGGTTACAAAATAGGTACACCCTGTTTTTACTAATTAACCCATAATTTATTAAAGGATTATATGTTACATACACCACCCCTTTTAAACTACAGTTTATAAATCAATAAATAATTGTTTGCAACCATATTAAACTAGAGCTTACTTAGTTTTGTAAATTGTAATTTATCTACGATTTGAAATGATTTTGTAGGTAAAATAATCAAGTTAGAAGCTTACATTATAAAAAAAAGATGTTGAACAAGTCAAGAAACTCAGATATAAGGTACAACAGAATGTGGCATGGCGTAGCCTACTGTAGCCAACGTAGGCTACGCCAGCCAGATTCATAAGCAAAAAAGATAGCCCCTTAAGATGACTTTTGACGAACTTTGGGGGTTTTTAGGCCATTGATTCACCATTCCACCTCTCTCCAACTACATACACTCATATATTATGGAAATCATCAACGGTTTTAAAGATCATTCAAGAACGATAAGCGGCTGATATTCTCGTGATCTACTTCGGGTAATAGATTTTATGTGATTAGGTTTTTGTTTGTGTTTAACTTATGTTGGGATTAAACTTTAGATTTTGTTAAGTTTTTGTATAAGTTTAACTTGTGTTTTGGTTAATCGTTATTTGAATGTCATATAATCTTGCGCGAATTGTATGGTTGCAAAGTGTTAGTTACTAAGACCCGCAAAGTGTTAGATTTAACTTGTGTTTTGGTTAATCGTTATTTGAATGTCATATAATTAGGTATGGTGTACTAAGACCCGTTAAGTCTTCATATGATTGATAGTCATATAAAGAGTAAATATGTAAAATCTCTCTTTCATTTTGTATATAATCTTCAACAAAGTTTAACTCGTATTTTATGAGATTGAAACGCTCCATACCCATCCCAACCCTATACTTACGATATGCTCTATATAAGAATTAAAACCTTTAAATTTTCTTTCACATTCAATGTGAGTCATTACTTAAAAAAGATTTTCTAATAACTTTGTTAATTTAGCTTACATGCTACTTGCTAGTGTTGGCTGGTTTGTTTTCAAATACTAAAAACTTGAATTTGGTATAAAAGGTAATAAGCAAACTACTATATGTAAGAAATCTTTTTTAATTGTGTTTTAGGCCTTAGAAAAAATAAATCTGCCCCGACATTTTATCCTCACATCAAGCAAATACGTAAAGAAAATTTAAGCAATACGTGGTCTAGTTCATTAATTAATATAAATAAATATATATCAAACCTGTTTCTAGTTCTGAAAGAAATTTATGTGTTTGTGCACGTATTTTTTTGTCGATAGTGTTAAATTTTAGTCCGGTAATGTAAATTTTTGTTCCAGTAGTGTAAATTTTTATATAAATATTGAGTTCGCCCCCTGTAAAAGAAATAATTTCACCCCGTCCCCTCTACAGGAGTGTTCAAGTTTCGCCACTAATGGTCGGGTGTCTATTGGTTCTTCGTCTGAAAATAGGAGTATTAGTGGGTAAAAGTCTAAAAGATAAAGAAGTTTGTAATCAATCGGCCAGATCATTTAAATATTATGAACTTACGACATGTGCGTTTTTGTTGGTCATCTTATCTTTATATCTTTATATATATAATATATATCTAGGTCTTTTCAAATACTTTTTATACTCCAGCGTATCTTCACTTATGAAACCAACAGGCCGTTTTTGGAACAGTAAACAAGGACCTTTGTCAACCAATTTAAGAAACTTCCGTTTGTAAGTTAAAAACAAAATCTTGCTGTTTCTTATATTTAAGCTACCAGAGATTATACAGTATTTATTATGTTTACACAGGCTGGGCTTTAAAACAATAATGACATGATACATTACGTTTATTCTATCGATATATGATATGACAGAAAAACACGACACAAACCTTATATGAAAATTGCACTCTGGTTTTGATGCATATAGGTTCAAGTAAGTTTTAATTCGAACTCACAAACTTATTTAGCTAAAACAGTTGTTTCTTTTTTCAGCACAACTGGTTTGCAGGTTGAATCATTTAACCATATTATTATTAATTTTTTTTAGTTGTAAACGTTGTATGCAATAAATTACATTATTTGGGTATTTTTATATATGCATAGATTAAACATAAATGCTTTAGGACAGAAAAAAAAATATGTGACTAAAAAATCATAAAGATAAATCTGTAAAAAAATATATAATTTCAAAGTCAAACAGGCAGTGTCATGCCTTTTAAAAAATAAAACTAATTAATGTAGACGTAAAAATATTTTAACGTTTTCGCGCTTATCTTATCCTTGTTTAACAGTCTCGTCGCAACGTGCTGGTACTACGTCGACTTAGTTATTGTTTAAATATGTTTTATGTTTCGCCTACGTGGTGAACCACACACGCACGCTACAACATGTTAACTAACAAAATTTAGATTGAAACACAAAATGAAAAATTTAGATTGAAACAAAATTTAGGGCTAAATCGTAAAAGATTTAAAAGTATTAGGTTAAAAGATAAAACTTAAAAAAAAAAGACAAAAAGATGAATACAATTCACTAAAACATATGTTACAACCCATGATACATATCAAAGTTAGTAATTAGTATATACATATATATATATATATATATATATATATATATATATATATATATATATATATATATATTATCTATATATCTATATATATATATATATATATATATATATATATATCTATATATATCTATATCTCTATATATATATATATATATATATATATATATATATCTATATAGGGGAGGGATCAAATGAGAACTCCCTTTTTTGTGAGAACTCTAGGAACCAATGTGAACCACTAGTTTTCAATGGCAAAATTGTAATTAACAACAACATAATCAAAAAAATCATAAAATAAAAAATAATAAAAAAATATAAAAAGTAAAAACACAGAAGTGTTTCTCTCGTTTCCCTCTACCATTAAAAAATAAAAAAATTATAAAAAATAAAAAAAATCTCGTTTTTTTACGAACGTCATTTTACACATATGTAATTCTTAGAATTACACATGTGTAAAACAGAATTTACACATATGTAATGACTAATTTACACATGTGTAAATAACGGGTGGACGAATTTTTTTAAAAAACTATATCAATATGGTAGGCGTTGGAAAGATAAAAAAATAATGACATTAATGGTGAAATTTTTATGAAAAAATAATGTCATGAAAAAAAGTTATGAACGTTTTAAAAAAAAGGTGGAAGTGGCATGTGACTTGCATGTGACTAAAATGTGTGGTTGATATTAGTTCCTAGAGTTCTCACTAAAAAGGGTGGTTCTCAAGATAACCCTATATATATATATATATATATATATATATATATATATATATATATATATATATATATATATATATATATATATATATCTATATATATATATATATATATATATATATATATATATATATATATATATATATATATATATATATTATAATGAAAACCATGTTTATAAATGAAAACCGTGAAAACTACCACTTCCCCATCACATAATTTATAATTGATTCGATCTTCTTATTGTTTAAAGTATATTTGAGTAAATTCAACTTTATTTTTTGAGTTCATTATATATTATTTTGTTTAAACTCCAAGGAATGACAATGATGACGAAACGACTTACGTGTACGTAACTTGTATGAGTTATATGTACGTAACTTTTAGTTGTACACTTGTTAACACGTACGTACATATACATAACCCCTACATATACGTAACTATTAGTTGTATACTTTGTAACATGTATTTACATATATGTAAGTCATGGTTTTCATGGTTTTCATTTATAACATGTATTTACATATATATATATATATATATATATATATATATATATATATATATTATATTAACATAGTAATAATAATAATAATAATAATAATAATAATAATAATAATAATAATAATAATAATAATAATAATAATAATAATAATAATAGTAATAGTAATAAAAATAATACTAGACCCAAAGAAGAAAAACAATATCAATAAGGGCATATATTTTTCTATGGTCATGCGATGTCCTTCAAATGGAGGAAATGCAGAAAAAACGAGAGTGCAACATGAGCGGTTGTGATTGACAGTGGAGGTGATGATATGACTTGCAATGGGAAAACCTGGTACCCGATGAATTCACCGAGTGACTGAATTACAAAAAAGAAATAAAGTACGTGGTCTTTATGGAATTTGACCCGAAGAAACAATCACTAAGCTTAGCTAGTCAGCTATACTAACGTATGAACAACCATTGAGTCAAGGCTATTATTTGTTCAACAATGTTATCTTAAATATATGGTTGTGACAAATAAAAATAATTAGTAAGGTTATTAACTTATTACATACGGCTTTAAATCTTAGTAATTTTATTAAAGTTTATTATCGGGTAAGATTTAAAGTAATTTAGTCATTAATTTTTTTAATTAATTTACTCAATGGTTAAAAATAGATCGTAAGAAAAAAATTTGTTAAAGAAGAAGGAGTCGTCTCGGGTTCTCTGGTTTCCCAGGTTTGCCCCGTCATACTTTTTCAATTTCTCTAGTTTTTCTTTGTTTTGCTGGGTGACATCTTGTTTTTCTTCATTTTTCTCCCCATTCTCCTAGTGTGTTGTGAAAGTTGTACAATATAACTACCGAACATAGAAAATCAACCGGTGAGTCCAGTGAATACTCATCGGATCGAGTATTAAAAATTGAAGCCGAACCAGGATTGGTGTTCCCACCTGGGGCCTGGACTTCCCAACATTCTCCCGTTCACAACACCGGGTGGTCTTAGAAGGGAACTTTAGCATGTAAAACACAATTATAAAATAACAACTATTTATCTATTACATTAAAAACAATAAGAAATTATTACAAAACGATATAAAATGTAAAACACGTACAATGATGAATATATCATTGTGTTTTTTCTGTTAGTTATTGTTGAATAATTTTTTTTAATGATGAGTTTTGAAAAACGCATTGATGAAATAATATAACTGTGTACTTATAATTGTATAATACAACTATAAAATAGTTAAAAATTTTATATAATATATAATAAACAAAGATAAAAATAACATGAAATAATATAAACATAAAACATAATGAAAATGTATACAACATGAACATTTGACACAATGTAGACATATTTGACATAATAACCGGACATATTTGACAAAATAATTAAAATACCATGTCCTTCTAAAACTATAAAAAGACACCTATAAGCCTAGAATTCTTTTTAGTGTTTTTTAGATTAAATATGTTTATACTAAAGTACTAAACCTATCCTTATTATATATAGCTAGTTTTTTTTCCTGCATAAGTTATTTGTTCATGTGTTATTGTTTACATGGAGGAGATCATAAGATGATTGTAGGTCCCCACAAAATGACAACTAGTTTCCAGTTGTAACTATAATGATATGTTAATACATAGATCAATATTAAATTCAAAATTTCTAAATTATTTAAAATAAATGTTAATTTTTCTCAAGAACTTTGTGAATATTAAGGGAAAAAAAATCCAATATAAGTTATTTTTGTTTTAAAAATCATCACCAATTTTAAGTACTTTAAATCTTCATTAGTAACACGAATCATCATTTACGTTTATGGTTTCTCACGAATTTCGTCCTTTAAATGGATTGATGCTAGATTCACCCGCTAAATCTAGTAATGCGCAATACACATGCATTATTTGGATATCTTTAACCTCATTGTATTCTTGTACTTTACTGAAATAAGAATGAAAATATAGAAATAAAATAAAATAAAACATTCTTCAACCCTAACCCGTTCGTCTTTTTCATAGTTTAATTACTACCAACATTTCCCACATCACCCAACTTCCTCCTAGAACCTTGAATCCAAAGCCATGCAAATGTTATAATATATACATCTGACCCCTCATTTCAATTAATCTCCACTAAAAATTGAACTTTATTGTCGAGGCTTTCTTGAGTAATTTTGAATTATTAGTTGATGAGGAGTTCATCTAAAATCCGGCCTTAAAGATATTAAAAGATCAGCCGATCACCACGATGTAGTAGTAGAGAGGGGATGGTGGTGTTTTTTTTTTTCTTTTGTTTGGGGAGGATTAATTGTATTGTTTGTTTGAATTAAATAGGAAAGGCAAAAGTAACGGCTTATTAAATTTTGATACAAAAGTTTGTTGTTTTATAGTTTTCTCATATAAAATATTAATGCTTCATGACGAACTAAACCTATTATATGAGTGAAATATATAGCTGCCGGTATTGATATTATCATAATCAGTTTCGGTATTTTCTTTTATGGTTTTCGACTAATTAAGGCGATAACAACCAAACTCAGCCCACTTAGTGTGAGAAAAAACAACAAAAACTCCCACCAGACGTAGCGCGAGAAAAAAACGAGAAAAAACTCACACCTAGTAACTTGTTTTAATTATACTGCATTCAACCCAATTATTTTGTTAATAAAATCAACCACCACCCGAAATTGCATTTCCATGGTGTTTTGATCTCTTGGTCAGTTGGTTGGATGTTGGTCCACTGCTCAGTGTGAATACAGATGGATGGGTCTACAGTATTTTCATTTTTAACCAAATAACTAAGAAAAACCATTAAATAATAGTCCCATAAATATTCGTGTGATGATACTAATGAATTTAAAATTATTAAAAAAAACCAACACTACTTAATAATTAACAAGAATGATTTCAAGAAATCTTGTTATCCTGATCGTCGTCCCTACCGTTGAAGATCTCATAGACAAACAAATCTCCATAATCCCTATTTAAACAAGTATTTTATACTCGTATCCCCCAAATATAGTAGTTGATCAAATCTCGGTGGGTGTAATCGAAGATCGATCAGCATCATATATTATGTTCTCTTTCCAGCGAAGTGATGACCTGGGATTTCATCAGGTTTCTTCTTCTATAATTTCATTCCAACAACAGGCAACAAATCCACAAGATCTTGTAGTTGAGCTTCATGATCATGTTACCATGGTGGACAATACAAATAATCGGGTCACCAAAGCCCGAAAGGTGCACGGGGTTCAGTCACCTTCATCTAAACCTAATTCTGCAACTACTGATCTAGGGGTTGTGGATCAAGATAGTAAAGATGAACACACACAAAGAAAATTGGCTCATAGAGAGATCGAAAGGCAACGAAGGCGCGATATGGCTAAACTTTATGCTTCACTTCGCGGTCTACTCCCACTCGAGTTCATTAAGGTGAGCTATTTTGAGGGCTTCAAGTTGTTTAGAACTAAATTAGGTTTACTTTGATACTTTATATATAATTAGTTATGTCAATTTGAATCTCAAGAGTTCTTGACAATGAAAATGAATAAGAATTTGATCGGTGTATCGAATATCTGTTTGTTCTTGAGTCGAGGGTTTTTCTAAGAGCAACAACTATATATTATGTGATAGAGGCAAAGTCTGCCCCCATCTTACCCTCCTCAAACATAGGAGTACGTGAACAGTTTGGAATTTTGTTGGGTATGTTTGTTTGTTAAATAACAGTTTGTATGTTGTTGGATTATGTGTATAGGGAAAGCGATCCACATCGGATCATATGCATCAGGCAGTGAATTACATCAAACACATGCAAGAAAACATTAAAGTCCTTAGTGTCACGAGAGACCGGCTCAAGAAATTCGTGGAGGCAGGTGTTCCTTGTCCCGGGAAAAACACCAACAACAAAAGCTTAACGAATTTGGTCCCTAACACTGTCTCAATCACCTCTAGTAATGGGGGGTTTCAGATATTGGTCAATAGTTGTTCAATTGAAGATGGTTTCCCTCTTTCAAGAGTCCTAAACGCGATATCCGAAGAAGGTCATAATATTATAAGCTGCACTTGTACTAAAGTAAGCCAACGGTTGATTCACTCTATCCAATCTGAGGTAGCTTTCTTGATAACAAAATTCCAGTTGTTTTGAAGTTTCCATGCGTTAGATGTTTTGTTTGTGTATTGTTAGGGTAAATAAACATAAATCTAGTGCTCAATCTGCAGATTATTGTTATTTTTCAGGTGAATAATCCAGTGTCAACTGATCTCTCCATGTTGCAACAAAGATTATCTGTGGTGGCCAATAACTATTGAATTCAAGATAACTGTGGAGCTAATCAAGGTAAGCTTAATTGATTGCATGAGCTCATCATGCAGATGTGTGTCACCAATATCCATTTGTTTTTGTGTTCAAACAAAGATCTTTGTGGTGAGCTTTTGGGAAGCTAGCTTATTTTGGTGAGATTAATGTAAGATATATGCTTTTTGTGTTTTTAATCCTTTGTATAATATGTAAGTGCAGGTTTTTTTAGCAACAATGCTTAGATTTGTTATGATAAACGACCTTTTATTTTAAAACAACGGCCTAATGTATTATTACCACACGACTAGCAAGAAAGTAGCCGCGGAGAGAAAAGAACATTACAATAACATGAAGTTTTTCAACCAATAATCCACCTATTTAATGTTACATTTTCACATTGAAAGACCAAAGCGTTTCTATGACGCCATAAGACCAACCACATCTTCGTTACTATAGCCTCAAATAGAGTCTTTATGGCAACTTTCATTCAAATAGATTCCAACCAAGCTATAATATGAGCCAGAGTTTAGATATAGGTACCGGTTAATTACTAGTTATATTCAGTTTTCAGGATGTCCTCTTAGAAACAAATGAATCATTAAGACTTCTTACATTGGTTTAATGTTGTTAAACCAATATATTATCTATTAGCATTATATGAACTGCTTGTTTAATTTCTAGGTGGAGTATATGTCTTATTTATGTTTCTGCTTTTAAATATAGATTCTTGTGAATTTATTGATTCAACTATACAAAATGTTGATAAAGAAAGTGAAAATTACTATGAGTTAATCATTACTTTCCAGTTGTTATCACTGCATACAGTGCATGTATATAGTGGATAATTAATTAGTTTGACACTTAACTTAAACAATGTTCATGCAAGATCAACATTGATCAATAGATCATAGTAATGATATATAGAGCATAATGTTCATGTTTTATGACGAGATGTAAACATTAATATGTTGGCGGTGAAATCTTATTTTCAGCAAGATTCACAGTTGATAATATATGTTTGTGCATGGCTATTACATGTGGATTCAAACAGGTAAGGTGTCCATTTTTGGATTGATGAACTATTATTAATTAATTTCTGACAAGTAAACTAATCCGTAGCTAGCTAGCTTGCCTTATAGTCATTGTTTCTGTATCAATCAACACTACCCGACCATCATAACTAATGCTGATTTTCTTGTTTGTGTGATTTGTCCCTTGTTTATTTAGCATCGAGGTGTCATGCTTGAAGGTAGATATATACGTATATACAATATATGATCATACACATATGCACGTCATATGTGTGTGGGTGTGTCTAAGTGTTGCGTATAAGAGTGAATTGTCGTTTTCCTTCCTGTGGTTTGATCATATTTATTATTTTCATCCAAAAAGGTTTTTTCTTACATTTTCCTCCCCAAGGTTTGAAATAGTTGTCATTTTCATCCAAAAACATAAATTCCGTGGTAAAAATTTTTATTAGCAACACGTAAACATAAATTAGAATTTCGTTTTTATATAAAATTTATGTAAGTACCCTTTTAACGATGAAGATCTTTAAACATTGAAGATCTTTAAAAATTTCGTTTTTTAAACTTACATGACAAAATTGAAACACTTTAAACATTGAAGATCTTTGATGTTTCATAGTATCTACCACAACGTATTCGAAACCATCATAGGGTATGGAATGACACCGATATTAAATGATGGCTCAATAACAACACTTTGTCCACATAACTTTTAAACTGTTATTAAATTTAATTTCTTTATTATTTATTAAAAATAATTTCACTTGCCATTAAATTTATTTATATAAATAATCTCTTTATATATATATATATATATATATATATATATATATATATATATATATATATATATATATATATATATAGGGTTTGGTTATTATGAGAACCCTCTATTTTTGTGAGAACCCTTTAACCCAATCCTAACCATAGATCAAAAAATAGATGGATAAGATCTTTCAAAATTTTTTTAATAAAAAGGACATAAAGGTCATTTAACAAATCCATTAAAATTCAGATTTAACAGGATTATGACAAGTGTCATCTCTATACCATCCTATTTCTTTTTCTTTTATATTTAAAAACTTTACCCCCTTTTATTTAAACACTCATAACTTTTTTATAAATTGTTATTTTTCTATAAAAATTACACCATTAAACTCATCATATTTTTCTCTTTAATTCTACTATAGTATTGCAAAAAAGTTTCACCTGTACATAGTTACATCATATTACAACGTTACACTATTGTAACATGCAACAAAGCTATAACAAAAACAACAAGTTACAATGTTAATTTCCATGTTATCTTGCGAATGACAATAGATCATATAATATTGTACTACTGTACCAAACTTTTACACCCGATATTACATCACTCCAACTAACACTAACATCCTCATTACGACAACTAACAACCAAACGACATTACATCATGTTACTAATGTAATCTTTAGCAAAGTTGTAATAAAAAAATCTAGTTAGACTGTTAAATACATGATATTACATCACTCTAACTAAAAGTAGCATAATCATTACAACAACCAAACGACATTACATCAATATAAACCAATGCAAACTAATGTAAATTAATATTAACTAATGTAAAACGATTTGTAAACACAAACAAATCATTAACCAATGTAAATTAAACGTTTTTTTAATGTAAACCATACAACATTACACCATGTCCTAATGATTTAGCACTACATCTGGAACAAAATAACCCAAAATATTAACCAATGTAAATAAAAAAAAGTATTACTCGTACACAGTTACATCAAGTTACACTGTTATACTACTGTGACTTATAGCAAAACTATCATGAAAACCAGATTGTAAACCAATGTAAACTATTGTAACACAATGTAAACTAATGTAAACAAATCTGTAACTTCGATGTAAAATGGTATACTACAGATTTTGTTAATGTTATACCAATGCAACAGGTTTTAATGTATGCTACAACACAAAAATTAAATCGCAATAACAAACAACAAAAAGAACACACCTTATCACTTCTAAACCTCCGAAAAACCCTGAGATTTTAACTCAAATCCACCTTCTTGTGTCATCTTCTTCGACGAAACCCTTTTGGGCACGTGAAGCGCAAGAAAAGACTTCATCTTGCTAATGGGTTTACACTTCTCAAACTGCACAATATCCCTAATTTAGAACTGATTATCAGGGTCATGGGCTTGAAACTTCTTCTTCTTGCGGACTCTGTGCTTGTATTTGGGGTGAGGTGCGAGTCAAACGACTTCGATGTTGATGGTCTTGTCGTTGGTGTTGCAGATAACGCGGCCTTGAACAGACCTCACGGTGAGAATTGGGAGCGGAGGGTGGTGGTGGCGACGAAGGGCAGTGGAGATGGCGGTGCTTGAAGTACCCAGATCTGGACCAATAACGATGGTTGAAGTACCCAGATGGGGCGGTGGAGATGGCAGTTGCGACGATGGTCAACAGATGGTGTGGAGGTGGATTAGGTGTTTGGATGTGGATTGGTAGTAATAGGGTAATGTTTTTAAATAAGGAAAATAATTTTGAAAGCTTTATGTCAAATCAAATTACATATTACAGAAAAGTACAACCAGTAAAAAGACTAATATACCCTTGATGCCATCTCTACCACTCATATAGAATCTTGATTATTTTATAATTAATGGATGGTTAGGATTGAGTTAATAGGTTCTCATAATTTTGAAGGGTTTTCACAAAACCAAATCCTATATATATATATATATATATATATATATATAATATATATTATATCTATATATATATTATATATATATATATATATATATATATATATATGTATAAAGTTAAATAACTAGAAGGCCTTATTTTATTTCACTTTCTCTTCGGTTGCCTTTGTACATGCATGATACATATATTTACCATCTTTGTTCTGATAAGTAGTAACTTCTATACAACCCTATATTCCGTCCTATATATATAACTCATGAATAGAATAGAGAAAAATAGAATGACAACCTTTAAAATAACTAAAAATTTAAAAAAAATAAGGAAAATAAAATGATGTGACATACGAGAAAAATGAAAAGAAAAGGAAGGACTCCCTCTCCCCTAATGTCATTATAAATTTAAAGTAGTTTACATAATACAAAATTTGAAAAACATGCATATGTCAAAAAGCTTACAAAACTAAAACCAAGCTTCAAAAGATTATAAACACCGAAAAACATAAGATACAAATTTATAAAAACAATTCATATTTGAGAATATAAAATTTATATAAAACAAAACATGTTCTAAGTTGTAACAAAAGGTGAATGAGGGGTCCGGCCATGCCACTACAATATTGGGTTCATTCACATGTAGAGAACATTTCATCGATCGTCGTCTCGCTTGGAAGTGGGCTCAAGCTATTCATGCAGTGGTCACTCATTACTCATTAGTCGTACTTGAGCTCTGTCATCTGTGGGAATATAACTTTAATCGCTACCTCCTTCCCTCGGTACATGTGCTTAATTGTCTGGGCTTTCTTTTATCATATCATTGGGGGACATATATGGTCATGCAGATATATGTAAATTACTCAAATCACGTAGAAAACAATAACTTTTAGCCAATTTCCCCACAACTAGAAGGGTAATTCCTCGTTATTTTATTTTTTGTGAACAGTATAGAATAATGAAAATTTCGTAAGGGACTATTTATTATTGATTAATTATTATTATTAATATTATTATTATTATTATTATTATTATTATTATTATTATTATTATTATTATTATTATTATTATTATTATTATTATTATTATTATTATTTTATTATTATATTATTATTATTATTATTATTATTATTATTATTATTATTATTATTATTATTTTGTCATGAGAACCTGTTGTAGTAAAATCACAGGATTATCAATACCATTTTAACTAACAGAATCAGATAAATCGTAGATTGCATTAAAAAAGCGACTTTCAAGAAGTTATTATAGGAAGCATGTGAAATCAAAATTCAAACATGAAACCACTTGGAAATCAATAAGAATAATAACAAAACAACTTAATCAATCATATTTTTTTTAACTTGATAACGGTTATATAAAAAAATTCTAACTAATATATTTTCTTTTATATTTAGTTATATGTTTCTCCATAGTTTTAAATGCAAATATATATAAATGGTTACATGAGCTCACAAGCCTACATAATTTGAGTGTGTTAATAAATTTCATAATCAATCAAATAATTTAAGTAGCGCGTACACATGCAATAAGTAGACATACAATATACACACATACTGGCCAGCTGCTTATTCTCGCATGTGTACACAAACGAATGAAGTTGCTCTACATTTTAGTTGGCTTACACAATTCCTTGAAGCCATTATATTAACCCAACCTTTTCACATCACCAGACCTCTAGATAATCATCCTACTAGGTTTGAGTTATAAGGACCGACTTGCAAGCAATTCAAAATAATTGACTAATAAAACATCAAACTGCTAGATATTTTAGTGTAAGCACATTGAATTGTTAATTAAAGTAAATCATAGTATACGATCAAAATATGCGACGTACACACTTGTTTGAGTTTAAGCAATGGGGAATGCCCCCTTGACGAAGGTTTGGGGGAACCTAACCTGAGTGTGGAGTCCAAAAGGTGTAGAATTAGCGGAGTCCAAGAGACATGACCTTTATTGCCGCATATATACTATTGACAATATGAAATATTGTGGGATAACAAACTTGCTTCACAACATAAAATGCAAATCTTTGATCTATTTCAAGTATTGTTTAAAAACTTATCATACTATTTATTGTAATTCTAGATTATTTGATTGAGATTTCTAGACTAATACTTTATTTGACGATGATTACACGATTCAAAGAGACGTGTAGCGCAACACAAACTAAATAATAATACCATCATGCAATGTGTGCATGCAACCGTAGTTCGTGTTAATTTAGTTAGTCATAATAGAGAATTATTTAAAACTAATATTTAGTTGAAGAAACAATTAATTAAAATATTGATCAAAGACTTGACGATATTTTGATGTGTAAAATATTGTCAGTTATTTTACAGTCGAGGGTTCAATTCATGTAATCAACAATTACGTGGAATTAAAATTAAGACTTCTTTTCAACTACACGTTGGCAATCTGTTTCTCTTGTTTTACTTTACATCCCTGAATTTTTTAATTTGTCTTTTTTTAACAGCAAAAGGGACTGTATTTCCTCTACTCTTTTACTATTGTAAGACATTATTTGACCAATAATTATTGGCACGTTTGTTCAAAAAAAGAATTATTGGCACGTGGTTATAAAGTTATATTAATACTCCACTGGTTACCTATTTGTTTCTAGTTTGTTTCTTCTCTTATTTTCAGAATAGCTAGCTATACATAATTACCAAACTAATTAGAAACATAAAACATAATATTATATCTTACTACCGTAGCATCCCATATATTATACGGTTTAAACAAATAAAATATTTAATAAATTATAGCTATACATAATTACCAAACTAATTAGAAACATAAAAGATAAGATTATATCTAACTACCATAGCATCCCATATATTATACGGTTTAAATAAATAAAATATTTAATAAATTATAATTAAAAATTAAAAATTATAAAATGATATTTTTAAATAAGATATGATTAAGTTACACATAAGTAAGTACTTCAAGTAGATAAAACAATAGTATCATTTTAAACTTCCGTTTCATAAGATTGTGTTTCTTTAATGGTTTTTAGAACATTTTTCTAAATGAAATTTATAAATTTTAATTAAAAAAAGGAATGACCTTATAAAACTTTAAAAAATGGTTTAAAATAGTTCATATTTTTAAAAAAGATTTTTATTCAAGAAAATTTGTGTATCTTATACATTTTTAAAGTGTGTTTTTAACAAAAAATCTATTTTTTGATTTTTACAATATCTACTTTTTTTAATTTGAGTTATTTTGAATATATATATTTATATACTATATATATACGTTTATCATTTATAAGAATACAGACAGAAAAATAAAAATGAGAATGCCATCTTAAAACTATTTTTAATTATAGATAATAATAGATTTGTTGTAAACGTGATTGCTAGTTCTAATTCACATGCCTAATAATTAAATTGACTATACTTCTGATTAACAAAAACGTTGAAATATTTTAAAGCTAACGAAATGACGCTTCTGAAGATCTTCTAGGTTGGCTGGCGGTTCATAGACAGTGTGAATATAGATGGATGTTCATACTATAATTTATTTGATGTATATAATAAAAAATATAATTAGTATAGAAAACCATCAATTATATAACACCCTTCATTTAAATAAAAGATATTTGGCAGGTGATGCTCTTGATTACTAAACTTGATTAATAAACTGCTTATCCAAAAAGATTCCAATTATTTATAATTGTATAACAGGAGGAATTTACAAGAAATCTTGATTTAATATTAAATAATAATCATTTCCTACTCTTGAAGATCTCATATGATCATACCATATATACTAACCCTAGCAGACAAATCCTGGCCTAAAAGCACTTGATACCACTCAAATACAAAACTCAATTATATCCAGGTGGGATTAATCTAAGATAAGAATCATATATCATGTTTTCTTTACAGCAAAGTGGTGAGATCATATATCATGAGATTCCTTTTTCAATTTCCTTAAGAAATCAGCAAGATCATATAGCGAATCTTTATGATCATGTTGACATGGAGGGGAATCCAAATCTTGCAGCCAGCAAGGCTAGTAAAAGGCAAAAAGATCAGTCAACCACGCGCAAGCTAAATCTCGCCTCGACTGCTGATGTGGTGGAAGTTCGTAAAAATGAAAATATTCACAGAAAATTGGTTCGTAGAGAGATTGAAAAGAGGCGCAGGGAGGATCTATCGAAGCTTTATGCTTCACTTGATGATCTACTTCCCCCCAATTCCGTCAAGGTGATCTAATTGATCTAATTAATGTCTTTATGCTAATTTATTAGTTAATTAAGTTTTCTATCAAGATAGTAATAGAGGTAGAAAATCTGTGAAGCGGGTGCAAATTAATCGATTATTAATTATTAGGAGGCGAAAACTTTGATTTGTGATCACTAATAAAATTTCTAAAGCTTTGATTTGTGATCACTA
The DNA here is from genome assembly GCA_025215565.1 of Flaveria ramosissima. NCBI lineage: Eukaryota > Viridiplantae > Streptophyta > Magnoliopsida > Asterales > Asteraceae > Flaveria > Flaveria ramosissima. The sequence goes on along the minus strand of CM046040.1, from coordinate 2,643,405 downwards.
ATAAAATTCTAAAACAATGATCTATCAACAGTAAAAATTGGAAGGGTAGATCCACATGCTCACCCATCCTAGTTAATTAAGCTCCTTCACCACATGAAAACACACAAAATTGTGTAGATATGAACAAAAATAATTCTTGATATTGCATTTGTGTATGAGTTTTTTGAGGTTTTGATGGATTCTACTTTGTAGAGATATATCTTGGTATATTTCTTCAAAGCAATATTCATGGCTATATATAGAGAAAACTTAATTCTTATTTAGAACCCTAGCAGGCTTAATCCCACAACATCTAATATTTGAGGCGTTAACGTGCTTTCGGATTTGGTTTATAGGGTAAACGTTCGATATTGGATTGTACTCACCAGGCAGTGAACTACATCACACACATGCAAGAAAAGATTGAAACTTTGAGTGTCAAGAGAGATCAAATCAAGAGATTTGGGGACATGAGTTTTAAAGAAAGCTTATCGAATGTGATCCCTAATGCAGTCTATATTAGCTCTTGCAATGAGCGATCGTTTGAGATTCAGATCAATAGTTGTTCAATAGAAGATGGGTTCCTTCTTTCAGAAATACTTGAAGCACTTCTTGAAAAAGGACATGATGTTGTTAACTATACTTCCAAAAAGATAAACCAAAGATTGATCCACTCTATCCAATCTGAGGTAAATTCCTTAACAAAACATAGTCATTTATGTGGTTTCCATGAACAAACTATATGGCTTTTTATTGCATAGAGACCATCAAATTTTAATAGCCCACAATATGATTCTGTGAATCGTTCTTGCAGGCTAATGATCATACAACACTGACTGATCTCTCCATTTTGCAACATAGATTAACTGCCATATCCAATGACTGGCTGGAGTTCAACTAAGTAAAGTATAAACCTAGCTAAGGTAGCTTTGCTTGCATGAGCTCATAGTGTATAAGTTTGCAACATTCATCTGTTTTAATTAGTTTTCGGTTTTTATCATGTTGAAGCTAGCGAATGTAATGGCTGTCCATCGACTTAATCACTGTACAATATTATTAAATCAGTCATGTATCATGGCCGGAGCTATTGATATTATTTAGTATGTATATAGTAGTTTTTACAAGTTAATTAATAGTGTACTAAAAAACTATGAACTTAAGTGTTCTTTTGATTCATGTTGTAGTTTGATTTTAATGAATCCTTGTGTTTTAGTCATCGATCTATCATGAGATAGGATGTATAGCGCCTAGATAAGTTGCCATGCATGGGCAATATAGGAGCAAGTTCAATTGACGAATTCTTATACATTTTAATCTTATTAATATTTGAGGGTACATTCACAAAGGGTAGGTGATGTTACTTTTATACAAACATGATATTGAAGTTTCAAGAAAGAAAACTAATGTGTGAATGAAGAAAACATTTGATTCTATGATTTGTGTTAGAGAAGGCTTGGTGTGATTGGTGTTAGAATTTAAGAATGTAATGAGAATAGAAGTTATAATTTGTTTAGTGGTTGTAAAACCCATAAAATAATAGTTTTTCTAAACCTTGTACTATATTGGAACCATTTTTAAGCTTAGCAAGGCTTAACAAGATATACATATATTTTTCATCGAAATTTATAGAATCAATTCATTTATATGGATTTTAAATTATAACATTTCACAAGTATTTTTAATATATTTTGTTTAAAAAGAGATGATTTCAACTTGTATGAAAGACTTTAGAAAGAAAATGTCACTGCCGTTTTTGTGGAAACAAGATGCAATATAACCAGCAAATACACAACATTATGCTTAAAGTTAATAATAATATTTTATTTTCATTGTTTGTGTAACATGTGTCCATTTATTTATTAACTTAAATCTTTATGAAAAATTCAAGTAATAAAATCAAGCTTTCCGCCTATTTAGTGTTTTTCTGCACGTTGAGTCTAGCAGAACAACATCATTAAAAAAAAAAAAAAAAAAAAAAAACAACGCCTTGCCTATATGATTAAATCATTAGTTAATAAAGGGCAAAAGAGTTCTTTTTTAAACCAACATCACTACCTGTCCAACTTGAAAGGTGATCAAAATTAGGTTCTTAAAATACACAATGCAAAAATGAAAATAATAAAAAAATAAGATTGTAAAAAATTACAAGTGGTTAACAGAAAAATTAATTGCTCATCCTTAACAAAGACTTTTTTTGTTATGTTCGTGCATTGCTTTTGGCAAACTTTACCACAAGAACTTTTATGTAATTAACTATTTTCTCAAAAAGCTATAAATAACTCCTACTTAATTACAAAATTGTCATTTGTAGCGCTTTATTTTTCTTAATCAACGATGAAGATTTCTTTTTGTAGTTTTAGGATCTTTACAATAACTCCTACTTAATTACAAAATTGTCATATCTTATTTTAGCTTTTTATTTTTCTTAATCAATTATGAAGATTTCTTTTTGTAGTTTTAGGATCTTTACTAAGTAAAACTATATTGAAAACCGTTCCGTTTTCTTGGATTTTTCATGTGATATCAGCGACACATCAATTTTTTTTCATTTTCTTAAGTTTTTTCCCGTTTTGCATTATGTCATCCCAGTTTTTCCTCACATTTCCCCAACATGCAATAAGGGTGTTACATTACAAGCTGCATTTGGGTTGTGCGAACCAGTGAATCCCGGTGATAATTCACTAGCTAGGTCGGTGAGTAATTGAACCAATGGCGTGGTGTTCCCAACCAGGCCTGGTTTTCCCAATGCACTCCCCGGCTTTTTCCCCATGTCCACTCTGTGTGGCTTAAGAGTGAATTAAAATATTAGCTGCATCAAAGAATTTGGTTATTCTTACATAACTAAGGTTTTTATCCATGTTATATGGCGGAAGCTTGGTTGTTTTACCTACACGTACACGGGTCATTATCGGTTCAACTCATCGGAAACCATAAAAGGGAATAGTCATACCGGTTCGTGCGATACACCAATACCGAAACAATGATGTTCACTCATGATTGGTTTGTTTCGCCATACTTGACTTTGAACACAACTTCGCTTTCATAAAAAATTATATCAGAACGTTACATAAAAAAGCTAAAGACAATGAATGAATTTTTTGTAAAGACAATTTTGAACACAACTTCGCTTTCATAAAGACAATTTTGTATTATATTTTTTTAAAGTTAATGAATGAAATTATCGACCCGAGCTACGTGACAAAATTCTAGTTATTTTCACTTCGGGTTACGTGGTTTGAGGGAATGGAATTGACAAAAGATTTAAATGAATTATTACATTCTATTATTATGTTTGGCTACTTCATGAGAATGAAATAAATCATTACTTTCTATTGTTTGTTAGGTAAGAAAATACGAAGAAATGGAACACAAAGCGAACTATGAAATTAAAGCATTTTTGTGAAAGAAAAAATCATTTTTTTCTATTATTTTACATAAAAATCATAAAGCATATTATCTTCCCACCAACAAATTCTTTTTCTCGCTGACGTTTTCATATTCTTCTTCATCTAAAACAGTTATAAGAATGTCGTGAGTAAATCTTCAATCATTTTGTTATCTCTTATCATTTCTCTAAAAAACATGAATATTGATTGGAATATCACATATAAAAATATTTTTTTTTCTTTTCATTTATGAGAGCATTTAAAATTTAAAGGTACAATTGCTTTAGTTGTTTGTATTGTAAAGAAACCTTTGTCTCCAATCACCTTTAAAGATGATCATTCTTTTGGTTGGAAAAATATCTTCCTTTAGAGTGAATCGGATAATCCATCGGTGAGATGGGGTATTCTTAAGTAAATATTTTCTCTTTATGTAAATAATTCTAAACGACATATAAAAATGATTTTAAGCATCATGATAAAGTGAAAGAGAGAGAGTGTGTGTGTGATGGTGTTTAAAAGATGGAGGTAAGTGGGAATTAACATATTGAAAGTTTGATTAAGTTACTCATAATTAAGCAACGTGTTCTAATATAAGACAAGTTTTATATGATAGGGAGACATCATTATTTTAAATAATTAATAAAGTAACTAAAATAATTGAGTTCATATGCATAACACCATGTGCGAAACACACTATGGCCCCATTGTTGTATAAAAATGACTTTCTTCATCAGGAAAGTTAAAGTACCAATTATTGTTCACACATTTGTAGGTTTGTGATTATTTGTTAATTTTAAATTATCTCACACTTCATTGTTTAGCATCTCAGTTTCATATGCGTTTTAAGTTTAAGTACAAAACTTTTGTTACTTTTCGATTGTCAATTTTAATCCTACTTTTGTTAGGAGTGATAACATCATGAACTAGTCATGAACCGATTGACATTTTGATCCTACTTATTAGGTACATATTGAAGTATTATAATAATCATAATAATTTTTTAATAAATATTTTTAGAGCTCGTGCAGTGTGCGTTATAGAATAATAGAAACATAAAATAATTGACATAAAAGGGTCTAAATCAAGATGACTTGAATTGAATGAGTATAGAAGTGCCAAATATCTTTAAGTATATCCTTTCTTTTATTATTAGATTTACAGTAAACTTATAAGTTATATTCGCATATTTTAAGTTTTTATGTTGATAAATTATGTTACATGAATGTAAGCATATGTTTTAAGGACATGCGTAATGGGTTCATGAGTGTAAGTATAAAATGTTTTCACGTAAAAATCATATAGATATGAGTAGTTTAAAGCGTCACTCACTAGAGATGTTTTTAATTGTTTATCTAGTTTTTCAATTATTAATTATTACTATCAAAAGTCAGTTTCAATTTGTGACAACCACTATTGTTAGAAATGACACTTTGCTAACAATTTTTCGACAAATACTTTTGTCGAAAACCCCTCTTCGGAGATCACATTTCCGGCCCATGGCCGTGTAACCTATCGTCGTTGGTGATTGTCCTTTACAAAAGTGGTATGAGTTTAAATACTTACAATCAAAAGATTAGGTAACAGGTAAAAGTAAAAGTTTGTTATTAAAATATATATCTTTTTCGATGAAGTCCAAAAATATTCCCACAAATTAACGACAACATGATTTAGTCGGCAACTTCCTACAATATTATAAGTTTATAAATATTTTATTTTTTCATTTATTAATTTAATTAACAATTATTAGTAAATGAATTAAATAATTAAAATTAATATACATTTTGTTAGTAAATTTGGCGAAGTAAAAGAATTTAGCAACGGAATTGCGACAAAAGAACTTTTGTCGCAACTCTATTAGAAGTTGATGGAAAGATTCATAATACGACCATTTTTCTAGTATTATATGTGAGGTGTCTTGATTTGATTGGTTTTAAGAAAATGCCTGGGAGCCCAGTGTCGTGAGCCTACTTACAAGAAGGCCTCTCACGCCTCAAAGGTCGATGTTTCATCTTGAGAGGGTGTTGATTAATCGTCCCATGACACATAGTCTTTCTTTTCACAATTGAGGATGTTAAAATACTTGCCTACTTACTCGTGTTAAGCTGGATAATAACATAATCATTGTTCGTTTATTCTTTACCTGATTTGTGGTAACTGGTAAGGAACGAGCGACTTCAAATCAAGTGTGCTATTTGCAAGAGGAGTTAAGGTTGTGGTGTCGTCTTTGTTAAAGTTTTCGGTTTCAGATGATAAAAGACCACTTCATTTGATCGAGTGGCTAGAGGCTTTGCACTTGAAGTGAGAGTTGGTGGGGCTATATGTTTCAATACCCGGTGGGTTATATGACAATATAGAAACAGATTAGTTTCTAGGAAAAATGCTCAAATAAATTAATTTTTCACCTACAATAAAATGAAATCGACATAAAAATAGTTGGAGTCCACTTCAACTTTTCAAACCGTTCAAACGGTTCGGCTTACGGTTATAAAAAACTCGAACGTATTATAACTGGACTGGACCATAACTTTGGCTCATGTTTCATTTTTAATACATATTTCATGTACACATGCATATACAACTGATACAACCATTTATATGGACTTCGTTTACTAGACTAATTACAGTTCATTTGATTTTTCTTCTTTTGCTAAATCATCTTTAGAAATTAAGGTTTAATATATAGTTATTTAATCGTCGCACATAAGAGGGCACAGATTAGACACCGGATGAGAGTGGGAAATACCAAGCCCCGGGTGGGAACACCAACCCCATACCCTGTGAGCCACAAAAAGTCCCGCCTTGGTGAAAGAAAAAACCGGGTACCACCGACTCCACATCCCCACTTGCTCTTTTTTTCTGGATCAAACAAGTAAACTAGACTCCATGCAAAACTAACAAAAAAAATATATGACGTGACGTTGCTGTGTCAACCAGAGAGAAACACAGAAACGAAACAACTCCTTATGGCCTAAGAAAAACAAACGAGAACTGATATGTTGTGGGGGTGAGCAAAAACCAAAACGGTAACCGAAACCGAACCATTAACTGATGAAACCGAACCGAAATTAACCGAAAACCAAAATAACCAAAGACCGAATTAACCGAAACCGAAACGAACCATTCATATTTTCATGTACTTTTAGCTTTTATACCTTCATTTTTTGTGTATCTTTAGGCTACTTTGTGATAGACTATTATAATAAAAATGATTATAAATGAAGAATAAGAGATGATATATGACACATATTTCATACATACATATAATATCTAAAGTGTTTAAAAACTCATAACCCTTGTATGTGATGATGTTGCTTCTATCCCATATTGCTAGTCAAAGGAATGTTTCAACTAACATGGTATTTATACAAGTCTAATGGGCCCAAGTTTAATATTGTTGGCCCATCGACTAAAAAATTAAATAAAAAGTTCATTAGTTTACTATGCTAATTTTAATTTAGTCAAAGTTTGGTTTTTGGTTATTAACTGAAAAAACCAAAACCGAACTGAAAACCAACATATTAACCGATATAACCGAACCTAACTTCAATTTTCGGTTTCGGTGGTCGATTTTTCGAAAACCGAACTTCGGTTATCGGTATTGGTGATGTGTGAAAATTGAATCTAACTAACATTTGCACACCCGTAATTATGCTGCTTACAATGAAATTCTAAGTTAACACCAACAACAGTTTAAATCGATTCAGTTTTTGGTTTTATCATTTGTTTTTTTCTCAACTGAAATGGTCCAAAGACGAAAAGAATATTGCTGAAAAAGCACTCAAATCATCGTGCACCGTCGCCTATGGCATGTGCACTTTGAGATCGCAAATACCCGCTACTACGCAACCATCTGCACTTACCCTCTAATTTCAGTAAACCATCTGTTATCTTCTTCGTAATCCAGATTCACTCTTCGTAACATCGATCCATCAATATCAACAATGGCCATCGATCCTTCATTGGTTACGGAGGTTGGACCTGACGGCCTCCTTCGCGAATCGCCTGTCATCGCCCACACCGAACGGGTGCGTATACTGTTTGTTGATTTGCTGCATTTTAGGGTTTCACTCATGTTTCGTATGGTGACGATTCCCTCTGATTATGATGTTTCCGTGTTGTTCTATTTTTGTTTCAGATGATTGAAGCAGAGCAACTTCAATTGAGAAAGTACGTTTAAATAAACTAATGAATTTGTTTTTCGATCTGCTGATTTCTCGATTGCATTTTGCATTATAAGTAGCACCTATCGTTTCATCGGTAATTTAGTAGTCTTTAGTCAACTGATCATACCGTTCAGCTTGATTAGGGTTTGTGGAGCATATTTGGTTATAATTAGTTGACCATTAAGTTCTGCTCAGTGCCTTCGGCTATAACAAGAACAGTTTAACAAAATGCTCAATTAGGCATGTTTGGGATTCCATTTAAAAACCAACTTATTGACTTATTGACTTTTTTAATAAGTTAATAAGTTAGTATGGAGTGACTTATTAACTTATTCACTCACAACAATCACATTGCCAAACACTATAAAATGACTTTTTAATTTTTCAAAAGTTAAAAAGTTAAAAGTTGATAAAAATAAGCACTCCCAAACACCCACAATGTTGACAAGTGATTTACACTGATGGTTCGTTCTAGATTTGCAATTAGAATTTGCTTAGTTGCTTTACTACAATATCTCATTTTTGCCAAAGTAGGAAGTGCACTAAAATGTTCTTCATATAAACTGCAAAAGCCTTTACTTGCTTATGATTGCCATTTTTGCTTTGCTGTATTCCTAAAACAGTGAAATAATATGTCTCCAGATGTTGTATAAAGGATTTTAAGTTTTATATACTTGGGATCCTTTGCTCTTTGCCTTCATTTAATAACATTGACCATCTTCCTATCTTTAATTTTGGACATAGAGAAGCTATTTACTATTTTCTAGCTAAATTAATTATTTGAGCTGGAGTCATTGGTAGGTATCACTCATATTCTCAAATAAACATGAAAATTCAGCATATAAATTGTTTGATATGGGTGGTTCACTATTGGTATAAAGTTATGACTTATGAGAACAAAGCTTGAGGTTTTCTAAGGAGCTTAGGGTCCTGAAAGATGAGGCGTGAAGCAAAGGTGCTAGCAAATGAAAACAATGAAAACATAATACAGTGAATCATACATATTATATACTAATCCAATCAGCAAATGAAAACAAAACAGAAAATATAAATCAATAAATCATATATACATCTAACAGGGGTTAAAACAACAGTTGCGAACGAATACTAATCCAACAGAAAACATAAATTAAAAAAATCATATATTTATACATATGTGTGTTTATAATCTAACCAAACAAGCAACTTCATATAACCAGTAAAGTAGTAAACAGGGGTTAATAGGAGTGATAGAAAAGCTATTGCATACAAGGAAGCTTCTAACTAAAGACAATATACTACTTTAACAATCAAAATAATATGAAATTTGAAAGATAATACTAAGTACTGATTACTTATGGAGTAAAAATGGTTTTATGGCTTACAATATAGCTAACAAGAATAACCTTACAAGTTATAAATTGAACCAAGGCGAAAAGTAGGAATGTGATAGAACTATAGAAGATTAGGTGAAGTGAAAGAATGTAGGAGTGATCAATTAGTATTGTGAATTCTGAGGGAGACAATTATAAGTATAGAACAAAAGAACATGCGTGGGATGTGAAAAGGGTGATAACCTATAGACTAAGATTGCAATGGTCGTATTCTTTTTAGAACAATTGGCACATTTAATGGTTGCTTTTTTTCTAATTTGAAAATTCAATGGTCTATTTTAGATGTAGCCATCATATGCAAAAGGTGCCTACTGCCTAAAGGCGAAAGCGACTGCCTCAGGCAATATCCACCACTTCAGGTGGCTTCATGTAATCACTCGCTTCCTCAACTCTTAGGCGTTGTTTGTATTGCTTGATCACCTCACGCTTGAGGCGAACTTTTTAAAACCAAGGTTATAAGCCATCTCATTGAATCGTACCTAACTCTTAAGAGTCTTAGTTATTTATGCGAATGTAAGAACACACTTTGATGATTGCTTCTAATTACACGTGATATAGCAATGGGAGGAAGTTATGTTTTCTTTTGCATATGTACATGGACGGAAGAACAATACATGTTCCGACTGCATTTGGATCTTTGTATAAATACCAAAAAAGTTATACCTTGAATCCTCGTTTTAGAACATCTTAAACTTATATTTAATATCTTGTGCACACTATTATTCATTGTAATGCCTTGGCATGCTTACAGATAACTAGATAAGTGTGTTGTTTGATGCTCACTAGGATCAATCATCATCACCATATGTTTAGCATAATTTGTATCACCCTGATATGAATGATGAATTATCATGCACACTAATAGTATCTGAGCAAATATTTGTACAAGTTGTTTTCTTATTGTTTATTGCTCCTGATCTTCTTTGGAACTTTTAGATATATTGACGAGAATTATTCAAAAATTCGTGATGTTGAGCGAGAACTTTCAAATCTCACAATGGAGATGAAACTCACAGCAGGGCCAAAGAAAGCTGGTTGGTGCATTACCTGTTTTTCCCATTTTCTTCTTTTGTTGCTCCGCACTTTTGTAAGCTAAGTATTACTTTTCTCTCCTTTACATTTGGATCTTGTAGCACTTGAACACATGAGGAAGAAAATTGAAATGTCCACAGAAAGGATTCGTGTTGCTAAGCTAAAGGAAGAAGAAGCAAAAAAGGTCCGTCTTTCAGTTCATATGAGAAATCTTTGCATATATAACTATAGCCTATAATCAAATAGATAATTCTGCTTGTTGCAGGCTTGGGAAGCTGCTTCAAAGGTTGTGAAGGATGAAGAAGCAGTCAAGCAGAAACTATGTGACGATTTGAATAATCTGGTACTTCATGGTTACAAAACTTTTTTTTTTAAGTTTCACTTCAATTCTTTCCCTGTTTCAGTTAAAGCATAGTCACTTATCTTTTATAGGTCCAAGAAAGTAGTAACTCTCAGTTTGCTAGACTAGAGGAACTAAAAAGGCGGCTAGAGGCTTTGAATCCAAGACGATCATCTGCACTTATGGGAGCTGTAAGTTTTCTTTATGTTCCATTTTCAGCCATTATAACATTTCATACATTTTCAAATCATATGGGTGAGGTTTGCCCTTATCTCATCCTCCTACTTACAAGTGGGATTTTTTCTGGGTGGTTTGTTTGCTTGTTTACATGTTAATAACTTAATATCATAATAATATTCCACCTGATAATGGTTTCTTGTAGGCCGAGAGTCCATTGGGACCCACATTGACCACAACAAGTTCAGATGCATCAGTCCCTAATGTTGTGCAACCAACAACTGAATCATCCAAGAGTAATGTGGAGAGTAGCAATCAAAAGACAGGAGGAGATGTAGAAGGAAGGGGGAAGAAGAAAAATGCAATGCAGGGAAGAGGTAAAGGAATTGGAGCAATACCCAAGAACAGAGGATCTAATTGGACTGGTGCTGGGTTTGAGTAGAATGGTTGATCCTCACAATAAGCTTTTAAAATCACTCCCATGTGTTCAAATCAAACTATGTGTATCTGCCAGGTATATAGCTTTTCAGTTTTCATCAAGTTCTCATATGTAGTTTAGTAGGTTTTTTAATCTAGCGATAGAAGAGCATAACTGTCGCCATTTCCCGGTCCGCCGTCTAAAAGAATGTAGTTTGGTAAGCCAGTTAGATGCATTATCTACTTTGTGTTGCTTTTAGTATTGTAGAAGCTCATTTCTACTTTTCCATAGAAAATATACAGGATTATTAAATGTACCTTTTTTCATCAAATGTCATTATACCATTAACAAGAATGAGCTACTAGTGAATTTATCGGTTGTTCAAATTGCCTGAGAATAAGATTAGGCATCCTCCCCTCTAGGGACTGGGATGAATTTCGATCGTCATAACCCATTTACATAATCATGGGTAAAGGATGTTGAATTAGTCTTAGGTAAATTTTATAACCTTCTTGTAGGCCTTTAGACCATCACGGATGCTTAGGTGGAAGAGAGGATTGAGACAGAGCGGATTGTTGCAGATGAAGCAAGGTTTGTGAAGAGGGCTTAGCAGTCTGTGGGCCCTACGCCGGGCTGCAGTCGTGATCTTCGTCACCCTCCCTCGACGCACTATGGATATTATAAATGTTGCCAAATGAGTAAAATCAGAAGGAAATACTATTAATGGTATCAGGCGTGTTATGATTTATTATTATTTTTTAAAGACACAGCCCTCCCTCGACTGTATATGCTCTTTATGCTATCAAATGAGTAAAAATCAAAAGGAAATACAGTTTAATGGCATCAAGCTGATTTTCATATTGATATTTTTAACACACATCACATATATTGAATCGGTGGTTGATGTATTTATCCGTATGATAGAGAATCATACCAGTGAATATAAAAGATAACAAGGAGAAAAATATAGGTGTTAGAGACTTATTCAAGGTTAGGCTCCAAGAAAACAATAGAGAAGAGACAAGACTTTGATTCAAATTTTCTTAATATATCACTCGCAATCGATTATCATATCAAAATAAGAAGAGAAGCTATTATTATAGCGATACGTAAAACAAACTACTAGGTTGTGAGTTGTGACCCCTTGCAAGTTGCAAATAACTATAAGGAACTAAACCAAGTGAAATTAAATAAACCTACTGCCATTAGCCCATTAATACCCACAATCACCTCCTGCATTCATGCATGGAGTCATGGGCCAAGAGGGCACGTATCAAACTATCAATAGGTGTGTAAGATAATTATTATAATTAAACAAAAAAAAAAGAGAGAGAGACACGGGAAAAAAATAGACTTAGACTTTGAGACGTATGCTTGTGTTTATTTAAGTACCTATTGAATGCTATGATGTTTGGCTGTTTACTAGGAGCAATACAATATTATGACAGGTTTTGGTCATGTTTCAATTTACCATGAGTTTGTGTGACTTGCAAATTTAAAATAGAGGTGTGTGGTAAATACTGAATTACTACCTACAAGTCTACTAGTAGAGTAGCCTGTGACTGTGTGTACTTGATGAGATTCCTTCCCTGCTATTGCAAAAAACCCTTTTAACCATCAATGTTTTCACCAAAACTCTTAATCCAGCCTTGATGTTCATTTATTTTCCAACATCCATCTTCTGCCTTTGTCATTGATAAGTTAAAACTACCATCTGTTGATGCAGTTGGTTTGTTTTGTTATTACTCTTAAGTCTATAACTATTATTAGTACAGTATGAGCCAGGTGGAATAGGGTTTTGCAGTGATGTTAAAATGCTGCATAAAGACCACAATCGACATACAAGACGTCTCATGTGTTTTAAAATTTTGTGACATCACCATGCCACTAATTGGTACATATTTGGGACATTGCTTAATTTCATGTACCTTGCTACTGTTTCCTTCCGTTTGTATTTTTTTTTTCTTTTGTAAAACTACTTTGTCTTTTAATAAGGAAAAGATTGATGTTACAACCTACAACATCATATCATCTTTATAATAATTATAATAATAGTAGCAGAGTACAAAGCTTAATAATTATAATGATGTGACGTGCTGAATGCCTTGGTTTTTGGCAGCTGAGTGTTGGTGATATTGTAGTGGTGAGTATAATTACACTATAAATGGTGGTTCAACTGGTAGTTGTACAAATGATGTACCCGTCAGATATGTGTTGTTTATTTATATTTCTTTCCATCACCTTTTCACGTTATCTGTTTTGGTTGTTTTCAAAATTGTTTTCGATTTTTACATTATATATGAATTGAAATTTATTAATTATGTAAAATGAATGTAAATTTATTAATTTTAACGTGCATTAGTTTTCTTATGCGTCAGAGAAAGGTGGACACATAAGAAAACTAATGCACATCGAAATTGATTTCAATTTGACCTAGATTACATATATGAGGCGTGATCTCGTAAGTCATAATTAATGCACTATCCTTCTACTTGATTCCACTCAAATTTAAGTTTGAGATGCGGAAAAGTATTAAATTAAATATATGAATAATAATGTCAAGATCTATTAGTCTTTCGTGTGGTTGACAGTTTGTGTGGAAAGAAATGCAACAGACGAGTCAGATGTGGAGAGAAGACAATAGTTGAGGAAAATCTTTTACTAAGTGCGAAAATGTGGGTGGGGGGGAGGGGGAGCTGAAAGCATCCCGTCTATGAAAATAGACTCATGGTGGAAAGACCAATGTCGAGCCGGGCAATCTGCTCGTGAAGATGCAGTGCTAAAGAGAGTCTCTCGTTCTAAGGTTTGTAACTTGAGTTGATTTCCATTTTGCACTTGTAATAAGTTCAACTTTACACTTCTAATAAGGTTTGATTTAAAATAATTTTAAAAACTTTCCATTCTATAACACTTTTAACTCAAGAATAAAAATATTTTTTAGTAATGGTACACTTTTAAAATATAAAGGGGTGTAATATTTAACTAACTGCAAATTGTAGTGAGCATTTATTATAAAAGTTGTCAAAGTGACAAAGGCTATTAATTTCTTGGTACATGACCAACAAAAATCCCGTGAGTGTTTGAAGGTATGCGCAGTGGACGAGGTACCATAAAAGATAAAAAACAAACAAATATAATTTCATGTCGAATGGTTGGCTAATGTTTCATATATTTGCAAGGAACATCAATTATACCAAGGTATCGTGCTAATAAAATTCTTTTACGGCTCTATAATATTTTTTATTAATATATACGTTCAAAAACTAAGACCTAATTATGATGTGCGCTTGGGAATAACGTAAATGGAGACGTCGATCATGAAAGCGAGTTCTCCATAAAAGATGAAAATGTCCGTGATTATTATGTTTTTTAAGGTTACGAATTTACATAATATAATATTTATTTTATAAATAATATAAATAATAAATGTTTTTTTTTAATTTCGTCTAGTTCAAACAATAAAACAATATTGTTATAAAGTTATAGACAAAATATAAGCTAAAGTTTCGGACCTCATGTTTAAAAGGAGTTTAACTTTGCTTAATTTTTAGGTTTAATAATAAAAAAAAGAGTTAATATACTTGAAGATATTTTACTCTTTATTAAAAACTTACTTCCAACTCTAATATATGTAACTGTAAAATTCTAACAAAAAAATATGTCATTATACATCTTACTATTTTAGTGTAAAATAATAGTGGTAGAAAAGATTTATAAATAATACTCGGCGATTAATATTTAATATTGTATCTGATACTGATTTTGGTTTTGTCAAACACGTATAAGAGGTTTTGGGTGTTGGGAAAAAGGGAGAATGGTTGGAAAGGTAGTCGCAGGCTCACTTTAACAAACTAAAAAGTAAGTTGGGCATTCGAGTAGGATCTACGTGGTTTGTCTCTATGTCATCTTCCAGCATATGGTTTTGAATCATTTTAAAAGGGTCCCAATGTTCAAACGCCCTATTGTTTTAAATCAACACTACCCCCACCACACTATATGCGTCGTATAACCACATACAACACGTATAAGGTTGAGAATATCCCTTAACATTCTCTGTCGTATGATGTTCATTTCAGGTGGCGGTTGAAGCTATATGTGACGTATATTACCCATACGCCAAGTATAGCTTGTGTCGCGTCAAATAATTCAAAATCAAACTCTCCGATTGCAAAAAAAGCAAGCTATACGTGATGTATGGCATCATACACCATGTATAGCACTGTCACGTATAGTCGGTGATGGTAGTACGACTGACAACTATACACATCGTATGGTACTATCGTCACGTATAGGTGTCAGTCTTATCACCATCGCCAGCTATAGGTGTCAGGGCTATATGTGGCGTTTGTTGCTATTCGCCACATATAGCTTTTTCTGAATAACTAATTTGACAAAAAATTGTCTGTAAAACCCATATGTCGCGTATGCTGCTAGACAACATGTATAAGATTTTGGAAATAAATTAATGCTATGTGGTTCAGCTCTTTTCCCATAATACTTTGGCCGGTAAACTATGTAATATAATTCTTAGTTCACTTACATACATATTTACATACACATAACGTTGTGGGTAGCCAATAATACTTGCAACTGACTCGAGATTCACGATACCAGTCGGTTATGAGCTAGTCACATAAGATTCAACGTCTTGTGTTAGGATAACAACTGTAAAGTTACAGTTGTTGTTTCAATACAAAATCTTGAATCTTATGTGTGTAGCCTATAACCGACCAGTATCGATTGAACCTGAGTCAGTTGAAACGATTCTTGAGTGCATATATGTATATATGTAGGTGAAGTAAGAATTAAATGAAATTGTATGTATGAATTATTTTAGTTGCAATCCGCCAAGAACGATTACGAATTATTTTGACAAAGACCAGTTTTGTTATCTAAAACTTTTATATGTGACGTATAATGCTATACAACAAGTATAAGGTTTTTGGAATAGACTGATTTGATTTGAAATGTCAGGTATTAATTACAAGGACCTATACACTACGTATGATGATATACACAACGTATAAGTAGGTGTCGATTTATCCGATCTGGTGTTTTAATATTTGGACCCTTCAAAAATGTATATAAAAAGTTATATTATTAGATAGTTTAAATTTTAAATCTATAAAAGAACAATATTAGCTACATGAAACTTTAAAACTTCTATTTTGACCACTAAAGTTTATATTTTTAACGTAATATAGTTATCTGATGTCATAATATATTTCTTGGGATCCGAATATGCAAAAGCATATATACTTTGTTTGCAGAGGCTAACAGCTACGCTAATTATTATTTAAAAAAGCTACATACTCGTTCGCGTAGTGCGGGAGATAATAAAACTAGTTTATGTGAAAGGATCTAAGGGCGTCGATTTGACCTCATAAACTGTAGTGCCAGTCAAATGTAATCAACACTATCCACGTTCCACCATTTTCTTTGCAATCATAATGGACATCCCATATTTCTCACATCATCCAACATTTCGAAACATCATTATATCTCTAATCCTTTAACTAACTAGCCCCTAAGGTTTTATCAATTCAAAATTGACCACTTGTGCGTTATTAATAATCATAAAACAAATGTTATTATAAACCCACGAGTTTATACATGATTTCGAAGGAAGTTATATATTAATTGAGTAGGAAGGAAGCAAAACATTCTCTTTTAAACTGTAAAGAAAAACAAAATAACTGTTGAGGCAGATATAACTTGTGATTTTAGTCTATGACCAAGTATAACAAAATACAACGTACACAAATAGAACATTATGAAATATTATTGATGAATATATCACATACTTACCTTCAGGACATTCTTTTGAAACAACAAAAATTTAATTACAAAATTACAAATACCATAACTATATCGAACATACCTCATGGCTATATGTATATTTTTACATTTATGAAAAGGTCCTACTAACTTAATTTTTTCAGATTATTAACATGTGATAGTTAAAAAAATAAATATGAAGATTTTTTAAATAGGAAAAAAGCCATTTAAAAGAATCTAAAGTTAGAATATAGAACGTGTCCCTTGGTTCATATCTTGGTTAGTGGGTTCCTTCACGGAAATTCATGGAAGATACCCCTCTCGATATCTGAGTTTCCCTCTTCAAACTTTATCTCATTCATCGTCCATTTAAAGCTTCAATAATTAAGACGATAAATTTTAAAAAGTTTCAAAAACATATATAAAATTCAAACTTTAATATTTTGCGTAGTAAATTTATGATTCAAGTTTAAAGGTAAAATGATATATAAACATTTATACAGTCTAAGACGAGACTAATTGCCAAACAACTTTGACTTTATGTAGTTTAATTTTAGAATTATAAATTAAAACAATAATAAGAACCTATAAAATGATCATTTTCTCTAATTTTTCTTTCTAAATGATCCCCTTAAACACAGATCCCTCAAAATGTCTATACTAGAGAAAGCGCGGCTTATATATGTGTTCTAAGCGTGCGGCGTCACCTCTCTGACATCATTATCACGTGAGAACATGCACTCAAATGCGTGAAACATGTGTCACTTGAATGAACACGTGTTCAATTTTAATTGGTCTGCTATACAGGTGTTCGCGCCTACTATAGACCGTAGAAACGCTAACGTCTTGCCTTGTGGGAATGTTTGTTTGGTGGTGACAATTTGAAAGAAATATAGAAAAAGAAAATTAGGAATTATCTCATAAACAATCGTCTCATACCAGCGGTTATTATATAGTTTCTGATAATTTTTTTGCATAACTAGGCAATATTACAAACTGGTCCCACGGCAGTTTTATTTTTCCATTTTCAAACTTGTAATTCAACAATTTATCTTTGCCATTTTTAACTGTTTCTTTTAAAACAAGCGCTTTGTTACTATGGCTCCTTATTTTTATTATTACTATTATTAATTATTAATTTATGTTTGCTTTTTCACATCCACTCTTGTTGTTCGTAGAGCATTCCCGGTTCGTAGACCATCTAGATGCTTATGGGTCAGAATACACCGATTGATTAGTTCATGTGATCATAGATCCACTTTAGCTAAGAAGCTGTTAAGATCCCGTCGCTTACAAATGCTACAGTGTGAAATATAGACCTTATGTTATATGAAAGGGTTGTAAGTGACTGTGAGTGAAAAATAAATAAAATATTATTTTTTCATCTGTATATATGGTAATACGTTGTTAAAATTTTATAAACTTTTTAATATATTTAAAAGTGGTTGTGAGTATAGAAAATAAAAGATAATGATAAAAAGAATAGAAAAGTAATAGAGAAAAAATTATAATAATAAGTGTGAGATAAATAATGAGATGTGAATACATATCGAAACTTTTTCAGACACATTAATTTTTAGTTAAACAATGACATAATTTGTATCATTAAACATATTATTGTTATAAATAATTTTTTTTATTTTGAAGACTTGTTATTGTCACTATTGTAGTTGTAGTTGTCATTGTTATTCGCTAATTTAAGCATCTACTACCTTTCACAACCAATAGAATAAGAGAAATTCCTTTTCTTAACATACATAGCCATCTAGGTAAAATACGTGTTAATATTTTGTTAAATATGGTACTAATTTATATTTTGTTAAAATACGTGTAACTTTCCTGATGTATAAATAGGGGTATAAACGATTTAAACCGGCTCGGTAAAAGCTCGAGTCTGAGCTTCCGTTATTGAGCTAGAGCCAGCAAAAAGGAGCCTTTTTATTATTTAATTTTTATTGAATCTTATATATTTATTTACTAATTTATATATAAAATTATAGTGAATATCATTAAAAAATATATATTATCTTATATATAAAAGGTATAATTATATATAAATATGTATATAATTAAAAAATACAAATAAAATAACTAAATAACAAACAAGCCAACCTCGAGTTTAAAATTTTCTTTTTTACCGATCTCCAGTTTAGAAATAAAGTTTTAAACGACCTGAGCTCAAACTCGAACTCGACCATCTTAATTGAAAACTAGCTAGCTCGAGCCCTTGTTTAAACTCTTATCTACAACCTTCTAGTTGCATGGTGCGAGGTAAATATCTCATTTAGAATAAAGTTAGTTGATATATTATAATTGATACAACACGATGTTTACAAAGAGAAAGAAACAAGCCAAACTACGAGTCTTTTACTGGCTTTGCAAAGCTGGTAATATGTTCCTCCTTTTTCAGCCATCCTTATTGAGCTGCCAAATAATACAACCTTTTTTTCTTTTTCTTTTCTTTTTGACCCCTCACGTGCACCCCTTAACGAATAGCATCTGATCACGTGACACGAGCATGTGACCTGAGTCAGAGTCTGCCTCCGCAACCAACGTGCGCTATTATCCCTGCAGCCATCTCATGAACCAACGTGTCCACCATCTCACGCTCCACCTCCGCCACCACCTCCTCCGCCTCCTCCTCAAACGCCACCGCCGCCACCGCCCCCGTGCTCCGCCGCATGTCACCCTCTATCAACCCATCGATATCTTCCAGCACCTGACAATCCGCCGCCGGAAAACCACCGATTTGTTCGCTTAGTTTTCCGATCAGATCCGACCCGCACATACGATGTGAGTAACAGCCTTGACCCGACGCCCATGGCTTTAAACTTATGTAAGGCTTTAGAATTTCCACCAGAAGCTCGTCCACCACCGCGAATATGAGCTTCCGATCGACGGAGTCGGTGGTTGTGGGGTGGGAGTGTGTTTCGATCTGGTGGAAGATTGATGGATGAAGGGGATGGGATGGGGAGTACCAGTGTGAGATGGTGATGGGGGTGGTTTTTTCGATTCCGGTGTGACGGAGGATTGTGGAAATGTAGTCGGAGACTGAACTTCCGGTGGTGGTGGTGGTGGTGGAGACACCGTTACCGTTAGTACTGACGTCGTCTTGGGTGGAGAGCTTGTGGGTGTCTTTAGTATTGTATGACCGGCTCTGACAACTAGGTAACTGTGTGATGCTCGCTAATGGCACCTGTAAATATGCCCCATTAACCATAAATTAGATTTGTTTGAACATGTTATCCTATCTATATCATAATTAATTTATAACGAATTGAATCATCGTAGGTGGGGATCGAACCTTGACCTCAAAGGAAATATTACCGTTATGTTTTAAATAGTTTTGCTATTAGACCGATTCGCATCGATTAAGAATATATTAATTTAAAATGGTGAAATATGAAAATAATAAGAAAGAAAATAAGATGATGTAGGCAAGAAACGTACTTCTTTCTGAGGTGATATTGCTGTTGTTGACGAAGGGGACGACGCCATGTCTTTCTTGAAAGAAATGAACTTTGTTGTGTTGTTGACCTTCACAAGATGATTTGATAATGGAGTTGACTTCTTGTTGCATTTCTTCATAAACGGTTCTTCTTGTTGATGCATGTTTTTCAATCTCAAATCGTATTTTTCACTTGCGATTTTCTTGCATTTCTGCACTTTCACCGGCTTCTCCTGCTTCACAACCTGCATGTCTTCTTTCATCAATGGTGGTGTTTTGGTGGTTAACGATGATGATGATGATGGAGCTTTTATAGCAGCTTCTGTACTTGATGACGAATTAGAATTGGGTTTGCTGAGCTTGTTCTTGATCTCCAATAATCTTAACCTTGATGAAGATGATAGGGGTGTTGGTTCATAATTTTCTTTTCCACCTCCATGCCCTTAGATATCATAAAAGAAAAAAACTAATCTTTTATAAACTTGAAGATATAAAGATAACTCCTTTTGAAGCTTGATTATCAACACATACCTTGATCAAGATTTCTTGATCTATCGATAGCTATGGCGGTAGACGGTGGTGATGGTTTCTTTGGTTTAAGCACCACAAGAAACTCATCTCTTCTATGTTCATTCTTTCTCACAGTGTTGGTGATATCTGCACCAACTCTCCGGCTAATATTCTCCCTCACTTGTTTCGCAATTTGCTTTGCATACTCACTTGTACTCTCATCATATCTCCTCTTGTTTTCTTTATTGATTTGGAGGGAAAGACGGTGGTGATAGTCGACGTCGGTGGTCGCTCCGGCGGCCGTCGATATCCTCGGTGTCGCCGGCAACGAACGAGCATTATGTCTATAAGATGACAATTTTGACAGAGGGTTTAATGGTGTAGCATGAGAGGATGAAGATGAAACTCTTGGAGATGATGAAGAAGGTCTAGGAGATGAGTTTTCAGGAAGAAGATCAAGACCCATTAATCTTGCAACAAGACTAGGTGTTTTTGACCCAGGTGAGCTGCTACATTCCGATGATGATACATCTTCCAATAATCTTGATCTCTTTGTGTTGATTTGAATTTCCCGCATCTGTAAAATTAAAAAAATAAATATCAAAACATATTAATTATGGATCCAACGACCCATCACTGTAAACGATAAACAATAATTACGACCATCATGACTTACTTTACATCAATGTTGGTTTGTTGAATAAAATAATAGAAAGGATAAAGAAACTTACAGGGATGTTAAAGTTCGTTTCTTGTTTAAGTTTTGATGAAGAGGATGAAGATGAAGCATCTTCTGCAACCATGGGTTCTTGTTCCTCTAGCTCCAAGCTGTTCCTGGGTGCTTCTACACCTGTTTCACACAATCAAATTCTACATAAAATCAATTCAAAAGTTCTCTGTGTGTGAGAGCTAGAGTGAGAAAAAGAGAGAGAGGGGGGCTAATATACCTTTGAGGATTATGTTGGGTTCATCAGGGATTTTAATGGGAGATTCTGAGACAAATGAAGGTTGATGAAAGGGAAGATGATGATGTTGGATATCAAATAGATGAAAAATGGCACTCATGCAACCAGTGAATGAAGAAGAAGAAGAAGAAGAAGATGATGATGATGATAGCATTTGTTTATCAACTCCACCTCTTTTTCTTGATTTTCCGGCGGTGGAAGATGGTTTTCCGGTGGCATGAGAACCGGCATCACCTGCAACTTTGCATAGCAACCACTGTTTGCCCATATTGGAGTAAAAGAAAAGTGATGGATTGAATTGAAATGAATAGATCAGGAGGAAAATGACATGGAGATTTGAAGTAAGATTGTGGGGAGCGGAAAAGACGGATGACCCATTGAAAAGTAAGCAGTGTGAGTGTGAGTGTGTGGGTGTAGATGATTATCACTTATCAGTCACCGGCACTCTCACTTTCACTCTTTCACTAAAATATAAAACACAGGAAGAAAGATATGATGACGCCTTCCGTCCTTAATTTTTTATTCTGAATCTGAGTGAGAGAGAGACAGAGACAGACAGATAGATAGAGAGAGGTGGCACCATACTATTACTATTTCATTTGAATTTTATTCTCTCTTTAAAATTTTCTTGTGGTTATTAGACAACCATCTAATTCTATTTCTTTTTTTTTTGGAACGGTAAATGTATGACAGTGTTTCGAAGGATAGGTGTTATTTTAATCGAGTCTACCTATCATTTTTTCAGCCGGGACCGTACCCCAACCCCTCAGGAGGAAACTCATTGCTAAGAAAACACTCTGGCTCATTTTGCTCAGAGTGAGACTTGAACTCATGACCTCCCATTTATTTATATGTTATGAGTATCTCACCTTAATTAGTTAGTCTAAAGATCATTGGTATCTAATTCTATTTCTATATATAACTAGATCAATAAATAATAACTAGATAATTCAAGATAAACTATTATTTTTAAAACTCGAACTCAAAATCTTAGGTTGGGATTAAAAAGCTACATCTAATCCCCCACCCATATTCTCTCTTTAAATGATTACAAACGTATATTCGTGGGTAATTAATTTGTTGTTTCAAAGAATATATGAGTCATATGAGTGGGTTATTAGGTTGTTAGTAGTAATAGTGATGTGATTGGGGTGTGATAGTGAAATATGGATATAGTGGGTGTGTGATAATGTGATAGTGAAAAAGTTTATAATTATTAGAGTTGATAAGGTGTATTATTGTGATATATGAGAAAATTAGATAAAAAAGAAAGGAAAAAACAAATTTTACGCCAGTCCCGCGAGAACCTATCACGCACCTATCACAAAGAAGGGAGCAGTGTTCCTGTGTCGTTTAAGGTTGTTCACGAGCCTAGTGGATCTTTGCTAGTGCTTGGCTCGTTTACAAACCAAACCGAGCCAATCAGCTCGTTTACAATTGAGTCGAAAACCGAACAATCATTTTTTGAGCATTAATTCTCCAAGTGAATGGCGAGCAAATTTGATTGCCCATCCGCGAGTCATCTTATCAATTACAAGTTATCTTCTCATTTTATCCCTTTCACATAGTATTGGATTAATTCACAAGATGTGTCACACTTTTAATCAGAAATAGTTTTTTTTTAATTGTAATTGTGCGACCCTACTTCATAGGATAGATGTTATTTTAATCGGGGTCAGCTATCCATTTTTCAATCGGGACCGCACCCCCAACCTCTCAGGAGAAAAAACATTAAAGGGAAAACCATCTTACTCAACTCAAACATAATTTTAATTGAAAATTATACTAGTTTCTCAATTTCATTTCATTCCATTTCTTTCAACCAAACACCCCCTAAGTATTTTTGATCAAATTAAGACTTAAACCCATAACCTCCTAATATTTGTATGTCATGAATGTTTCAGCTTAATTAGTTGTGCTAAGTTTAATTAAAATAGCTAACACAATATTGTTTAGTTTTAGAAATCATAAGATGTTCAAAGGAAATCAACAACTTTGAGAATATTGTTTTCATGAAAATATCAAGTTTCAATATACTTGTGTTAACCCTTTTTCATGAAAATTATGTTTAAGTTCCTCCAATGTTTCCAGTTCCATTTTTGGGTTGGTCTCTACTTTCATACATAAATAAAAGTCTTAAAACATAATTTAAGAAATAGGGATGTGAGGTGTGGGTTTTATTTGTTTTCTTGGGATCTACAACCATATGCCGTTTTGCATTTGATTCAAAAATTGTACTTGTTGCTAAAATCCTCCTCATCTTCACCATTCTATCTACTCTAGCCACTTGGTATATTTAAACAATTCTATAATTAAATTATGTTTTCATCTCCAAAAAATAATGTGCTTAATGTTAAATTATACTTCTTGTCGTTTTAATTAAAAACTCTTCTTTAACTTTAGTTATTACATCTTTTCTAAAGTTTTATCATGTTGTTTCTGTTTTATTTGTGATTTTCGTGACGTTTATACATAAGAGCATTTTGAATTGTGGCACGAGGTATTATAGACATTTACATTGTTTATATTGCTAGTTGTTTGTTAGTAGGGTCCCAGTGTAACTCACCAATGTATATAAGGTTTTCCCTTTTTGTTTTGTCTCCTTCATATAAGGGCACCCTCCATTGTATTGATATTATGAAATTGAGCATTGATTTTCTCCAGAGATAACATTCATAGCTCTGCTTTAACACATGGATATCTTAACTTGTGGCCACATGCATCATTTTACAAACTTTATTTTCCAAGTATTATTGTATGTATCTTCAATTTGCACATTTATGTTCTCGAAAATTCAAAATATGAAACTATAAATGAAAATCAAGATACTTAGCATCAAACCAACCATATCATATTGATGTGTTCATGTTTCGTACATATTTGAAGTGTTTAAACTTATGTTTTTAACTTAATTCTTCTAACGACGCGGTCACTTAGTTCTATTTTTGATTTGTAGGTGTGGAAAGATTAAATGATGTTGTTGAGGGTTAAATGTAGAAAATCAACGCGCTCACTTAGTTACTTTTACTATTTGATTTAACAACCCTTTATTTAGTTGGTGAACACATTTCAACAGGATTAACAAACGAATTATATCTATGTGATCCTTAATTTGGTAATCAATTCATCTACCAGAAGTTTGGATTTAATTCATTCCCCAAACTTAATTACAACCACCTTAATTTCTCCTTCGTTTAAGTAATTGGAATTCTGGCTAGCTTAGTCAATCAAACCTTTCAACAGTCTAGTGACAATAGTTTAATCCATTTAGTATGACGAATCAAGTTGCTTTTAACACTAACAACTAATTACACACATTTCATCTTATTTGATCGGTGTTTCAACACCGATCACATATGTTACATGATATCAATCATAATACAACTTTTAACACGAAGCTTTAAAATATTGGCAAAATGAGAAAAGTGTGAACTGAGTTTTATGTTCATCCTTCAAAAGGCATAAGTTAGACAATAACTAAAGCTGCAAACGAACTGAACGTTAGGCGAACAGTTCGTGAACTGTTCGGCGGGAAGTTCGTTTATGTTCGTTTGTTTAGTAAATGAACGAACACGAGCATGGAAATTTTGTTCGTTTAATTAGTTAAACGAACGAACATGAAAACAATCCGTGTTCATTCATTTATGTTCGTGAACGTTCGATAATGTGTTCGTTTATGTTCGTTAATGTGTTGGATTTTGTTCTTAATTTTTGTGTTAATTACTTTTATGACAATTATCTCAAGTGTTTTTGGATATTTATGTTACGTATTTATTTATTTATTAGTAAATTTTGTATGAGAATGCTGATGCTAAATAAATATGTAATCATTTGTATTCGTTTGTGTTCATATACTTCTTTGTGCTCGTCATGTTTATGAACATTTGTTTGTTTTCGTTTGATCTTGTTTATGTTCGTTTGCGTTCGGTAAGTGTTTATGAACAGTTCATGAACATGTTAATTTCCTTAATGAACAAACAAGAATAAGGAAATCCGTTCGATAAATGTTAGTGAACAGATCATGAACAAATTTATTTCTTGATGAACGAACACGAACAAGGCCTTGTTCGTGTAGTTCGGTTCGTTTGCATATACATACATACATACATACATACATACATACATACAAACATACATACGTACGTACGTATGTACGTATGTACGTACCTACATACATACATACATACACATACATACATACACACACATACATACATACATACATACATACATACATACATACATACATCATATGATGACATCAATAAATTTCTAACAGGGGGGGGGGGGGGAAGAGAAACCCATATGCATCACAACCTTGTGCTAAACCAATCAATTCAACCTGAAAACCCAATTAAAGACATAAACCTTGACAGCCTGTAAAAACGCATAACCGCATAAATGTCATTTTCCAATCAACTATCATATTGTTATCCCACTAGTAATACAATTGAAGGCTTGGTCCTTAATCAATATGATTCTCGATTTGGATATCCTATTAACCAATTAGTCCTCAAGTAAGTGGCGTAAATATATTATTTACTAGCCTCTACAGTATTAACTATAAAGGACCTTTGCTTGAATTATTAATCTACTTTCAATTGAAATAATAGTTAGGTATGTTATAAAGGCGAAATTGTCTTTTCAATAGATATTAAATTTGGACCAGCTACCAAATAAACCACACCACACTTCCGGAGTTCCGGTCCCTCCTTTGTCTCCCTAATATTAATGACGTTTTGAATAAGCTCAAATTGTCTTTGATCATAACTGATTTATATTTTTTAAGTGTTAAATCATAAAAAATTTACCCTTTTGCTAACTCAGTGTTTGTGAAAAGTTGTCACGAGTTAATACCATGTCATGCCAACTATTGGTATAAAAAAAGTAATTGGTGGTTTTTAGTATTTATCATCGTAAAAGTGATCATGTATGGAAACATGTTATAAGGGTTGTCGTGTCCTAGAATTGATCATAATATTTATTCATGATAAAAAATCAAATCATACTAGTAGTATGGTTTTAAAAGTTCTGTTTATAAAAAGTTCTTATGTTTCAATGTTTGATTTGTATTAAAAATAAACACACTTTTTATTTACTTTGATGCTATATATAATACTAGATTTTGCGAATAGAGATTGTAAATTCCGTTATATTCTACATTCTTTACTTTTCATTTAATAAAAGAGAAAATTATATTTACTCCGTGTTGAGGTCTCTAGACTAATTAAATGAACTTGGTAGACCTTTTTGCCATTTAGGTTAAATCGGATCCCCGGATATGGGAGGAGAGCCTTGGGTAGTTTTAGAAAAAAAAATTAAATTTAATGTGTGTTGAAGTGTGACCCAAGAGAGGAGACCAAAAAGAAATCTCGAAATTGAAACTGAAATGGAGTTTCAAAGTTCATTTAAGCAAATTAGTATTTTATGAGTCATAATAGTTTTAGCCCCATACATTTTATGAGTCGTAATAGTTTTAGTCCCATACATGTCTGGTCACATACCCATCCATTACTCATGACTCAAGTCTTAATATTCATCGGGTTGTGGACATCAAGTATATATGTTTATAATCTAATGTAGTTAGCATTTAAGGTGCTCGTCACATGTTTTTTATTTATGTGATTACAAAGTATACCTGTTTATTATTTCTCTGGTTAAATTGTATATGTTAGGATGCTCATCACTTGAAACATATAAAATCTTAAACTCATCTTAAAAATGGACTTGAGATAACAAATATTTTACTACCTTTCTGACAACTCTATACTCTTAATTATTTTTAAATTTTCACAAACTTTAGCTTACAATTTATTATTTTTGTAAGATTATATAGTATATTAATATATTCAGATAAAATGGGTGAGAATCACCTAAATCAATATCCTTTTCATATCCGTAAAAGTATAACTTACGTTATATTATTTTTGTAAGATTATATAGTTTATTAATACATTTAGATAAAAATAGGTGAGAATCACCTAAATCAATATCCTTTTCATATCCGTAGAAATCTCATACTTGATCAACCCAAGCACTTGGAGTTGTAAACAAGCCAAGCGTAGCCCGAGCTGGTTTAAGCTCGATCTTGGCTCTTTTATTATTAATTATTTTATTTATATACTTTACATTGATTTTTTATAATTTAAATTATAATTTTGTTGGCATAATATATATTTAATTATTTATTTTTATCATAATTGTTATAATACCAATTATTATCTATATAAATATATATTTCATAGATTAAATAAAAACGATATAAATGTAAGGCTCATTAATAGCTCGACCTTCATATTTGAAGCTTGGACTCGAGATCATTTATTAAAGGAGTTATTATACGAGTTCTAACACGTTTAAGCTCAACTCGATCAGACCTTGTAGCAGGTTAATCTTGCGAGCCGACTTAACCCACCAAACACTTGTCCTCCACGTTTAGGATGACATTAACTTTTAAAACTAACTCCAGGTTGTATTGGTACGATCAAATAATACCCATTATGTATCTTATAGCCAACTTACATGATAGGCTTAGGCCCCCACTCTACGAGTTCCAGTACTACCCATGCATGCTGCATTTTTATTTATGCTTTACACAGTATCAAACGTGTTCAAATATGCAATCAATAGGTATAATAGTTTGAAATGTGTAATTAATAAGTTTCTAATACATCTAGACGTGTGTATATATGTTTCAGGCATGATTCAGGAAAAATAAAATGTGTGAAAATGTTACAAATATGATTTGGGTGAAAGAGTATGTATGTTTCATGTAATCAAGCCTGATATCACTTAATATATATCATACTTGTCTTATATCTGTAAAAAAAAATTAATATCAAACCTGGTCATATACTTGGGTATCTATCCTATTACTCAGCCTGAATGTTTCGGGTTTTCGATTTGCCTACTGAGTTCAGTTCATTTTCCATCCCTAATCACAAATCACAACATACTAAAAAAAGATATAGCATTTCTACTAATCCTTAATGTATACAAAAGTTACATTTATATTATTTGATATGCCCTTTGTATACATTGTCCTTCAAACATCTGATCGATTGACATTAAAATTATCCGGGAGACAATGTGCAAAAAAGTAGTTGAAGCATTGTCTATATATCATGTTGGGTAATGTGGAACTCGAGGAACAAAAGGGTGCTGAGAACGAAAGCTCATCCCTAGAAGATATAATTGCCTCAATCAAATAATTATCGTTTCTATGGATAAAAAATCGTTCGAGGAAAGTCTCCGTAATTTGGCAGCAATGGCGTAAATTTCCTCTCGAGCAATCTATCTTCATTTCCTCTCGAGTAATCTATGTAATTTTTAATTTCTCCTTGGTGATTGTATCATTACTAACATCTTGCTAGTCCTTATATCAAATAGCCGTTCAAAGAAAAAAAAGTAGTAGAAAAATATGCTAAAATAACATAGTGTTTGATGCAAGATGGTAAACAAATTAACTAACATACCAGTATTAATCTAGCTACCTGCAGAAAAACTTATCTTATACATTAAATTATATGTTAATTGTTTAAAAAAACAATAGAGTAATTAATAATTCAAGGGGAAATGTGTCATGGGTCTGAGATTCAGATTCATAAGCTACACAAATATTCCTGACTCTTTGTGTGCGTATGTCGACTATTCAAAATTCGAAAGGTTTTGTGGGGGGCACGATGCTTATGTTATTATAACATCTATCAATTTTATTTAAATTAAAAAACCTATCATTCGAGTATTCGACCCTATGTGGTTGCATGCATCGCACAAGATTGAGTAAAAATTCTGGACCAAACTTCATTTTTGGTTAATTTTTCTTTAATGAAAGATCTTTTTCAAAGGGGAATTTTAGGCGTATTGTAGGAATTTTGAAGAAAACCGAACCAAACCGTCATGGTTTGGTCTAACCGTGACCTTTTGAGAACCTAGATGTGTCGGTTTGCCCTAACCGTGACCTTTTGGTCTGACTCCTGACAAAAGTACACTGATAAAAATGCACGAGTCTGAAAACAAAAGGTCACGGTTTGCCCTAACCGTGACCTTTTGGTGTTTTAAAAACTTTTTTTTCTCTCTTTTAATTGTATTGTATAAAAAAAACTTTTTCCATTTAAAAATGTTTATCAACAAAACAAAAGTAAAATATGCTAAAAACTTTTTTACTAATTAATTTATCACTGAAAAAATTGTGATGTCTTTTTTTATTCTCAATATTTGACGTTACAGTTTGTCCAGTAGTTCATACAAATTTTAAATTGGTTTTATCGTTCACTTTTATCAACGAGGAGTGTTATATGGACTATCAATAAAAATATTACTTGGAAATTATAATGGATGATGACCCAATGCCTGCCAAGAACTTTGTTTAAATAAAAAAATTCATAAAAAGTATGATTAAAAAATTAAATATTAAAATTTTTAGCACATTTTACTTTTGTTTTGTTGATAAACATTTTTAAATAGAAAAGTTTTTTTATCCAATACAATTAAAAGAGAAAAAAAAAGTTTTGAAACACCAAAAGGTCACGGTTAGGGCAAACCGTAACCTTTTGTTTCAGACTCGTGCATCTTTATCAGTGTACTTTTGTCAGGAATCAGACCAAAAGGTCACGGTTAGGGCAAACCGTCACCTCTAGGTTTTCAAAAGGTCACGGTTAGACCAAAACGTGACATTTAGATCCGGTTTCTCCTAAAAACACATGCGGTGTCCTTAGCAGGACCCTTTTCAAAGGAAAGTATAGATTTAATTATATGATTTAGCAAAAAGGAAAATGATTTAATGTGGATCATACGATTTGACATAATGTAGTTTTGTATGGTTCGTAGAAAACGAAAACTATGTAAACGAAAGTCTGGCTATAAATAAGATGGGGAGCGTTCTTGTCTCCAACATTTACATGTGTTTTTGTTTCTCTTCTCCTTGTCGTATTTTCTTAGCTCACTCACCATATTTAAGACTTTCCATTTATTTGAATTACGTAATCATATTGATAATATTATATTATATTTTATTCATGAGGATATGCTTCCATTTTAACTATTCAACTTAGATATCATTTACGCTTACATTTTCAGCTTTCAAGAGCTGCAAGAATAAACGGTTGAGCAGGTTCAATCAGATGTAAATCAGGTACATACATACACAACACAAATTAACAGGTCTATATAACTTTTTGTTAAAGTTACAAATTAAAAGGTCAAGAAAAAATTTAAACAAGAGGTATAAAAAAGAATTAAATGTTTATGACCTTTAAATTTGTAAGGCTTAAAAAAATTCGGTTGAAAAGGCTTTTTAATAATATGAAAACTTTATTAAAAAATTTGTATCACATAAAACTATGATCAGCTAAATATGAAAATACATATACATTAACATGTACAAAATTTAATTTGGGCGAACTACAAACTAATTCTATAATTGTGAGAGAAAATATAGAGGCTGTTTGGTTCGCATAATATATTGCAACGGAATTGGATTTGAAAATGGAATTCGAATCTTGTTAAATTTGATAAAATATTCGGTTGGTCAATTTTGATTGCAATTAAAATATTAATTTTAAACATTTCATTGGATTGTTA
Source organism: Flaveria ramosissima (assembly GCA_025215565.1). Classification (NCBI taxonomy): domain Eukaryota; kingdom Viridiplantae; phylum Streptophyta; class Magnoliopsida; order Asterales; family Asteraceae; genus Flaveria; species Flaveria ramosissima. The sequence goes on along the minus strand of CM046040.1, from coordinate 2,612,254 downwards.
AATATTTAATGAGTAAGTGAAAAACATGTAAATTCCAATGAAGATGGATTTTTTTTTAATTCCAGTTCTATCCGTTGACTAACTAAACATGATTTTACATGGAAAAAATTTCAATTCCAATTCTAATTATTAAGAATTTTGTGAAACAAACGGAATATTTGATAAAGAGAATTGTTATCATGCAAATTTTCTTCTATGAAAAGGTTAAAAACTAAAATTCTGCTTTAGATCTAGAAATGGATTAATCTCTGGCTTTGATGATAGAAATACGTGCTAAACAGTTTGATGTAAGTAACCCTTCAAGTATACATGTGATACTTCAATTTATCTACTAAACAAACTGGTACTTTCAATTTTGACAACAAAGAAAAGACATATCTGAGCATAGGTGTTAAACTTGTACTTTCTTTAAATATTTGTTTTGGTTATCTTCTTTTTTTTTACGGCGATAATAATTCGGACTCAATTGCATTACTTTTCATAGACCAAATTTGTTTATACCTCAGACAAAATTTCAACTGTTAACCGACTAACTTGTAAAACCCTTATTAGTGGCTAGAAGATTTTTGCCATTAGCAACCCTTATTAGTGGCTCATTAGCAACCCTCATTAGTGGCTAGAAGATTTTTGCATTGAAATGAGTTTTGAACTTGTGACTTTAAACCATAGAGTTTTTATCCACACCAACTAGTGTTAGTGGACCTAATGGCCACCACCAACTGTTATATTCTAGTATATTTGAAATTACAGACACGAACTTCAAAGCTTTTATTTTACCTAATTCTCATTAATTTTATCAAAGACTTGATTAAAAAGGAAGAAAGTATTTTATTTATGTATATCCATATTAAACATATTAGTTTACTATCCAAGTTCGAGTTAGTACATAACTCTTTATCTCTGCAACAATAAATACAATACGTAAGATTAAGAAAAGTTCAAACAAGAGGTAAAACAAAAAATGCAGGTAATTTAAAAAAAAAAAAAAAAAAACTTATGAAACATTGATGACCTAGCCACCTAGGTCGGATGGGTCTACAAAGTATAAACCAACCCGTGGAAATCCTTATGAAATACGAGTATATACTGGGCTTATTTCACCATGATGAATTGTTTAGCCCATTGGGCCACTAGATAACTAATCACTAATTAGTAAGCCCATTATAATAGTTAAATTGACTCTCCGTAGGCCCTCATTCATCGGACTATGGACTATGGGCCAGAAGAAAAACTCGAATCAATGATGTATGATATGTAATGTTGAGGCTTATGAGATTAGTTCTGGTTTTAAGATGAGGCCCAGCTCTTGGCAACTGAATGTATATGTGGACTTCGATACAAGGTAAAGGAAATGTAACTGAAGCCTTGAATACATCCACAACATGGTATGGGCCGACAAAGCCCAAAAATATTGAAACCTTACCTAACATTAGGCTTACGGACGCGTGTGGCAAAAAAACGTAACAACAAGCCCACCTACAACACTATCTTTTGGGGACTCAAAGTGTAATTGGACCCAGACCATAGGAACGTAAATTGTACGTTACCTTTTCATTTTTTATATATTCATTTCTATAATTTTCATAGAAATAAACGTGATAACTAAGAACTTGTGTCTACTGTTTCTACCCTAATTAAGTAACTAACGATGTCAAACAATAAGAGGACTGTTTTGCACGTCTTTCTAGTTCTAGTAAAAAGTGACAAAATTATTTGGTTCTAAAAGTTGAGTAACATGTATATGTTAATTCTAGTTTTGTCAATTTGACAACACTTATTATTTGTTTTCAAATTGAAAAAAATAATAATAAGTTATTACTAGTTAAATATGAGTAATTAAGAAACTAAATTGTTGCAATAAAACAATTTGTGTGCCTAAGCGTTAAACAAACTATAAATCGTCTTATATAGACGATTTGGGTACGTACCTACATTTTGAATAACAATATAACTTAATGTGGCATATCTAACCATAAATTAGCTGAGACACTACTATTCATCCAAATTAAAAATGCAATGTAGTAGAAACCTCAATGGACGTCTCTAATAATTCTAACAAAAAGATATTTAAATGGATAGGTAAAATAACAGGAAGGTGACGTGTTAAGTTTTTGTTTAAATATATAAACCCAAACGCTGCTTATATATATATTTATCCACTTTCCATAATATTCGATCAAAATCCACCCTTCACTTTCACTTATCATACATTTCATTAGTTAAGTTTCACCATGGATTACAACAGCCTCCTATGGCGGTTGACCTTCATTTCCTCGTTTATGTTTGCAATCATCATCTTCTTCAACCTCCGAAAAAGGTACGTGATGATAATATTCTCAAAACACACCATGTTCATACATTCATTATCCTTTTAACATTTTCTTTTCGATCAGCTCCATACTCCACATTTGCAAAAGACGCCGCCAACGCCCCGCCGGAGGCATCCTACGACTACATCGTAATCGGGGGTGGAACCTCCGGCTGTGCATTGGCGGCCACTCTTTCACAAGCCGCAAAAGTTCTACTCATCGAACGAGGTGATTTGCCCTACGGCATCCCCTCAGTTAACACCATTAACGGTTTTCTACAAACACTAGCAGACCTCGGTCCTACATCACCCTCTCAGACCTTTGTGTCCACCGATGGCGTGATCAACCAACGGGCTCGAGTTCTAGGCGGTGGGTCAGCACTCAACGCCGGTTTTTACACCAGAGCGAGTGCTGACTTTGTTCACAAAGCCGGGTGGGACCCTCTGCTAGTGAACGAGTCCTACGAGTGGGTGGAAAAGAAAGTGGCGTTTGAGCCGAAGGTGTTGGCGTGGCAGGAGGCCGTAAAAGACGGGCTGTTGGAAGCCGGAGTATTGCCTGATAACGGGTTTACTTATGAACATTACCGTATACTTGAATGCAACAGTGCACCGAATAATATTCAAGCCCCACGGTATCGATTATTGAACATTACATTCTATTATCATCATTTTGGATAATATTATCGGTAACGGGTTCAAAAATGTTTGGATAAAAAGTGTCACGTTGATACGAGTTAAGGGATGTAAAGTCGGGTTTAACATTTTTTTTTTTTTGTATGGTGTAGAGTTAAGGGCCCGAGGAGTATTGTTTGTGGATATGAAAGGGAATAAGCACATGGCAAATTTAAACGAAGGGTCGTTGATGAATGAAGTTATATTATCCGCAGGCACGCTTGGGAGCCCACAGTTGCTGATGTTGAGTGGTATTGGGCCTGAGGAAAATCTAACGGGCCATGGAATTAAGGTGTTATTGGACCAGCCCATGGTTGGACTGGGCTTATCTGATAACCCAATGAATCTAGTGTTCGTCCCATCACGCGAGCTTGTAGAGATTTCACTGATTGAGGTTGTGGGCATTACCCAATTTGGGAGCTTTATTGAATCCGCTAGTACCCATATTAACTTGCCATTGCTCCAACAAGTGGGCTTCACATTTGGGCTTTTTGCTAACCAGGTATGTAAATATGTAATGTATTTTCTTTCTTTATTGTTAGTTTGGGTCCAAGTAGTTCTAGGCTTCAAACCAATTACATTGTTTCAGACAACAAGTCTTGACAAGATCAAATCCATTATCGGGCATCGCTTTAACTTGGATCTATCGGGACTTAATGCTGGATTGATCCTTGAAAAGGTGATGGGCCCACTCTCTGTTGGCAGTCTCGAGCTTGTTACGGAAAAACCAGATGATAATCCTAAAGTCACGTTTAACTACTTCAGCGACCCTCGAGACCTTCAAACGTGTGTTGAGGGCTTGGAAACCATTGTGAAGGTGTTGGAATCGAAAGCATTGTCAAAGTTTCGTGATCCTTAGTTATCAGTTCAAGATTTGTTTGCTTTGGTGGTCGCTCTACCTTTGAATTTGAGACCTAGACATCTGAATGCCCCGTTTGACCTAGAGCAGTATTGCAAAGATACCGTGATGACTATATGGCATTATCATGGAGGTTGTCAGGTTGATAGAGTTATTGATCGCGACTATAAAGTTATAGGTGTTGACGCGCTACGTGTCGTTGATAGTTCAACTCTTTTAAATTCTCCCGGAACAAATCCTCAAGCTACTATGATGATGCTCGGAAGGTACGCATATACTTGTTTGATGTAAATAAAACCCACTAAAGATTTAAGAATATCAACAACTATGTTATTTACCGATGAATAAATGAAATAAAAATACTATAATATCTTAATAGTTCTAATCTCTACAAATAATATATCATCGATGAATACATATATTTACTTGCGAATACATTATAATCATCATGATTCAACAAATAATGCGTTCACCAGTGACTATAATTATTCATGAGTGGATAAATATTTCTTATAATATTTACTTGTTCTCTTTTTATAGATTATTATATTTAAAATATATCATAATACTACTGGAATAATGATAAATAGATGTCAACTAACAATAACTTATATTTTTAATGATTTTCGCCATTTCAGGTATATGGGGATAAAAATGCTAGGAGAAAGATTGGCGATTCGAAAGAAGTAGGAAATGTACGTGGAAAAAGACGAATTGAAATTAGCGTTTTACATCAATAATTGTATAAAATTGTGTATATCATAAACTATCATCATTATTATATAATTTTTAATTACTATATATTTCAAGTGGTATAAACTGGTATATGTTATAGCTCAACTCGTGGCTCGCTTGTTAGCCAGTTCGATCGTTGGCTTGCTTATTTGACTTGTTTATAGCCTACAAGCATAACATATTATATAAGCTTAAATTTCATTATCAAGTGTATTTAAATAGACAATAACCATATAATCATTTTGAATTTTTTAATAAAAAAACTAAATATAAAATATGAAAGACGCTCATAATCCCTGTAATGTTATTCTTGTATCAAAAGAATATAAAAAATATTACCTTTTGTTTTTATATCTATAAATATATCTAAAATATAACAAAATTAATAATTATTAAATAAATCATTTGGCTTGCGAGCCGACTCGTATATAAAATGAGCCGAGCCCGGTCCTAATACATTGTGTGAGCAGCAGTTAACAAAGGATTGTGTTTGAAGCTCTTATGAAGACGAAACTAAGTACAAGACCATCATTTCTTGTTTGTTTGTCCTGTAAAAAGAAGAGCAAAGTACAAAACGTACCACTACTCATCATTCACCAACTGTCCTATTTGACCATCTAACTGCCTGCCACATCATCCCAACCAACTCTATCTCCACAGCTTCACACCTGAATAACAAATCTCCTTCAATTGTATTATCCTTTCCCCTTTATTTCTTTGTTTAGAAGCCCAACAACAAAGCTGTTAGATACACAACACATTTGAGTAACTTAAAAGTACTTTACAATCTTCAACTTAATACATGCACTATAAATACTCCCACCATTTCCATGAAATCCATCATCTTCTGCTCTGCTGCAATAACAATCTATACACTGCTAAAATCAGATGGCTATTATTTCACCATTTGCTGCATTCATTCTCATACTAACTGTTGTTCCATTTACAGAAGCAGCACTTACTGCTCATTACTATGATCAAACATGTCCCCAAGCTGAGAATATTATTTATCAAACAGTTCGTAACGCCTCTATTTACGACCCTAAAGTCCCAGCCCGCCTTCTTAGGATGTTCTTCCATGACTGTTTCATCAGGGTATGCTATATTATCTTAAGTCACTCCAACATAACTTGTTGCTATGTTTTTTCCCCTGCTACTACATCATGACTCAAATGTGTGTTATATATAGGGATGTGATGCATCATTGTTGCTTGACTCAACCCCTGGAAACAAAGCAGAAAAAGATGGACCACCAAATATCTCGGTTCGATCATTTTATGTGATTGATGATGCCAAAACAAAGATTGAAAAAGCATGCCCACACACGGTTTCTTGTGCTGATGTTTTAGCAATTGCAGCTAGAGATGTTGTAGCAATGGTACATATGATTCTTTCTTCTTTCTTATATATAGTTGATATGGCAAAATCAACTGCTGTCAAAACATGTCACCTTTTGATATGGGTATACTTGGTTGTTTAGACTTTTACAGATAATAACATAAGTCAAATTAACCTATTCATAAGTAAATGGATCGAAATTGCCACATCTACTATCTACACACATCATATTTTTCAAATTATAACCATCAGGTTTCACATTCTTCTATCTCCATTTTCTACAGTCTCAAGGTCCCTGGTGGCCTGTGCTTAAAGGAAGGAAAGACGGGCGAGTGTCAAAAGCTAATGAAACTATAAACTTGCCATCTCCATTTTCCAATGCCACAACACTAATTCAAAGTTTTGCTAAAAGAGGACTAAATGTCAAAGATTTGGTCACACTTTCAGGTGGACACACATTAGGGTTCTCACATTGTTCTTCATTTAGCGCCCGCATACACAACTCAACTGATCCTAACATCAACAGTGAGTTTGCTATGAGCCTAAAAAAGAAATGCCCCATACATAACAAGGATCGCAATGCAGGAGAGTTTCTAGATTCATCTTCTTCAAAGTTTGACAATGATTACTACAAAAGAATCACTATGGGTAAGGGCGTGTTTGGGTCAGACCAAGCGCTGTACGGAGATTACAGGACTAAATCGATAGTGGATTCATTTGCCAAAGACGAGAAACTGTTCTTCAGGGAATTTGCAGCTTCAATGGTCAAACTTGGAAATGTAGGTGTCATAGAAAATGGTGAAGTTAGAGTGAAATGCAGTGTTGTGAATTGATGTGAGGGTGAAAGAAAGGCAAGTATCAAGAGGATGAGAAAGATTATACGGTTTTAAATTTTACATATTAACTTGTTTGAGAGTTTGACTTTGTAACATTTAATAAATGAATAAAACAGACCTATTGCCTTATTGGTATCTTTTATTGTGATAACTATTAGTGCGTAAAAGTAGAACTTATAAACATATAAGACAGTGTAACACAAATAAGAACAGATGCTTTGGCACATGAAAAGCAAACAGATAATACTCATCAACATAGAAAATAGAAATATTGGTAGCAAGAATCATGATAAACAAACTAGCAGCCATACAGACATCAGTAAAATTCTAAACCTCATATATAAATAATGTTGAGGACATCAGTCATCATGCAAAAGCTACATCTGACCTTAAGATATACTTAACACCTTTTGTAACATTGCGTGATTCATGTAACATACACTTGGCACCATGGATATGGAAGAGGGCCATTCCTTGAGTGGGAGTCACCTAAAAGTCAGAATTCAATTGATGCTGATGCAAAGGAAAGTAACATTTCATTGATATAAGTCAATCTAGAAGAAAAAATTTTACCTCGGCTACAAGGCTATTTCTTGGACCATAAAAGACGGTTTCCCCTCCAACTAGAGGTTCAAAGGAGTCATGTGAACCATTCACATCAGATTTAGCTTTTGACTCCACATTGCCATTGAGATATACTAGCAACGTGTAATGCGTGTGTTTTCCTTCTCCAAGATCAACACTTTCATCAATATGTCGGCCAAAACGTTGCCCAACCTTATACCTGAATACGAGTTGATTTATATCATTAGAAGTACTTATACTCTGATATGGTGACCAAGATGACAAGTTTGAACAAACCTGTAAAGTCTAATATTCGGGTTTAGTCCAACCGCAACTCTTCCCCGAATAGTAATGTCAGATAAGAGCTTGCTAAGTCCAGATTGCCATAATTTATCAGCAAGAACAGGATCATTTACCGCAATACGATCGTTGTCTCTATAAGCCTCGCCTTTTGCTGGACCAAGACTGCCTTGATGAACAAACCCAATCGATTCCGCAGCTTTAATGAAAGCCTTTGACTCAGCAGCTGTTAAGAAGTTCTGCACCTGAGAACCTTAAACAAAAGAAGAACCACTAAGAAGATATGATTTCTATTTTATTGCTATTCAGGGCCATCATGAGAAGAAAGAACAATAATTTGAGATAGATTTAGAATCACACTAAAAGGTTGCGTCCAAACAAACCCTAACGTATTTGAATGAGATCTTCTGCATAACAAAACCCTAAGCTGACACTAAATTTTGCTCAAGTTGACACTAAATCGTCCCTCATTGGACTTCAATCAAAAAGAAACAAATAAGAAAACTACATATATGATCAATAAAAAAACTTGAATGGCTAAAAAAGACGTTAAATTTGTTGATGAAGATAAGAAAACGTACAGTAAAGAGATCGTGATCCTTTAGGCGAGTGATTCGGAGATCCGATTTAGGCTTAATGAGGGGCCAATTAGAATCTTCTGTGGTCTTCGATTTCTTCCCATCTTTCTTCCGATCCCCCATCATCCTCTTCATCAATGTTACATCTGTTCGGACTCCGGTGATTTATAAACCAACTTGTTAATGAGTGTTGGTTGATACATAGTCAACCATATGTTTGCAAATAACTTGGGCCTTAAATTATCAATTAGCCCAGATTAAGACTATGTTTTTTGTTTTGCCAACTATAACATCATGTGATATTGTGATAGGTTTTTTAAATAGATAACCAGTAATTTGCAATAAAAACTTAAAGAAAGAACAATCACTACCAAAAAAAAAAAAAAAAAAAACTTATCTCCATGCACAAACAAAAAAGGTTTTTATCACAACCATTGTTTTATTGTGCAAGTGAAGAAAAGTAAAACTTTGGTGTATGAACTATATAATTTTCTAATTAGGCAGACCGGAAGGGGTGATCTTGATGACAAGCCCAGGGAATACATCATCGGGGTCATGAATACGCGGGTTTCCTTCCACGATGAACGGGTCACCACATGTATCACTGATGGTGTGTAGCGTCTCACCTTCTCCAACGACATAAATCTTGTCGCAAACCCGACTCATGGTCGGATTCATTCCTTAATCAGATATATCATACATGTTTAGGCTGTAACAAACCCGGTGGCTTCCCATTAAGCCACCAACATCATGTTATAGCTTTTTATAAATAACCATTAATTTTACAACAGAAACTTATTAAAAGGACAATCAAGTTCAAGATATACGATCCTAAAGCTAACGCTATAACAAAAACCATACACAAGTTGTTTATATTCATCGCGGGAGCTTTTGGTATAAAAGATATTCCATAAAGCAAATTAAATAATAATAATAATATTATTATTAATTTATCTTGAACCAACTAGCTACAAAATTTACCATTGTGTATAAAGTTTTCTAAAAGAAATACAAATCAATTATCAAACTTATATAAAAACAAAATATTCATCTCCATGTACAAAGAAAACAGGTTTTTATCACACAACTATTAATTGTTGAATTGTGCAATTGAAGTAAAGTAAAACTTTGGTGTATGATCGAACTGTATATCTTCTAACCGGAGGGGGTGATCTTGATAACAAGCCCAGGGAATACATCATCTGAGTCGTTAATATGCGGGTTTTCTTCGAGGATAAACGGGTCACCGCACTTATCGCTGATGGTGTGTAGCGTCTCACCTTCTCCGACGACATAAATCTCGTCGCAGACTTGACTGATGGCCGGATTCATTTTCTTAATCAGATACTCGTTGTCTGTAAAACACCCTAACAAGACGATAAGTAGTAGAAATATGATACAACACAACCGCGCGGCTTTGGCGTACCTCACCGGCCCTCTTGATGAAGTCATTGAACTGATTTGAGAAGATATGCAGATGATGATTATTGTGGAATTCTTGTTCTGTTTATCTGGGCTTGTGGGATTGTATTGGAATTGGATGAATATGTTTAATATATACATACAGGAATGTTGGATGGGAGTGTATGTGGCGTCTAAGTAGCTTCATCTCGCATTTGTTGACCACCCTCTCGATTTTCCAAAGTAATTTACGTACTTGTATTTTAAACTTGTATTTAGCGGCAAACACCGGTTTCTACTTTCTATATAATAATTTTTTTGGTTCGGTGGTGTAAAATTTTTATATATATTGTGTTTGCCACCTCTAAAAAAATTTAATTTCACACCCCCTTTAAACCTTTATGTATATGTAGGTGTAAGTATAACTTGAACAAATATATATATTTTTTTATTTTTTACACTTATAAATTACATATACATAAATAATATAATACTGTACATATGTAATAATATTATTTCAATAAAAAAATTATAATTTTGATTGATTTACAAGTTATAGCAATAACAAAATGTTAAAAATTATCCAAATTCCATAAGGAAAATTGTAAAATAGCGTCAAAAGTGGTGGCCATGACTATTAGTAAACCTTTAAGCTAATTAACGGTGCATATATACTTATTCTATTGGTCCAAGGTCTAAGTCCTAAAAGCGCACCTATATATGCTTATTGGAAATCTTTATCTTTCTCAAACTTCATTCTAATATTTTCAAATTAATCATGCCAACTTTATAACAATTAACAAAAATCTTCAGTTAATTAAAGGGGTATGTCGTGACGTCGTGTAATGTCATACTGAAAATGATGAGGTGTGGGTGTTGATGATGTGTAATTTTGACTTGCATGATGTATATGAGTAACAAATTGACCAAAAATAGGTTATATTTATCTACAATTAATATCGTCACATTTATTCTTTCGTCTTCTTTTACCATGTGTTTTGCTTATATAACTTTTTCCTCTTTTGTTTTAGAGAAAATTACTATTTTGATCCCTGGAGTTAGAATCATTTAACCCTATTAGGCTGAAAATGAATTTTTTTACATATCAACCTTGAAAGGATTATTTCTTAACTATTTTGGCTACTGACACTAAACCTAAGGACTACTTATGTGAATGTTAAATTTTTAGGGTTATTTATGTATATTTTTTAAATTACCAATACAACCACCACAGACCACCACTACCTAACACAACGACCACCACAATTTATTCACCCTATCTCCTTCTCCTTTTCTTTATCTCCACCAAAACTAAAACCCTCTTCTCCATCGTTAGGATGGTGATAAGAGGACACCGTCATCTTGATCTCCTTCGCCCTAACAAGCTCCTCGAAGCGTTCGATTTCCTCACCGTCATATGTGTTAGGTAGTGGTGGTGGTATTGGTAATTTTGTAAATTTGCATAATAACTCTAAATACTTAACATTTACATAAATTGTCCTTAAGATGAAAAATAACCAAACTACTTTTACATTTAACAGAAAAAAGTTAACAATGTTAGTGTGGCCAAAACAATTAAAAATTATAATGTTATGAGTTGATATGTTAAAAGATTTTTTTTTGAGCTGATAAGGTTAAATAACCCTAACCCCAAGGGCGAAAATAGTAATTTACTCTCTATTTATAATAGCTTTAATAGTTTATTTGAGTCTTGGTGATTAGGAAAGAACTAGTGTTTAACCCCACGCGTTGTAGTGGGGGTTGTAAAACTGTGTCAAACTCGTAAAAAAAAACTGAACGAAAAGTAGACGTAAAAACTTTTAACCCGTGACTGTGCGTTGTGGTGTGTTAATGTATAAATTAGAACAAAGTGTATTACACAACGCATTTGTAAAACAGAAAAAAGTTAGACGTAAAAACGTTAAACCACATACGCATGTGCCTGTATGTTAACTTAAAAATTTTAGACCGAGACGTAAAACAAATAATTATAAAAGATAAAAAAGTATATGAGATCAAAGTTGAAATTAAAAAAATATTAGGGTTAAATGTAAAAAACAAAAACTATAAGGTTAAAATGAAAAAGTAAAGAAAAAACAAAGTGAGGTACAACTTATAAAACATAAGTTGGTAATTAATTATGGCTTTCTAATCCTTTAAGTTTTGGGTTTGGGTGTTTCTCCTTTTTAGAAATGCAGTTCTTTGCTCCAATCTGTTTTTGTTGGGTTTAAACAAAATTTGCCCCATAAAAAATGAATTTATAGTTGCTTTTAGTTTCGTTTTATAAATATCTACATAAAAGTTGGTTGAAAAGGACTCATCTTCAAGAATATACAACCACAAAAACGGTTATAGATTGTAGTGTCACGAGTTGTGATAAACAAGTCCTTAAATAGTTATGAAACAAACTCTTCTTATAATAGGAGCTAGTTAAGTTATGTTAAGGAATTTTGAAAGTCGTAAGATGATGTCAGAACTTGAATGACTTGAATTATTATCTACTTTAAAAACCAAACACAACACCCTCAATGCATGAGGTATTAATTGTTTTTAGTTTGATTTTTAGTTTGTTTTAATAAAAGCTTAAGTAATATCCTGATACACTTTATGCAATTGTTTTTATCATCTTTTGTACAGGTTGGGCAATTTTGAAGATCTTACATTTACATGGTTTGCTGATGCTAAGTTCTTTGTAATCTAGTCTAATAGTGAAGAGGGTGTTCATAAGAGCAGTAAGTACAACATTAGATTTCAAGCCAAGTTAGGTCATGTCATGAAAGTACTACCAACACGGGCTCTTATTACTAGTTATACATAAAAATGATATAGACTTTTCATTAACAACAAGCTAGCATTTTTATTAAACTTTAAACACGTATTTTATGAATTCTCGATTTCATAGATATAGGAAAACCTTAGATGTTTAGCTTAATACCATCTACCATGTCGGATAGATTCATTCAACTCTGATTACCGTATACAAATAATGTTAATAACAACAAAGTTGTGGCATAAAAGATAAAGAATTTCTAATAAAAATATGAAAGTAAATTGAAACATGTGTTATCTGATCAAAGATGGTGCCTTTAAATATACATGTCACTTTAATTGAAATACAAGCTCGTTCTGATCTTGGACGCAGTACATTGAAATCCTGAAGCACCACCACGAACGCTATCGCGCGTCCGCCTGCGGTGGATATAAAATAAACTAGCCCCCTACCACCGCTAAGCGGCAGGAGTCCGGTTATTTTTCCCACACGTAACATTACGTTACTTTGTGTGTTATGAGTTGGCCCGTCAAAAACAATAAAAGCGAAGTATTATGACGAAACTCTAAAATAGTAAACTTTAGTAGTCAAACTCTACATATATGTGGTGGGAGACCAGTTATTATTCCCACTAATGTTGGTTGTTATCATTCGGCTCGTCGAAAACCATAAAAGCTAAGTTTGATGACAAAACTTTAAAATAACCAAACTTTAGTGTCTAAAGTCGGAAAAATAAAACTTAATTAAATAGTTTAGTGACCGAACTTTAATATCCTAAATTTTAGTGGTGAAAGTCCAAAAAGAACCGGTGACTAAATTGTAAAACTAGAATTTTGTTGGCAAAGTCAGCAACATAAAATGCGACTATAAATAGTCTGGCGACCAAACTCTAATATTCAAAGTTTAGTAGTCGAAGTCAAAAACCTAAAGCTAACTCTCCGGGGGAAGAAAGGGGTCGCCCTTTGCGGCCGAGCAGCTTAGCCGCAGCTGAAGCCATAGATCTTGCCCGGGATGCTCCCAAGGTTCATCAGGACAATTTCTTCAACAGCTGAACTAGCATCACCATTCTTAACCCAAGAAGAAGTTCTGCTCTTTCAACTCCTAAAGCTTATGCTTCATCAAATAAAAGAAAATTTTCGGGGACGGAAGTGAGAAATCATACATAAATGTTGCTTCCAACCAAGATGTTGTTCTCTCTCCTCGATGGGTTCACGAAAGGTAAAATCATCATAAATTCTTTTTTCCTGAGACTCCTCTCTCTGTCTTCTTACCTTTAGTCTTCGATTTCAGTCATTGAATTCTGGTTTTTGAGACCTAATTGCTATTCTTCCCACGTGACTAATAATGATTGTTAGTGTTAAGGAGTTGTATGATAAATATATTAAGGGTCAAGGGTAAAAGTAAAAATTATACATTTAAATAAAAAATAGACAAAATACGGAAAAATTACTATTCATGCAGTTTGTAAATAGGTATATAGATAATTTATTGTCTTAAATTATTATTAGTGATATTATTATTATTATTGATATTATTATTATTATTATTATTATTATTATTATTATTATTATTATTATTATTATTATTATTATTATTATTATTATTATTTATTTATTTATTTATTTATTTTATTATTATTATTATTAATATTATTATTATTATTATTATTATTATTATTATTATTATTATTATTATTATTATTATTATTATTATTATTATTATTATTATTATTATTATTATTATTATTATTATTATTATTATTATTAAATAAATTAACTCATTAAAGGAATATTCTTTTTGAGTTTTTGACTGTATTCGTTTGTTAAGGCTTTGAGGTATATTGATTGGAAGGGGTTGGTGGTGATTAGTTAAGTTATAACAAGACTAAAAGAGAGAAAATAAAACAAATTAGGGGGCAGGTATTAGTTTGTTTATGTGTCAAATAAAAAATGAGTCGTCTCATAATGAACGATTTGAGGAAAGTCGACAAAGTTGTTTGGTGAGGGTGGGATCTACTGCCGACCCCTTTCGGCCCCGTCTTAATATAATCTTATTGTACAACAAAAATTAAATTAAGCCATCAAAGAGGATAGATAAACACAAAGATCATATGCAACAGGGTCTCACAAATACCTATGGTTGTAAGTAAAAATGATTATTATAAAGTGAATAGCGAGACCATAGTTATATGTAAAGTTTTAAATGTAAGAATGTAATCTTTCTAACAAATCAATGGGACGATCCACATAATATTTTTTATAGATATGTCTTGATTAACTTGTTTGTAAGAGTTATGTTAGGCTAATTTTATTTTAAAAATAATATCTGGTTGTAAAATCAGGTTATAGAGTGTCTTCAAATCAATTTTGCAGGTTACAACACAATTGGTTTTAGGTTATATTACAGAATTATGTAACTTAAGTGCAATATTAGTGAAACAGTAGTGATCAAGACTTATTGAACATAGATAGCATGAAAAACGGAACCGTTGAAAAATATGACACCACATATGTTCTAATATGCACATATGCCATACTATAACTTATAAAACATCATCAAGAGAAAAAAAAAACAAAAGAGAAAAAACCAATCTAAAATGATAATAATACCATCTTTTTGAACAGCAAAAATACTAATAGGTCTTTTGTGTAGATTTATCAACAAGTCCACTTGAAACTAAAGGTGTATTAAAGATGTGTTTGACTTCTTCCAATTCAAGTTTCAACCATAAATCGTCAAATCAAGAACTAAGTTTGGTGCTGATTTTAAAGAGTTTGTAGTTGGGTTACAAGTTCAATTATGAAACTATGAAAGTAGGTTCCATGAGCGTGGGACCACTTTGAATTTGATGGTCTTAAAGAGTTTTATATCATTCAGTCTCGTATTGTACTTCTGATTATATTTAGGTTGGTTTGAATATTCAATTATTGATCCCTCATATGTAGTTTCACCAAAATGCAAACAAAAAGCATAATAATCGATATATTGTGGGTTAGATAAGTCTATACACGTTTGACGTAGGACATTTTATGGGAAAAAGAATAACTTATTGATCTTTACACTTCTCCTCCACCCTTTGTCATTTTTTCAACTTTGTTCATTGCGTTATTAATCATTATATTTATAATTATGGAGTTTGAGAAGCTATAAAACTAATAAGTAGGGGTGTTCAAAAATTTCCAAATCCGAAATATCCGAAAATCTGAAATTTGGATATCTGAAATTTTGGATTCGGATTCGGATAGTGATTTTGAGAATTTTGGGATATTTCAGATATCAGAAATATTTTATAAAATTATAAAAATATTAAATATTTCAACTATTTTGAATATTTAATAAAAAGTTCAGATATCCGCTAAAAATTCAATAAAATATATTATATTTTTATAAAATTAAATAAATAATACAATTTTTTTTTTGAATTCAGATATCCGAACGAATTCGGATTCAGATAGTAAAGTCCACTATCCGAAATTTTCAGATATCCGAAATTAAATAATCTTAATAATAAGGGTGAGAGGGGTGCCCACACCATACACATCACACTACACCATACACCCACCCACCAATCACTTATTGTTATGTCAAAACTACATCACACAGCACAAACTCAAATTTGGTGGTGGTGTTGCCACACCATGCTACATCACACAACACCACACCACTATACCACACACACAAGTTCACGACGTCAACATACCGAGAAATTAAAAAAATGTGGCGTAGAGGGGGGCGGTGTTGCCACTAGACTCCGGCACATGCGGTGGCCTCACGGCTTGAGCGGCCCACCATCTAATAAACAAGCTGATTCATGCACCACTAAACTTAAAATTACACTACACCACCCCTAATTATTTCATACAGTAAAACTTAAATCACGAATCAACAACTACTTACCCAACAATAAAGAAACTGCTAGTTTAGAACATCAATATTCTATTTATATAAACACAAAAGAAATAAAAATGAAAAAGAAAATCTAGTATATCAATTACGATTTCAATCCTCCACATCGGTAATCTATGACATGTGTATCAGTATATAGATCGAGAGGGAGACATCTATCATCGGGGTCATGTATATTCAATGAAGTTATAATATATTATGTACCATAAGATCGATTAAGTAGAAGGGGTTATCTTGATAACGAGACCTGGGAAAACATCATCGGGGTCATGTATATGGGGATTCTTTTCGACTATAAAGGGGTCGCCACACTTATCGCTTATGGTGTGAAGTGTTTCCCCCTCTCCGACCACGTATATCTCGTCGCAGGGCCGTCTACTAAGCGTGTTTCCTCCTCCTCCTACCGCGGTGGTGGTGCTAAGGGAATGACTCATGTAATTGTCATCATGATCTCTGAAAGCACCGGTGAGCATGAGGGCTACTATTGCCGTTGCACAGCAGAAGGATAGAGCATCTGCTATGGCTATTGTTGTATGTATTGTTTTAGCTTTCATGAGTTCAACCATCTTCGATTGATCTTCTCGCACACTGCACACAGAGTTTTTTTTTTCTTTTTGGAAATAAGTGAGTATTGATTGAATTTCGAGTTTCTTATATATAGAGGGGGAGAGAAAGAGTAGTGGGATTGTGGGGAGACTTTGTGGCGTGATGGTTGAGGGGTTGAAGCTAGGTGCTTTAATTTGTAGAGTGTAGAATTAGCAACACGAGAAAGTGCGAAGCTACTTGCTCACTTAACATTTTGTTTCAGTCTCGTCTAAAACGAATTGATGTAATTTAATTGTGTGTATAAGTAGAAGTAAAGTAACATTTGTTATCAAAACGTTTGTTGTGAATGAAGAGTTTGGACCTCTTGTTTTTATTCATGTGTTGTATTTATATCACATGTTTTATGAAGTTATTTGATATAAAAATTATACTATGTTGTAATAACATGGGTTTATTTTGGAATCAACAAACATTTTAGAATAGAAACAAGATAATTGTTTATAAACATTTTAAAATATAAAAATTTTGCCTGTTTCAATTAAACTTTTTGCACATGTACTTATGTGTTTCTCGCTATTATTGACATGACATTGGTTTTGAAACGAAAGCTTATTTATGTGTATATTTGTACACTTTAACTATGCAACAAGAAACTTAAAATTCTATGTATAGAAAAAAGATAACTGTTTATGAACTAAACTTTTTGTGTATACGCACCAATATAAACCAAGAATGGAAATGATTTCATCATTATTCATGATAATTAACTTAATAAAAAATCATGTGAAAATATAAAACGGTTTGTGTTAAATCTATACTTATTAATAAAACAATAACTTTAGTGCCACGTGTCATTCTCTTAAGCCTCTATTTTTTTTAATTCCCGCCTAAATATGTATCTGTTCTTAGTGTTAGTCTAGGTTCA
Organism: Flaveria ramosissima; assembly: GCA_025215565.1. Lineage (NCBI taxonomy): Eukaryota > Viridiplantae > Streptophyta > Magnoliopsida > Asterales > Asteraceae > Flaveria > Flaveria ramosissima. Next base: position 2,594,516 of record CM046040.1, on the reverse strand, counting down.
TTTGACTAAAAGTCAACTTTTGATACAAGAGATATTTAAGGAAAATTTAGAAATTTAACCCTAAATTAGACTACATCTTTTTTGGAAATTAAATCATACCCAATATTCATTTTCTTTTCAAATAATTCATAAAAAAAACTGTAGAAATCATTTATTATTTTCTTCATCTATGAAATTGATTCCTTGATTGTATTTTTTCATTAAATACTCGGCTTATATTCAAATCTTGAAAAGTTACGGGATTTTTTAGTCGACTCCTCTCCAGTTTGAAGGGGTTAATGGGTATTTTTTTTTGGAAATGAAATCATACCCGATTTTAAAATATTTCTCAACGATCCCAGGTTTACGACCCTCACGATTTGTCTTTATAAAGTCTAATGATATCGTCTTCGACAGACTTCATTTACGTTCTCATTTTGGCTTCGGTTTAATCAAGTTTTCTTCAACAATAGGTATTTACTTTTTGTTATATTTGAGCTTTCATCCTCTACGATTATGATTTAACCTATCATTGTCTACATTTTTGGATTAATAATTTTACTTTAAATTTTTTCTGAAGATGATCTACTTTAACAGTTCATCTGTAAAGAGGTATTACATGCTTCTACTTTTTAAACTTTTTTATTTATTTTCATGTGTATTGTCATATTATTATTATTATGTTTGATTGGAATTCGTTTGAGATGTACAAATTGTTTTGATGTATCTGGAAGTAATAATGAAAACCATACTTTTATTCCACGGTTGATTTTGACACCTTCAGACAAAAAGATTTCTTTTAAATTTCAAAGAAGACAGTTTCTATTATCAGTGTGTTTTGCAATGACAATAAACAAGAGCCAATGACAATCGTTATCCAAAATTGGTTTGTTTTTAAATAGGGATCATGCTCAGCTCTATGTTGCATTATCTCGAGTTAAAAGTAGATAGAAGTTAAAACTATTAATATTAGATAATAATGGAAAAATAACCAACAAAACATTAAATGTTGTATAAATAAATTTTCGGATGTTTATGAATTTTGAAATATTATTTTTCATGTTTAATTTAATTTGTTTATTACTTAAAGTTCTTATTTATAAATTTATTTTATTCCATATTATATACTATTTAAACGTATAAATATTAATAAAGAAAACCTACTAATGTTAGATATAGCTAATGTTAAAAATTATACATAAAAGTCGATATACAAAGTATTATCAACAACATTATAACTTACGCAACTTTTTAAACAATAATAATATTTTTTAATTGAACCCGTGTGTTACTTTAGCCTAGTCTATTATATATGATGAAAGAAATTTTGAAATGTTACGCGTTAACATATTAGACTCTCTCTTTCTTATAATAAATGATTATATACATATACATACACACACACACGCGCACACACACACACACACACACACACACACACACACATATATATATATATATATATATATATATATATATATATATATTCTTATTATTTAAAACATTTGCAACTAAAAAACTAGTTGTAAAAATCAAAAACTAGATTTTTTAATTAGCACACTTTAAGAAATGTATAAGACAAAAAAAATTTCTTTAAAAAAGTCCTTTTTATAGACTAGAAGGGTGCGCGCGCAATCGGTGGGGTGTCATTTTACATCCGGCATGTGCATTCAATATTTTGTTATTTTTGTAGTAGTTTTACTAAAGTTTATTATGTTTTCTCTAAATTAAAATTTAGAACACCAAATAAATAGGTTTTATATAACTACTTGTACATATATGCATTAACTTATTGTACATAACAAATTACAGATCTGTTCAGTAAAAAGTTTACATCAAAATGTTTAAAAAAACACAAGTTAAGCTGTAGTCTCAAAACGTTTTTAAATATGATAGATTAACAAATATAGTTGAAATATTAAAACATATTAAGTTTTTTTTGGTTTATGGGTAGATAGTATAAAATTTTATGCAAGTGTTAGTAAGTGTAAGGTTATTATGTAACAAATTGTAAGGGTTAATTTGTAAATAATATTATAAATACTATTTTACCCTTAAAAATGATTGTATCTTATGCATTGATCATAGTAATTTTTATACTCATCAATAATACTCGTTCCATCATTAAAGAAAAAAAATGTTAAATTTAGATCTAAAACAGTTAAAAAACATTTTATTTTATTTTTGCGTTAACAAATTAGGCTGGTATAATGAAGTTAACCAAATTGAATCATCAGTTTTAACAAAACACGAATGACATGTTTTGGCCATTCATTCTAATCGCTTGCTAACTTTGTTTCTTTCCTAGCCAAAAGTAGGTAATTAGTTAGAACTAGAAGGCATCTATAAATAAATGGTTAAACGTAATGAATTCAAAACATGTCGTGTTTCCATGGTTTTTAATTAATTTTGTGATCAAAACAATTTTAATGAGAATATATATTATTTATTTCAATTTATAATAAACACATTTTTTTATCTTACTCCTAAATTTACATCATTATTCACAACTAGAAGGGTGTCCGCGCAATACGGCGGGACGACATTTTACATCCAACACGTGTTTTTAAATTTTGTTATTCTTATATTAATTTTACATAAGTCTATTATATTTTTTAAGCTAAAATATAAAACACCAAACAAATGGGTTTTGCATGACGACTTGTATATTTACGTATTAACTTATTGTACCTTATAAAATACCGATCGTTTCAGCTAAAAATTTACACCAAAACGTTTAAAAAATACATAGGTTACGATTATAGTCTCTAAAAGTTTTTAAAGATAATAGATTAAAAGATATAGCTGAAATTTTAAAACAAATTAAGTTTTTTTTGTTTATGGGTAGATAATGTAAAATTTTATATAATTTACAGTAAGTGTAAGGTTATTATATAACTAACTGTAAGGGGTAATCTGTAAATAATGTTAAAAATACTATTTTACCTTTAAAAATGATTGTACCTTATGCATTGAGACAAGTATGTGTTCTTAATTTTAAAGTATCTTAAAATACATTCTCATATGTTTTATATATAATATAGATGAGACACGAACTCTCAAGTCTCATAAAAAAAAAATATACTATATACACATCATATACCATTACCCTCCAACCCCTTTCATATGATTATACTATAAGGGCACGCCAGAAACCTAATTCAACCACTTTGTTTTATTTAATAAATATACGTACTAGAGACCAGGTGTTTCAAAACATATAATATTTAATGTAACTATTTTATTATTTAAACAGAAAAGGCCATCCTGTAACTTAACTGAAAAGGTTGCGTGAAGAAACTGGTGGTGTACTGTATTTCCATTGTAGAGACAACCGCAACCCACGTTTGACCAAAAAAATCTCAACAATAAACCGAAGAACCGGCAACTGGCCCACTCAACCGCACCCACTGCCACTTGTGAACACCCATGGTCTTCGTGTGCCCATTTCTTCTAGTCCATTTCTTAAATTGGACCATTTATTTAATTTATTTAGTATTTTATTAATTTATCCTTTACCCTTCTTTCTCTTTTGTATATTAGATTGAATAACCGTATATAAATAAAAGTAAAAAACAGACACGAACATACATCTATAAAGCATACATGCATATTGAGTTGTCCAGTTGGGTTTGTTAATATATTGAAGTTTATTTAATATATTGTTGGAAACACGAATTACTAAAAGGTAAGAAAACATGTTTTGAAGAAATGACAAAGAAATTAAATGTAATTAACTAATTATACAACTGATCTTTTTTTGTATGGATATGTTTGACAAAGTACTCATGCACAAGTAGATTTGATGTGATTCAAAATTTTAGAGAACGAATACATTAAAGGGTAAAATTCCAAAATCTCCATTTTTCTTCTATGTTTTGAACAAATCTCCAATGTTCTTCAATATAGCTTTTTGACTTTATCAGTTCACAAAAGTCCCCTCGCCTGTGTTTTGACTTTTGAGAGTTGTCCGAGTTTTGATGTCAAACGCCTGTGTTTGTTTTGAGATTGGACGTCCATGTTTTTGAGTTCGCTCGCACCATGTTTCGAGGTCAAACACGCGTGTTGTTGATTGTGGGCGTCATCGCCAATATTTTGTGGTCGCTATCTGACTCTTAAAGGACATTTGTGGAATTGAAAAGTCAATTGCATAACATTGGCCTCCCATACAGGGTTAAAAATTTTCATTTTAAATGAATAGAATACCTCCACTTTAATTAGTTTAGTGACTTTAGTTCGTACCTGTTATGAGTAGGCCATTAATTTTATCATTTCTCATATTGTTTTAAAAATACAAATAGTTTTATTTTCATTTCCTTCCACCGCCCATCTAACCCATGAATTTTGCCTTAGATATTGCATGCGTAGAGATTCGATACCTAAGATCTTATTTATCCATTCTAATCTCAGTTCTATTCCGTCTCAGAAAGTGCAATTTTTGTTTGGCTTTAATTTTAAGAGCATCAATTTTTATTTTCAGTTCGCATAGCTAGTTTATCATTGTCAATTGTCTTATATTATACTAACATTGATAATTGCTCCTTACAAATATAATGTGAGTTCAAATACTTTGAAAGTGCAGGATTAAGTGATATATACTAGTAAATAATATGTTGATCAAAGTTTAACATCCTTATTTACTAAACCATAAAAAGGAATTAAGTTTGTTTTACCATTTGAAATTGGTTATTTATGTATCTAGGCTATCTAGCTGTTCTTAAAATTAAATTTATTCCTAACTAAAACCGTTAAATAAGAAAATCTAAAACTATCGATAAAATCTAATATTTGTGATATGATAAAATCGAACATATGCTTTTAAACAACAAGAACAAGGCAAGGGATAAATAGAATGAGAAGAATAATAATGATAAACAATAAGAAGACAATAAGTGAAGTAATTACGAAAAAACATGACGGAAGTACACAATCAAGTGGGGTGCTTCTTTTTGGGTTAAATTGTGCAGTGAGCAGGAGACCATAAGAGCCCACACCATAGCATCCCCCCTTTAGTGGGGAGATCTTCAACTCCACTTCAACATTCTTCAATCTCTCTCTCCTCCAGGTAAAACCCCTTTCTCTCTCATCAAATTGATGAAATTTCAATCGTTTTTCTTGAATCGATATGGATTTATAGATCTGTGTTGTCTTCTACTGAAGTTGAATCTTGATTAGGTTGTCTGATTCTTTCTATTTATTGTTTTGGAGGTTATTCTGTTCATGGGTTTGTTAGGGTTTTGAAAGGGTTTAACTGTTTATGTATGCAGTTTGCTTTAAGAAAGGTTTTGATCAACTAGAATTTGAGTTCCTAAGTGATAAAGTATGAGATGTGTCAGGAAATTAGCCTTATGAGTTTTGTTGATTGTTTGTTTTTCAGTAAAAAAGTATGCATCTTGTTCAACTTTTTTATGACCTTTTGATTTCGCGAATTTGAAAAAAACTATATCGATTCCTGTTGTGCTTCCTTTTCAGATCGGAGATCCATCTGGGGTTTATCAGAGGTTTGATATATGTCAAACCTTTGATGAACAGTTATCTGTAATCACATTGTAATTTTTACATTCTGATTGCCTCTAAACAAGACTTCAAAGGTTTGGCGTTGTTAAAACAAAGGTTTGATATTCAAAGTCAACAACTTTGGGCTGCTAAATAGTTTGAATCATTGTACATCACAATTGGGGTTTTCAGATTTCTGTAGTTTTCAACATTTCTATGGCCATTGCCAAGAATGACAGTGAATCATCTTTTAAACTCTTCAATTGCTACAAAGTCGAGAACTTGACTGAAACCATACTAGAAACTGATCGGATTGCAAATTTTAAAGACCGATATGTTCTTGGAGATCAATTGGGATGGGGGCAGTTTGGTATAATCAGAGAATGCTGTGATAAATTGACGGGCGAGGTATTAGCTTGTAAGTCAATATCAAAGAACAGACTTGTGACTGATGAAGATGTACGAAGCATCAAGCTTGAGATTGAGATCATGACTAGGTTATCTGGGCATCCAAATGTTGTTGATTTGAAAGATGTTTATGAGGAAGAGGGTTATGTTCATCTGGTTATGGAGTTATGTGCAGGTGGAGAACTTTTTCATCAGTTGGAAAAGCAGGGTCGGTTTTCTGAATCCGATGCGAGAGTTTTATTCAGGGATTTAATGCAAGTAGTGAGGTTTTGTCATGATAAAGGTGTTGTTCATAGAGATTTAAAGCCAGAAAATATTCTATTAGCAACAAAAGCTTCTTCTTCACAGATAAAACTAGCTGATTTTGGTCTAGCTACTTACATCAATCCAGGTATGTACTATAACTGACAATCTGCTGTAGTTTACTTGTGAATTTGATGTTGATTTACAGGATCAGCAATGTGCTTACAAAATTTCATCTGGGCATATGCCTTTTATTTCTCTTTTGAGGTGTACAAAAATGCTTAACAACTTTGTGAAGATGCCAAAATAGCAGCAATAGTTTCTAAAAATATGTATTTTTTTCTTTCTATGTATAGAACTCTTGGAATCTTTTTTGTTTTTTTTTTGTGTGTTGTTTTGTGGGCGCTGCTTAATAAGTTGAAGAGGGTGAGGCTGGTCTTAATCTTGTTGGCTAAACAGGTCAAAGCTTACACGGGACTGTTGGGAGTCCATTTTATATAGCTCCAGAGGTACTGGCAGGCGGTTACAACCAGGCAGCGGATGTTTGGAGTGCAGGTGTCATTCTTTATATCCTTCTTAGCGGTAAACCACCGTTTTGGGGCAAATCTAAATCCCGAATATTTGATGCTGTTCGAGCTGCCAGTCTGAGATTCCAGTCAGATCCGTGGAATGGAATTTCCAGTTCCGCCAAGGAATTGATCAAAGGAATGCTACACACCGATCCTTCTGTTAGGTTCACAGCTCAACAAGTTCTTGGTAATCATTAACACAAACCCATGTAGAATAATAAACTTATTCATCTTTTTGGGTTCAAGAAATCTGATGACTGCTTTCATTCGCCTGTTCTTTAGATCATACATGGACTAATGGTATGAATCTCGTCCCTGCATCACTGCCAAATCATGGAGAATTCGAGATAGCTGGAAACTCATCATCATCCTCGTTCATGGCCCGGACTGATGACATCAGTTTCGGGCTGGGATCTCCAGTTATCTGTGAAACATTCAGTTGCAAAACATCATTCTCTTCTTTCCTTCCAGAGCCAGTGACACCTCTCGTGAATTCTTGTGGGTTTTCGTTTCGTAGCAGTGGTGGGTCATCCAATACTACTATAGACTTCTGCACGCCGATCCACTCTATGCCAAGTTTTACCTTCTTCGGGCCCAACCCAGAAACAGAAAACATGCCTACTGCTGTATGCCTATTGGACCAGGGGACTAGAGAAGGGAAAGAGCAGAAATTTAGCGAGGTGAAAAGGGGAGGTGGGTCAAGATTATCTGGAAACTATAACAAGCGGAACCGTACAATTGGTCTGGGAGAGTTTGAGCCGATGGATCAGGTGGTTGCAGAGTCGATTATTCGTTGGGCATCGTGCACCCACCTATCTACTGCATTGAGGTCTGATTTTGTTTGTTGAAAAGTGTGCTAATGAAGAGTGGTTGGGTGTTGGCTTTAGGTTGATTGGAAGTGTTTGTTGACCTTTTTACTTTGTAAGGGTTGAGCTCGTTTGGTGTGGTGATGTACAATAGGATCGAGCATATGGTTTGGGTCTCAGCGTCTTATATTTGGGATTGATTAGGAACCGGCCCTACGACTTACTTGGTTTTCTAAGTTAATGTGTATATGGTTGTGTACTTTCTTGGGCAATTAGAATAACTTTAGGAAAACTAAGGTTTGTTTTAGATGGACATGACTCCTTTTGAACCTTGACTTGTAACAAATGATATTATTGAACATGGTCTGCTGCTAGTAGTGAGTCTATTATGAACCAAGCGAATTTGACCGATTGTGTCAATCGGTCATAAGCACCTTTATGCACAGCACCTCTAATAACTCTAAAGTCATTGACTGATAGTATTGGTGGTCTTTGAGCATGGAGTTTAAATTGTTAAAAGTTGTCCTGATCGTTTTGGAGTTACTGGGTTAGACCATGAAAGATTACCAGCTGAACAACACTTTAACGTCTTAATTAAGTTAAGCAATCATTGTTATCACAAAAACGAGTGATGACTTTTATGACGACAAAAAACAATACAACATGTTCTAATGCGGACAAATTTCTAATAGAAGATACTATTACTTCCTTTTTCTAGTTTGTTTTGTTTCTTTTCAATGATGTTTTTGGTGTTTGTACTATGAGGTTTTTTATGCCATCTCCCTGGCTCTTTTTTAATGAAGTATCTTCATTGTTGCTGTTCAGACAAAAAAATAATAATAATATATGAAGGTACTATTACTTGATTTAATATATTTGATTATGATTGACTTATTATTCTTTTTTACTGCGACTTATTATCTTTGATGTAATGCATTTTAGAGTTGTTCTCACTGTAATTATTTTCCTAAGAATTTTAACTGATTTAAATCGTGTTATAACTAATTTCCTAAACATTTGATTTGCATTGTTTGTGATCAATCATTTGACTTCAAAGCTAATTTGTTTTATTGACTTAGAGCCCTAATGGGCCTTGCTTGTATTTGTACGCCTTAAAATACAATTATCAACCTCATTATGGTGAAGTCAAATCCTAATTTTAGAAACTCCATAATGACGTGTCAACACAAAATTCCATGTCATCCTGACAGTTGTCATACCCAAGCGTCCTAGGTGGAGGCAGCATCATCGCTTCCGCCATGTCAGCAAGAATTCCATGCATCCCAAAAACACTCTCATCATCATCTTCATACAACAAATTTCCGGTGGTTTCTTCCACCTCCACCGCATCACCTTCCACCGGTCGGAAAGCCTCGGCCGCCTCGACCGCGGCCTTCTGAATATCCTTCACATTACTAGACTCGGGGACGGGCAACCGCCACAACGAGTCAGCGAAATTCAAACACGCTGACCGGCCACGCATGGCCAAAGCCGCCACGTCATGAGCTCGTGCTGCCATGTCAGCAGTGGGGTAGGTCCCCAGCCACACTCTGGTCTTCTTGTTGGGCTCTCTGACCTCACACACCCACTTGCCGGAGTCCCTCCGCCGGACGCCACGGTACACGGGGTGACGTGTCTCTCTGAACTTCTTCCTCCCAGCTCGCTTCTTGGGGTTTTGTGACGCCAGCATGACCTCCTCGTCGGAAAAGCTTCCTCCGGCGGTGCTGTAGTCGGAAGTTGAACAAGAATCAGTGAGGATGCTTTCAGCAGAGAGTGAAGTGAATTGGATAATGGTAGACATTGAATAGCAAGTATGAATTGATTGTGATTTGAGTTGTGGTGTGAGTGAGTGATGAATGTGAAACCATCGTTTGTATGTATATATATATGGATTGGTGTAGAGTTGGAGGTGTGATAGGGGCGAATTGCACACGGTGTGGGAGTGGGAGAGGGGTGATAAGGAGACAGCTGGGGGGTGGGGGAAGATGAAAGTTAGGGGAAAGTGGGTTTTGAGAGTGAAACGGTTAAGTTGGATGCCAACTGTTAAACTAACTCTAGACGCTTTTATCTGTCTGACTATTCAAAGCCAGCGCCCACTTGCTATTTTTTATTATTAAAATTTATAAACAAGACTAATCCCACGCTCTTTTCTTCTTTTTTTTGAGGGATATTAATTAATTTTAATATTTCTAACTTTCATTTATTGTTGTGATTAATCACAACTCAGAAAATATATACATATATTTTTAATTTTTAACTTATTTTCGTCTAACGATCCCTTATTAGTTGAGAGTTAATCCGTTAGTTTTTTAATGACATAAACTGCTTATGTGTCAAAAACACAAAGCTGGAAGTTGAAATCTATCACTAGTTCGTCAATCTAAAAATTCTGGAGCCTGAATACCGTCAATCTTCATCCTCTTGATCTCAATCACTTGACTTGTTTGAGTTAGATTTCAAGTGATAATAAAGGCTAAAAAACGAATTTGGACCTGATAGAGGTTAGGTGGCGGGGGAGTTGAAAAATGGTTCAAAGTTTGCCCCTTTTTATAAAAAAAACTAACGGATGTTAGCTATCAGTTAGTAAGAGATCGTTAAAAGAAAATAAATTTAAAGTTAAGAGTGTCTATAAATATTTCATAAGTTGAGATTAATACCAGAAATAAATCAAATTTAAGATTATTAAAATCCAATAACATTTTTTATTATCAAACTCACACTTACTAAATAAACAAAACAGATCGAACCTAAAAGTTCATTCGGTTCATAGCCAACAAGGTCAAAGCCGGTTTGAATTTCAGACCGGATTTAAGAGGGGGTATATAAACCGGTCCAGCCGGTAGCCAACAAAATTCTGAATTAATCTTTTTAGTGTCACTGGTCAAAGAAATTTTTAAGGTTGTTGTCGTCGAAAATCATAGGTGTTACTAAGGTTTCGAATATATATATTTTACGTGAAATAAAAAATCCATGGGTGTCAATAAACACCCATCCCATATGCTTGTGTCCACCATTACAAACAGCGTATATGTCATTTTCTTTTATTTAAAATGAATAAACTTTATATTACCTTAATATGAAGATAATAAACTTTATATATTAAAGTTTTTTTAAAGTTATATTTTGTAACATTAATTAAAGTTATTTTTTATTTTTTAAACTTGTATACATTTGTAAGTTTGTGCGTATAACATAATTAATTTTAGTAAATTGTATATATATATATATATATATATATATATATATATATATATAACTATTTTTATGGGAAAACTAAGAAAACTACATTCAACCAATCAAATTATTTATAACTATTTTTATTTTGTTTATATTTAAAGGGTATTTTAGTAAAATATCAATCCACTATTTTAAGTACCTTTTTAATTTAAATTACATGATTCTATTTCTCTTTCTTTCATTTATCTTCTTCAAACATCCATCTAAAAACCCTAAAAGTAACCTGATTATAAAGGCCACTCACATCCACATATGAAGAAGATGAACTAAGATGAAGACGATAAACCGAGATGAAGATGATAACCGAGATAAAGATTGTGATTGAAGATGAAGATGATTACGAACTCGAGATGAAGATGGTGATTCGAGATGAAGATAATTATGATCTATAGATAAAGATAATGGTTCGAGATGAAGATGATTATGAAATCGAGACAAAGATGATTATGAACTTGATGAACAATATGAAGATGATGATAAACAACGAAGATATCGGTCCAAAAAAGAACATCTTTTTCATCCATATTTGGTTTAATAGAAAGATAACATCTTCCTCTTTCACATTCTTCCCTTTTTTCATTTTTACAATCATATATTTTTATAGTAATTTAGTTGCATATATGTACAACATCTCCTCTTTATTTTTGTTCAATGACACACATATGTAAGTTACATATACGTAACACTTAAATATTATATCAGCTATTGTTTTACAAAAGCAAACAGAAGATGTGATGTTTCATATATATTTGATACTTTTTGTTCATCTTCATCATCGTCGATGTGCATATACGTAAGCAGTTTTATATATGGTTGTACATCTATTTATTGTAACTTTTTTTACATTCCACTGTACTTTTCAGTGTTACGTATATGTAACTTATCAAGTTACACATAACGTAGTATATGTATAAATCAAGTTACGTATATGTAATCATGTCAATATATGGGTCAATTTCCTAGTTTAATAAAATGATTTGCATTTGTTATATATGTTATACTTAAATATACGCAAATGGAAATGGTTGTATATATAGTATAATTTATCAATGTGTATTAGTAAGAGAAAGATTTAAAATTCAATTTGTTGGTGAATTTAAAGCTTGATGGGTTACGTATACGTAACATAGTGTTTCATAAGCGTGTAAGATAGTGTTACATATACGTAACACAATGTTACATATTAAAACTGACTGTTGTTTAACGTGATTACATATACGTAACTTAACTGGTGTTAATCTTTTTTCTTACTCCATTTATATCTAGTTCTTCCAATATATAAAAATTAGCATGATTTAGTGTTTAAATAATTATAATATGTTGGTAAGTGTTGGTAAATAGGAGAGAGTTAGAAAAATTGATTTAAATTAAGAGAGAGAGAGAGAGAGAGAGAGAGAGGAGAGAGAGTGAGTGATTTTAGGGATTTAATTAACTAAATAGAACTTTTCATATAATTAATAAATATATTTTACCTATTATACCCTTATAAGCTTATAATTAATTCCTTTAAACACCATTTATTTACAATCTTGCAATTGTATAATCTCAACCATAGATTACATAAATCAATGGTGGATAAATGGTTTTCTTGTAAAAAATGGTTTTCTTAGGAACCCTCCCCTATATATATATATATATATATATATATATATATATATATATATATATATATATATATATATATATATATATATATATATATAGATATATATATAGATATATATATATAGATAGATATATATATATATATATATATATATACTATACATATATATATATACATATACATATATATATATACATATATATATACATATATATATATATATATATATATATATATATATATATATATATACATATATATATACATATGTAGCAATATCTATTAATGTGGTCTCAATGCCCATAAGATTTGAGAATCGATTTAGTGAACTTAAAGTTTGATTAGGTTACATATACGTATTATAGTATTTCATAAACATAACAAATTGATATATATATATATATATATACACGTAATATAGGGTAATATTTTAAACAAATATCGCTCAATCTATTACAAAACATAAAAAAAAATTTAACGTGATGCTTATAATGTATTATGTTGGAATAATAAAATATAAGAAAGAGAAAAAAGTGATATTAAGAGTTCATTTTAATAATGGTTTGTTTCCAAATTTAAATAAATATTGTTTTCCTATTCTACCATTAAAGACTAATAACAACTCTTTAATTCTTTCATCTAATTACAATTATGCCACTAATTAATTCTAACCATTGATCAAATAAATCAATGGCTCTAAAATGGTTTTTTAGGTTTTCATTTATAAGGTAGTTTTTATTAGAACCCTCCCCTAAATATATATATATATATAGGGATAGGATCTTTTCAGAACCTTTAAATGTCTTCAGAACAACGAGAACTCATCACAACCTTTAGATTATTTGATCTACGGTTAAAATTAACTATGGCAGTTTAGTAAATATATAGAATTCATTTAATAAAAAAAGGGTATTATGGGTAATTTTTTTCCCTTCCACTAGAAATCCTCGATTATTTCCTGAAATATCTCCCTTGCTTTCTTTAATTATCTAACCAATTTATATTTGTTCTAGTATGTTAGTTCTTGTTTCTTAAGACATCTCTGCTCCACTTTCTTCCAAATAAAATCCACATCTGAAGCTCTATACATTAAGAATTCAACTGGTTCGCATGATAATCAAGGTATCTTTATTTTTCTTGATTAATTTTGATATAATATAATAGCTATTTTCATTGGTTTGTAAATTATTGAAATATTTTTTGCTTTATTAAAAAAGATCAAGCCTTGGTCATGATATGGTTTGGTAACTTGAATTTATTTAATTACAAATTCACATATGTTTTTATGAACAGTCTTGATTCAAAAAATGAAAAAATGTTGGTTCCATAAATGTGTAAATGACAATGGGGGATGTGTACATTGAATTATAAAAAAAATTATCGATGTTCTCATATGATAACGGCAGTAAAACTGCAACAATGTTAGCTTTATTATATTTTAATTGGGTTTCTATTATTTGATTCATATTTATTTTTAATGACTTAATTGTAATGCATGCCAAATGATTTTTTTATTTGCCTAGTGATCATATTAAAGATATTATAAAAGTCAAATGCTATTCAATATATATATAGTGTTGAGCGAGAATGAGCCACTCAAGACATGAAGATAGATGATTTACGTATACGTAATGGTGAAGGATTTAAGGGATTTATATCAAGACGATTGGTGATTTCTCAGTTATGTTGACTAATTATGTAAAAACTCTTTGTACGTGATTAGTTCGTATTAGATTGGAAAATGCTTGTCTAAATTTTATAGATGTAATAGTATCATAATGTCATTTTAACATATATGAAAACAATATTTACGTATATGTTACTTATGCTTACACTATCCATATTAAAACAATATGTATACCTACGTTTTACATATATGTAAATTAATTATCACATATGTAAATTACATATATGTAGATCTAATTAAAAGTCAACAACTCATAATAACAAGTTGTGAAAAAAAATATGTAATATTTATGAGAATGAAAGAAATATTGTATGAAATATGGAAGATAATCGATAACTTGTTTGAAAAATATATTGCATTAATTGTGGTAACTACTAAGATTAATATTAAGTGATAATCAAGTAATTTATAACATAAAGATAATTACTAAAATTAAATATATTGCATTAATTGTGGTAACTACTAAGATTAATATTGCATTACTCGTTTTACCAAAATACCCTTTGTAATAAAAAGAAAAGGAAAATTAGAATTAATTAAATGAATGGTTGTGATTAGTTCTTTAAGTTCTCATATAAAATGAAGTTCTCATTTGAACCTAACCCTATATATATATATATATATATATATATATATATATATATATATATATATATATATATATATATATATATATATATATATATATATATATATATAGGGGAGAGATCAAATGAAAACCATGTTTATAAATGAAAACCGTGAAAACCACCACTTCCCAATCACATAATTTATAATTGATTCGATCTTTTTATTGTTTAACGTATATATGAGTAAAATTCAACTCTATTTTTTGAGTTCATTATATATTATTTCGTTTAAACTCCAAGGAATGACAATGATGACGAAACGACTTACGTATACGTAACTTGTATGAGTTATATGTACATAACTTTTAGTTGTACACTTGTTAACATGTACGTACATATACATAACCCCTACATATACGTAAATATTAGTTGTATACTTTGTAACATGTACTTACATATATGTAACCCTTGGTTTTTATGGTTTTCATTTATAACATGGTTTTCAAGGGAACCTTCCCCTATATATATATATATATATATATATATATATATATATATATATATATATATATATATATATATACACACACACACACACACATATATATATACACACACGTAATATTTAAACATAACTTATTTCCACAATATGAAAAACTAAATGTTTAGTATATTAAATAACTTGATGATAAAAAATAAATATAAAAGGTAAAAATAATGTGAAAGAGATGGCAAGATAGTTTAGAATCCTTAATTGAATGATGGAAGTGTTGATGGTTTAACATATTTATTAGGCCATTTGTACTTGTTATGTTTTCTCGGATGTTACATGAACGTCATATTAGTTGTGTTTTTATTTTTCAGATTCTTTCACTTTTAATAGTAAATGTTCCCCATTTCTCTATTCTTTTAGTTTTACTAGCAACCGTTGCCCATTCCCCAAAATAAACATATATACAACACTTAATTAATGCATAAAGGACAAGTGAAATAAACATGCTATCTCCACATGAATCGATGAACTTTCATTGAATTTGAGAAACACCACATCGGAAAATAAGGAGACCGGTGTTCTCGTGGGGGCAAACCATTCCCGGGTCAACAAAATCATTTATCCCGTATCGAATACAAATGGCCTTAAGTAAAGATGTAATTATATGGTAGATGGTCTCGACTCTCAAAGTAGCTATTGGTGTTTACATAGAAAGAAAGAGAGGTGGATTGAGGTTAAAAACTTGAAAGTTATTTTTAGTACATTAATTTATAGCGTTTTAATTTTTATAAGATATGATGTAAATCTTTTTAAATAATAATTTTTTTACTTGTGCTTGCAACGATTCAAAATCACATCACAACTGTAAAGACCAATCATTAATGTCACTTGACTACAATGCCATTACATTTAATTACTTAATTCTTTTTGAAACCAAATTTATTGGAAAAATGAATGTCCAGATAAAAGGGAGGGTAAAAAAGTTAGAACATAATATATGCCCCAAAATATGGATATAATGTTTCTTATTATGTATGAAAAAAATATGAGGAACATGTCATAGAATTGTAATTAATTTTTAAAATTGTTTTAATTTTGTCACTTATGTATATTTTCCTTAAATTGAACCACTAAACCATCAAATCGAGTCATTATAGAATTTCCTTACGTAAAAAAAGTCATAGAGAAGAAAACGTGGGGGTCGGAATCTTCAACATATGACATTATATATAAAAAAATATGTTAATTTATATTAAAAAATATAAAATAATCATCTAAAAATTCACGGCACCGTTTCACATTAACATCAAACAGAAAAAAGAAAAACATATTTTCTTATTGAAACAAATTTAAGAAGATGTTAAAACTTATAATTTAAAACCATAAATCTCAAGTGACATAATAAAAATACTTCTTAAATTTGAGTTACCTAATTAAAATAATTTAAAAATTTTATTACTATTTTGTAAAGTTACCAAAAAAGATATGTATACGATGAAACACGTTTTTATAATGTATGGAACAAGAAAAATTGAGAAGTCACCTCCTAGTATATGGGTGTGGTGCAACTTGCAAATGCAAGTTGTCAAGGAGATTCTGTGTACGGCTTCATTGTCGTGAAATAATATACAAATAGGTAGCAGGCGATTTTTGTGGGATTTCCGCGTAGAGATGATGGTTATTGTTTAATAAATAGGATTATCTCCCTTTATTATGAAATTAAAAGTTTACTTAGAACAATAATATTAATTTTAATATGTACAACCAAAAGATAAAACGGTAATATTGAAAAGAAAATACAATCACATGTTGTACATTAATAATAACTATGATATTATAAATATAATATTATAAGAGTATCATGAGCACAGCCTAAACTATTTAAATTGTATTAATCAGTTAATAATTATCATCTTATTTTTTATTCAATTCTACTTAAAATTACTTTAATAAGGACACAACCCAAACTATCTAAATTATTATTAATTTTTTTGAATCATGATATATGTGCAACAACCTCTACCAATCAAAGCCCCTACCCTAACCCTTAGCTTCTACCACCCGAACTCACCTACCCACAACTCTTATGTGAACCCTAGGCGGTTGTGTTGTTGAAACACCTAAACTACCCGAGGCCCCTTACCGAATGTGTTCTACAATATTAGATGTGACATACTTTATTCCATTGATTTTTATAATGAAACTGTGATAACATGACAACATAGTAGACTAAATAAAATATAATGTCTACATGTTGGGGTGCAAAAGAAGAGAGAGGAGGGGGTTAAAAGAAACTTACCGCCTGAAAGAGACGATGTAAGAATAAGACTAACGACCAATAACGATATGGTTGTGGTAGCAACAATTAAGTTGGGGTATGAGGAGAAATAGAGACAATTGATCTAAAACTATTTATATTCATTATTCGAGTTATAAACTGTAAAATGTGAGCCGTAAACTCTAAGCGAAAGAATACAATTGTCACAGTCATTGGCGGAGGATAGTGGGGGCCCGGGGGGGGGGGGGGGTGACCCCCCTCCCCTTTTGTGTTGATAGTGTTAAATTAATCCGATAGTGTAAATTTTTATATAAATATCGAGTTCACCCCCCTAAAAATTTAATTCCCATTCTGAGAATGTTCAAGCTCGGCCACTGGTCACTGTGTTTGTAAATATATGTAACATGTTTGGTTATTATGTCGTTTAATATTGAGTTTTATGTCAAAATAAATATGGCGTCAATTTGCTGTATTTCACTTATCACTTTCTTGAATAAAATTGTTTGATCTTTGTGCGAATGTATAAAAAACAAAGTATCCTTTACTAATAAGAAAATGTCGACATAAAAAATGTTAACTTTTTAATTGTTAAATGTCGATATTGCATGCTTTTGTTGCATCATGAAACTGAAACTATATATGTATTAAATAAATCCAAAGCTTAGATATTTTTGCTTTAATTCTCTATGATTTGTTAAACCGTATTTAAAAACATCAGTTCCGTGATCCTTTTTGTGTACGGCTGGAACCCTCATTTATTTTTCATGTGTAAACAAATAATCCAAAGGATCGATTGATGGTATTTTCAATTTGCTTTTGGGATTAAAATAAAAACAGCAGTCATGATCAAATCTAAGATTCTTCATTGTTACAAATAATATCTTTTGATATTTCTTTGCTTGCTTTAGTAATGTAACTTTCAACGGATTTGTCAACTGTATGAATGAGGATCTTTTCGTTCGTTTAAAGGTGATTTTGCATTACTCTTTTCAAATCCTAATAATGCAGAAATGGAAAAACACCAAAAAGCAAAATTTTTGAGACAATTATTCGGGTATAGAACCAAGCATTTGATAAATTTCAAGAACTTTACTGGGTTTGAAAATTGTACAAGATCAGATGATACTCATCTCATTATTTGAACCGGTTTCTTTGGATACATTTAATATATTATATAATCT
This sequence comes from Flaveria ramosissima, assembly GCA_025215565.1. Classification (NCBI taxonomy): domain Eukaryota; kingdom Viridiplantae; phylum Streptophyta; class Magnoliopsida; order Asterales; family Asteraceae; genus Flaveria; species Flaveria ramosissima. The sequence goes on along the minus strand of CM046040.1, from coordinate 2,575,964 downwards.
TAAAAAATAATATAGACTTGTATACTAAAGTGGGAGAAATTTTAAATTATTAAAATTATATAACATACCCTATCTTAGGACCCATAAACTACCATTATTCAAATATTATTTAACTATTACTACTGAGCTACTAAACCAAATGACAAATATTTGATATTTAGAGTTGACTAGTATCAAGTCCCTCGTTTTGCGGTGGGGGCGTAAAATCATGCAAAATAGCATCAACGTCACGCTACCATCAGCGGCAGCCAATGATAGAAAAACTCGTATTATAAAAAATAAAAACGAAAAAAAATAAAACTAAACGGAAAGTAGATGTTAAAACACTCAACCACGCTTGTGAAACTTAAAACTTCAAAACAATAGCTAAGTCGATCTAGGATCCGGACGTCGCAATCGGGCTGTTAAGTAGGAAAAATAGGCGTAACAACGTTGAACCACACATGAACGTTATGAAGTATTATCTCTCAAAATCTAGAGCGAAATGTATACGGAAATTTTGTAAAGAAGAAAAGAATAAGCAACCAAAGTTAAAAGTGAAAAATCATAGGGGTTAAATTATAAAAGACGTAAAAAGTATTAGATTTAAAATAAAAAAATAAAAGAAACTGAAAATTAAACAAAAGACATATACAACCTATAATGCATATAGTACAATCACCAATGCAACCCAAAGTTGCTAATTAGTATAATATAAATTTTTGAGAGTTCAACTTTACGATTAGGTTTCAGATAATGAGCAACCTAACAAATAATCTTTTCCCACAAAATGTCATAAAGTGGTATACCGAAGTAAATATATGATCTTGGTGATTTGTATAAGGGTTATTTTACGTAAACTTCGACAAAAATAATAACAACATTTAGTTTTGGACCTGACATGTTACAAATTGACAGATTACAAATGTAAAATATGTTGCCTTTACATAATTACAATTCAAATATGTTATTTTCACCAAAACGCAAATAATATTAGTTTAATCGATTTTAAATTAAACGAAAGTTCGTGAGAGCAAAAGAAAAAAAAAGTAAGTCTGTGAGGGAGACAATGACTATAGTATTTGTGACAACATTAAAAGCAAAATAATTAGATTAGCAGAATCTTTAAAAGATAATAGATTATTTAACATATGAACGTAAGTTAAATTGGTGAAAACGATAACATAAATAATGTCACCAAGATAACATACGAGTATAAATTAAGTTGGTAAATATGATAACATAAATAATGTCACCACTAATGTCGTTGTTCTTGAACTAGGGTCCAAAATACAACTTGGCTAGACAATTTTTCATTTAATTAATGTCTATTAGATCTGCAAGTAGTATAAGATTTTAATCAGTCACGGAACTGACTCTTTTTGAATGGGAAGATGCTCTTGTGTTCGTTTAGTTTAACTATTAAGTAATGCTCGCACCATGCCACGACTCGATTGAAATAGTAGGTTATGCCCGAGGGTTACGTTGACGTGTTTTTAAAACAAAACTTATATCAAAATGAAAATAACAACAGATACGGGACGAAAATGATGGTAGTACTGGGTACTGATGTTGATTTGCCAAATCTAAACTCTTGATCAAAGTCTTTGACTAACTAGTATATTGTCAAAACAATTCACTTAAGTAAGTTCTAAATGATCACGTGGTAAATAAGTTTTTTAACAACAAATACACTATATAAAATCTTTGCTTTTTTATTAATGAGTTACTTAGAGCATTCACAACTTGTTCACTAAATTGATATGAGTGCATTTTTAATATTATATGGTATGATTATAAGTGGTTATTAGTAAAGTAGAGAAAAAAATTACTATTCTATCTGTATTTTGAGAAAAAATTGTTCAAACCCCTATAAACTTTTTATATATTTTAAGTTATTGTGAGTGGAGAAGAGAAAATTTAATGATAAAAGTATAAAAATATTATTTAATTGAAAATAAAAGAAAAAAACAGTTATTTTTAGTGTAATTATATGATGAGAAAATAAAAACCTCTATTATTCTTAAACACTCATAATTTTTATGTATAATATTATTGTTTCATAAAATCATATCATAAAAACAAACTTTTTTTTCTTAAAACATTTAAAGTATCGTTATATACAAAAATAAAGGAGCTATGTTTTCCAGCTCATTATTGGTGCTCCTCGTCATCGTGGTTATTCTGTTTGTTCCAGTGTTTTCGTGAACACTATTGTGTTTTTTAAAATGATGAGTTTTAAAAAACATAACTGTGAAATAACTAGTTATCTACTTTTAATATGTAAAAACACAATTATAAAATAACAAATAATTTATCTAATATGTGTCATGATATATTTACAATAAAAAATAAAAATAATGTCAAGCACAAAACCATTTTAAGTTTTTTTAGATTAAATATTTTTTATTATAAGCGGAGATCATATTCAAAAGTAATATAAGAAATCATATTTTTATTTTGAAAACTGATTCGACATTAGGGTGTGTAAAAAACTAAAAAATTAAAAAAAAAAACGAAACCAACCGTATTCATAACCAAAACACGAGCAAATTGTGAATTTGGTTTTCAGATCTATTTTTGATTTGGTTTCCAGTTCCATAAATCTTGGTTTATTCGGATAAGCGAACCATATTCAACTAAATAAACCGAATAATAACCGGTTTAATTAGATAACCGAACCAAATAAATCAATTAAAATCATTTAATTGGTTAAATTCAGTTTAATCGGTTAGATAACTTAATTTCTCAAAATCGAATAACTGAACCAAATAAACATTAAAACTGATGAACATGCTTATTTGACACCTTCCATTTGAAGGCTTTTTTTTTTCAAATTTCAGAAAAAACAATTCTCATTTGTTTAATGTCTTGCATAACAATAAAACAGCGAAAGACAGCCTATTTAAGGTTAGTTTACTTTAAAATAGTCAGTTATATGTTATATTATTTAGAGTTAAATATAGAGAATAAATAAAACTGTTACTTTTAAATAAGTTATGATTAATTTAATCATAGAAGATCAAGTGTTGTATATGTATAAAGAAGTTCTTACTCTTATAATTTGCTTATATGAATAGTTTGAGAGTATCAAATTGAATAAGAATCAACTGTTTCTATACAGACACCAATATGCTGATCATGGGAGGTCATGAGGGGTTGATCGTTCATGACCCAATCTTATCAGGGGCCTAAATTATAAAAAAAATTATATTATATATGTATGTATATATAAAAACAACTATAGATTATTAACAAACTAATTAACAAACCCAATAGCAGTTTAATTATCTTGATCAATTGAAACTTAGGATCCATTAACATTTTAATTAGTTTAGTCGATCCAATCTAAACTCAATTAAAAAACGCTAGGGGAGTCTTACAATTCGGTTAAGTAAGTAAATTAGATTATTTTGCTACAATACTTTTATTTATTGGTAAAACAATTATTGTCGTATTATAGTATTTTAACATACTGGTTATTGACATTGTATTTATAGGGCCCATTTTTTTACTCACACAAAGTCTAAAATTATTCAAACACTCTCGGGACCGGCCCTGATGCTATTGCTTTAAAACTTAAATGCTAGTAACAAATTTCTTAGCCATAAGGCAATTTGCCGATTTGTCTTTATGAGAAAGAGCAATATTCGGTTGAACCCACGGCGATGCATAATGTGTTTGAGAAACAATAAATCCTACTGTTTATCAACGTTTCATTGGTTGAGGTTTAACTAATTTCAATAAACGTCCAACTGGTTAAGATAAGTTACCCATGACATGTAAATATTAGGAGGTCAATGATTCAAGTCTCATTAGCTCTGAGCAAAATGCTTAGAATTGAGTCAGTGGGTTTTCTAGTAATTGATTTCATTATGAGGGGGTTGGGGGTGTGGTCCCGACTGAAAAAACAGATAGATAGATCCGATTAAACTAATAGATATCCTATAAAGTAGTGTCGCACATTTGCCGTTAAATGAAAACTAATATCAAGAAACAAAACAATTTTGTTTATAATCCTTCTGTCGTATGGATTTTAAAATATCTGCTCGTTTCATCAATCGGTTCAACATTTAATGTTAAGTTGCAGCGTAAATATGTTACACTTGTTTCCAATACATCAAACGTCAACACAAACGAATAAACAGTTTCAACTGGCGATTGCACCCTCTATACACCTACTCGATCTCTGACTATTAATGCTACAAAAAAATAATAAAAAAAATCCAACACCACAAATTGGGAACAAGTCATTTGATATATATAGATCAACCGGCCGTCTTATTTATATATAATGCACATCAACTACATGCAAGAAGTAGGATATGCATACTTACTACATAATTAAACAAGTACACTTATAAAACAGACACAACAATCCTTTGATACAACATGGTGCATGACTTACATTCACCAATTAAGTACAACCCAAAATCATCATACATAATATCTTACATACTCTTGCACAAATGATCAGACATTCATGCTTACCGGCTGATCATACTATGCTTCTCTTCAGTAGTCCCACAGATTCCCTCCGCCGGAGTTATCTCCGTCGTCAGGCGGCGTAGGGTTCATCCTCGGCGGGGTTAGCAGCATTCCCTCCGCCATATCCGATAACATATTAGGCATGTCAAACACCTCATCATCGTTCATAAACTCTCTAGTAGAAGTGCTTCCACCACCGCTCTCATTCCCCGGATGACGAGCGGCCGCAGCAGCAGCCGCGGCCGCACGGATGTCATCCGGGGTAGGACACTCTGGAAGAGTGTTGGACAGAATAGAGTCGGGAAAGTTTAGTACCGCGTAGGGTCCTTTAAGGGCCAATGCAGCGACATCGTACGCGGCGGCAGCCATCTCGGGAGTTGGATATGTCCCCAGCCAAATGCGGGTGGACTTGTTGGGTTCACGGATCTCGGAGACCCATTTGCCAGCTCGGCATCGGATCCCGTGGTAAACGGGGTGCGGGCCGGTGGCGGTAGGAGGCGGAGGGGGGTTGTTGTCATGTGTGGGTGTGGAGGCGTTACGACGTCGACGGTTAGCCATGCAAACGTTGTTGATACATTTGTTTGGGTGGTTATTTATAGGGTCAATGAATTGCTTGATAGTGATTCTGTTAGTGGCCCACAGGTGGTTGGGGTGCCGTGGGTCTTTAACTGGAAACATTATGGTGCGTGGCGATTTCGCGGATACCATTTTTGTGAAAACGACAAAACATTCTGGATAGTGAAAGTTTTTTTAAATATTTCATGTTTACACCATCTATTTTTAATGAATTACTGATATACCCCTTTGTTATGTAACTCTGAAACTTAAATCAATTGATGAATGAAAAACAAAATTGGAAGGACTAGTCTGTTGGTCTAATCGAGTTTATTCATGGGTCATGGGTCTCGGGTTTCAACTCATGATTATGGGTCGGAATTAAAGTAGACCAACAGTAGGGGAGTGGTTGAAGTTGTGATTTGCTTAGAACTTAAAAGTTCTATTAAACACGTCGTAATTTCGTTTTTAGAACTTAAAAGTAGGGGAGTGGTTGAAGTTGTGATTTGCTTATTTTAAGGAGTTGTTTACGTGTATTATTCGCATGATTTGGTAGTATTTAGTATAGGAATTCTCGTAGTTTTATTCCCGTGTTATTTGTCTTTATCAATCAATTTATGTTTCGAGTAAGAGTTTTACTAAAAATGGTTGTTGTGATTTTTTCTTTCTTAATTTCATATTGATCAAGGCCTGAACACATATATAATCTTACCCAAATCACAATGTACCCAAAAGCTTTCAAAAACATATTGCATGGGGAAATATTGTCATGGTTTATTAAGTATGAGGGGTCTGGATGAAATATTGAACTAGTTCAGTGACTTTTTGGTAGTGTGACTATAATAATAATATAATATAATATTTCTAAGTCACGTTCACAAGGATTACAGGGCATATCCACCCGTTTTTCACTCGTTCTTTAAATACTTGATACAGTGATATCTTAAGTTTCACATGTCTTATTCAATTTCCTGAAAAAAAAAATAATACAAAAAGCTCGACTATTTAATTAAGTAAAAACTAGCGAAGCTATATTCTTACTTTTCAACAACATTTTCTTTTCACTCTTACAACTAATTTGAATTTAAACTCATATTATTTTTATAAAAAACACTCATCAATATCACAAGGCTACTAAAGTAGGCCAATGTTATTTTGAATATTTTCTTTTATTTTCATCTTGCGTATTATTTACAAATAGATTGCGAGTACAGATTGAGTGTAGTGGTAAAATATGATTTTATCCTAACAATATGTTGTGGCGTCGAGTTTGGGGTGGTAACTTATCTTATTTAGGTCTTACTCATTGACATAGTTTATGAGTAGAATTATGTAGTATGTGAGTTATACTTATAAAACGATATAAAAATAATACAAGTTTATGAAGATTTTATTATAAATTTCCCACAACACTATATTTAAGATAAATTTATGACGATCTTCCGACAAAAAAACCTAGGTTTCCTCAAGTTTGCTTTGGAGGAAACGTCCCATGATTTAAATTTAAGTTAAACGTCGCATGATTTAGAGGAAACGTAACACTAAGGACACACCACCGTTAGACGAAATATAAAACATAAGTACGTCGGTCTTGGACCAGTGCGTTGTGGGAAGCCCGCTAAATGAGAAAAAAGAAAGCGTAAAAACGATTAACCACACACGCACGCTGCGACGTTTAACTCGCAAATTGTAGACCGAAATTTAAAACGTAAATTTTTTAAAATATACAAATTATAAGGACCAAAGTTAAAAGTAAAAAACATATATTTGGGCTAAATTGTAAAAAATGTAAAAATATTGGGTTGAAATATAAATAACTAAAGATCAAACAAAAAGTGATACAACCTCTATAGCATGTTGTAAAACCTATAATGCATAAGAGAGTTAGTAATTAGTATTATATATAACTAGCTTAATAGGGCTTGAATTTGCTCTAAAAATCATGTAATGATACAATGAGTTCCACAAGAGAGTCAATTAAACACGTGATGGATCATCAAGTAGACACAGATGGATAACGAATTATAAAGCTAATGGGATAACGTCACGTAATCCAAACGACTAACATCCAACAACCACATCACAACTTTTCAGATTTCAGCACCAATAATCGCCAAAATTGTTGATTAACAACAGAAGGAATTGAAGAGGTCAACGCAACAACAATAGATTCCGATGCTAGTGCTGTTGTTCAATTTATCAATATGGCAACTCCTTCGGTTCAGATCATCAAGTAGACACAGATGGATCAAGTTCACTTAGAGATACTTCAAAACAGAAGCTGTTGTTAGCCTCGTCACAGGATGAGGGTGGATCATGTGATTAAGCTCAGTCATATTAATACATGTTTGAGATTAAGGATAAGTTAATAAGGACCAGCTGGATGAATGCATACCAAATGGTTGGGCTGTATATATTTATAGTACGTTGTACAATTAGTAATGATTGGTGGTTATATTCTCTTGATATTCAGGTCGATCTTTGTCCAGTGTCTACTCATCAAGGCACAATTTGATCATTTGTCTGAAATCTAAAATTAACTAATGAATTATATATTAACAAATTACATAATCATAACAGAAATAAATCTTTACTTTTGTTTGATTGTATAATTTCAACAACACAGCACAAACCAAGATTGGTCTAGTACAAAGTTACATTTATTTAAAAATATATATAATCAAGCCACACGATATATAAAACCATGTAAACCATCACAAGATAGACTAGTGTTAAGGTTTTAAAAAAAATCTCATACGAGATCCGAGTTTAAACCTTCCAGTAAACATCTTGGACGACACCAACCTTTTTTTTTCAATAGTTCCATAAATTATATCCACCGGAATAATACGATCCATCTTCCGGTGGACCCGAATAATCCACCCTCGGTGGGCTCAGTAACATTCCCTGAGCCATTTCGGTCAACAAATTCGGCGTATCAAACATTGTTTCGTCGTCCACAAACCCACCAGCACCATCATCTGCTTCATTCATCGTCACGCTTCCGCCTCCACTTTCAAAAGTCGGTGATTTAGTGGCGGCGGCTCTTGCGGCTGCAGCTCGAATATCATCAGCCGTGGGACACTCAGGAAATGTATTTGAAAGAACGGAGTCGGAAAAGTTTAACATCGCATACGGACCTTTGAGCGCCAATGCGGCGACGTCGTAAGCTGCAGCCGCCATCTCGGGCGTGGGGTACGTCCCGAGCCATATGCGGCTGGCTTTGTTGGGTTCGCGGATTTCAGAGACCCATTTGCCGGCTCGTAAACGGATGCCGTGGTAGATAGGGTGGCGGCCGGAGGAGGGTTCAGCCGGAAAAGTGGAAGGGGTGTGGCGGCGACGGTTAGCCATGACGGTGGTGGTTTGGGTGGTTGTGGGCTGGGGTAGTTATTATAGGTGGCAAAAGATTTAGTTGATGGTCCCTCCATCATTAACTGGAAACATTAACATTATGAAACGCGGCTATTTCGCGGGAGCCAAGTGTGCTTCTATTTAGGGGAATAGAAGATTTTTAATCTTAAAAGAAGGTTCCTGTATAAACAAATATATATTTTCAGTCTAGGCCATTTATGTTTTGAAAGCTACAAATTTTGTCGCTATATTATAAGGAGCTGTTATATTATGCATTGTTTTGGGCTTGTGAGATTGGTCGGACCGGAACCGGTTTTTTATATATGTATATCTTTTAATATTTTAGTATTTTAATATATATTCATTAATATAATATTCGATTCTTATAACCGATCTGGCTAGTCGAACCGTTCCGACCAAAAGATCGGTAAGACATCTAGCTTACTGTTTGATTCGATTCTGTTTTGAAAACATTGGTTATAAGCATCTTTTACTTTCTCTTTATTAACTTTTAGACTATTTGAGAACATGAATACAATGAAAATAGTAATTGGATGAATGGATCAAGGAAGTAGGATTAGTCCAACCCAATGACATCTTATAGAGCAAAATTAAAATTAACTTTTATTTTTAATACACTTTCTACTGATTATTCGGGTACAAAGATATTTTTTTTAATACAAAGATAACTTCTTAGTCAATATTCAGTTTAGATATATTGAACCTTGTCGTTTGCCTCGTTGTTTTTCTTGATAGGTAGTGAAGTCCTCAGGACAAATGGGCAAATAGTAATTTTGTCATTTAAAATTATAAAAAAAAATAGTACAAGTCAACGTTTATCTAATAATACTTTTTTATATATTTTTGCCTTATTGAACGATTTATATCTTCTTTTTCTAGTGGCGTTTGGACTGTCCCTATTACCTCAGTGAGCGTTCTTGAGACGGTATTTTAACCGTCCATACTGATTTTAACGATTCAGATTTGACTCACTTAAAAACAACATAAAGATGAAAACTCACCACCTTATAAAAACCCCATGAGATGGAATTTACTTGTTATGTGTAATTTTGCTTTTGACCCGTAATCCTATAAAAACCTTGTCAGATTAAATTCATCACGAATAAAAATTAATATAATTATTTTGTGTGGAGTGTGGCCTGGGGATTATTAATGTTACAGCTGTCGAGTAAGTCTGGGCCGGGTCGGGCCGGGCCTACTTAGTTTAGAAAAGGACACACATTAATTACACTAATAATGCTAGATTTACCCGTTTCGTACCCGGTTTTTAGTTGTTTCTGTGTTTCATGATTACACCAGTAGCCCTTTTCAAGCATACAATCCATTACAATACGCACATGTTTTTCTTATTATAATTATTTATTTAATACACCCATTTATATAATGGTCCTTTAACTATGTTCAGTTTGCACCTTTAATTCAGAGTTTCAGTTGTTTAATATTTAGTATAACAATATTTATTTATGACAATTTGGTCCATGTTTGTATGTCCTTTTTAATCAAGCTATTGAATGACATCACATAAGAAGAACGTTACGAGGTTTACTTCAACAATTTAACTCAAGATTTCATATTGTGAATTCCTTAATAGTTGTTATAGGGACTTCTGAGTAATAAAAACTGGGTACAGGTCGATTACTCAACTTACAATCTGTAAAGCTCTTTATATCCTAGTCTTCAATTTATAGTTATCATTTGCAAACTTTTATCAGATTTAAATGGGTAACCTATATAGATAAATAATGAACTTGCATAAATTAGTCAAAAATAACACAACTAAATATGTGAGCACGCAATCAACCCATTTGCATAAACGTGTCCATACAAGTTGTCTATTGAGGCATCATTCCGTGCGTGCCAAAAAACCATTCAATTCGTCCCACTTATGATAGTGGATCACTGATTTCGTCCTACAATGGCCACAAGTCCCGATAATAGGAGGACACTAAAAATACAAGCATTCCCCCATACACATTTAAAAAAACGTTAAGACAATCTCGAAGAAACTACATATGAGCAATCAGTAAACCCATGCAGTTAAGCACACTTGAGTGGATGAACTTTTGTGTTTGAGTTGTTGAAACTTAAAAACTCCATTCAAGTCAAACTTTTTAGGGATGAACTGTTGTGTTTAAATTTCTTGGCACTACGGTTAAGGATGACCAGCGCCACCCTTTTCGAGCCTGCTGTCATGGCTTTATAAACGATGAAATATTGAACGATATTTGCGCTATAAACCTATAACTTGTTACTTTTAATTGGATTTCGCATTAGTGAAAAGGTTTTATTTCTTCGTGGGCCGTATAGAAAAATTAAAAGCCTGATCGAAGTTATAATAGTGATTATTAGTGAATAGTGATGGTCAAAATTGGGCCTAAATGCTGGATCAGGTTTTGTCAATTTGTTGGTTATCCTAGTGCCTAGTGAGTCGTGACACGCTGATCCATATCAGCTTTACATCTTCTTTTTATATTAAAACAAAGCCCACTCCTCAAGTGACCCTTTGTTTGGTGTGTATTTGGGTATTATGCTTCGGGCTTGATTTGATTGAAGGCCCACTTTTATATTCTAAATGGGTATTCTCGGGCTTTCGGCTACTTTGGATTCTAGCAGTTTTCTGTGGTCACAAACTGTCATACTCAGTTTGGGCTCAAGAATGGGCCGTTCATCATTACGGCAAAAAATAAGTCAGGCACTTTTAATTTTTGTTTTGTTTGGTTAGATGGTTTATTAATCCCCAAGTTTGTAACCAAAATGTAAACGAACCAAACATTAAGCGAGCTGTTCGTAAACCTTTCGACGAAAAGTTCATATAAGTTCGTTCGTTAACAAACGAACATGAACAATAAATACTTATTTTTTTGTTGTTGGACTAATTTGGTCATTTTTCTTATGCAAACTTGTTGTGGAGCAATCTTAGTTACATCAAGGGTTTTACTACTTAACTAATTTTATACTCATGTTTCGCTAAAGGTTTCAAATATAGATATGATGAGGGTGTTACAATTTATGATGTTCAGATTCAATTACTTGTATATTAATATTCAACACGTGAAAAATATTCAAAAGGAAAAAAACAAAGTAAAGTAACTAAATGCCAAAAAAAACCTTCAAAAGCAAACAAACAAATAATTTCTTTCAAAAAAAGCATAAAAAATAACTAAGCATAAATACTTGTGTTTTACTCTCAACTTTCACTTTTATTAATAGTGACAACCTATAGATTGATACCTAGTTTGCATTGATTTTCCAATCAATGTCACTTATACTTTTTCCACTTTGTTCATAACCATAAATGTGAGTGACATGGAGTGTAAATCAAACGTAAATATTTGATAATTATGTCACTGAATTGTTATTGGTAATAAAAAAATTGTTAAAAGTGTTACCAGTCAAATAAAAAATATGAATTTTTATTGATAAATTCGTAATTGTTTGTATTATTCAAATCTAATTTGCCTTAATCAAATCACCAATCCTTTTCGTACAAGTGACAGCGACAATCACATTACAATTGAGGCAAAGCTAATGTTGGTCAAAAGTTCCTTTCGAATTAATTGCAAAAAGTGATATGAAATATACAAGACCGTGATACTGTGATCTCCCATTGGTTGAGATCGAACCGGATATGACCCGATCCGATTTTGGCATGTGAATTTGAGCAACGGGACCATGACAAGGAGCCCCAATTGACAATTTTTAGATGATAGTACACAAGATCTTTGAGGTGGTCGTATGCATGATTGTATGAACTGCTTGTATCATGTCGTACTCAAAGTGGAAATAGTGCATCTTTAACTTGTTTTTGTTTTTTTTACCAACAAATGGCCTATAAACCGAAACACCTATATTGTTCGTGTTGTTTTTAACCTTTACAAACTGGACCACAAAACCACATTGCTATACATGTGGATTGTTGCTACTCATATATTGTTTACGTTCAATAAATGTATTGTAATTGGTCAATGAAATAAAGATAATGGCGGTGATATCAGGCTTCGTGTACGGCATGTTATGCAGGATATATAAGCAAGTTTGGTTTGTTTATTTTCATAAAAGACTAGCCTAACATTAGGCCCTTGTTAATTTCTTGACAATAACAATAAATAAAATTAAAATTGGTGGTTAAATTACATAAATTAATGATGAACAAATACAAAATTGATAAACATTATCGTTGCAACGCAATCAATCATGTGGTGTATGTCAAAAACATGGGACGGTGCTAAGATATCATAACTAACGACATCTATACATTAATTAAAGATTAAACATAAACAAGAGTTCTCTTTGAAACGGTCTCTTTTTGTATTGGACCATGGATCACACTACCTAAGATTAAAGTTTTAAATAAATTAAGTTTGCATGGACACTATTAAGATAGAGTATACTTTTTTTTTTTTTTTTTGGGTTAGTTGACTTCTTAAATATTTCTTTTGGGAATTGTCCTATAAAGAAATGCTATAAAATGATCCAACTGTGGATCTCCGTGGCATTAACATCTTACTTTGTAGAATTTTCTCTAGCTTTTTCTTATTTAATTTACATTGATCGTTATAATTTGACATCTAACTTCCAACTTTAAACCTTTATATGTAAAAGTGATATGATAAAAAATTAGTTATTCAAAACATAATATTGGTTGAGTCTTTTGATTTAATGTTAATAATTCCATTATATTTGAAAAACCACGTTGTGATTACATAAGCTAAAAATTGATCGTGTACGTAAGAGCACAAATAAAAAAAATCGTATTGATTACTCGTAACTATAATATGTTATTTCTAACGACAAACTTACACACTTTTTAAATCTACATTATTTGTTTATAACGAGTCTTAAACTTTTCTAATCTGAAAGGAACACAATTTAATATCTTGATACCATTAGATGATATAATATTGGGTGGTTAGCACTAAAGTGTAAAGATATGATGAGTTGATCAGGTCTAGAGTTTCTTATTTGGAAGGAACAAAACATCTATTTTGAGTGTATAATACGAGTAAACACTTTTTAAATTTTAATATATATAAAAAAGTTATAGAGTATACACAAATCTATCTTTATGTTATGATGTTTGTGGTATGACATATGTCACTAGATTGTATACGTCTTTTTTGACCATTCTAAAAGGTGAAGCTTCATCGGTGTAAAATTAAAGGTGTTATAGAGGAAAAACACTATTTTTGTTTCTACTCTCCTTATCGTTTAGATAGTTGAATGAATGTGTACATAGATTTTGTCTTTGAGTTGAATGCAAAAACCGTTGCTTCATGTGGACCAAGTAGTCTTTGGATTCACACCCAACAATCAAAATAAAGCCGGTGTGTTTCCATAATACACCAAACAGAAATTCAAATTCGGTATCTAAATGATAATAAACCGATAATTTGTATATCATCTTTGTTTAATAGAATTTTTTGTGTTTAAAGTCGTGTAGCACGCTAATCGATAAGTTACGTTTATATATTACGCACTTAGATGTATGTACGGCTCAATCAGTCTAAGGTATACAGAAAAATTTAAACTTCAGACTATCTCAAAAAGAAAATTTATATATCTTACATTCTTTGTCCTGGTTGATACCACTAAAGGAAAACATTTATAGTTTGCGACATTAAAATATCTTATAGTATTTATATGTGATAAGAAATAACAATAAATAGAAAATATAGTATAATCTTTTTACCGTAATAAAAATTAACTATAAGGACACATTATAACATTAAATTTCTTTTCATCAAATTCGGTAATGAGTAATTGGATAACATATTTAATAATGTATAGCTTATATTTACTAATAATACTATTTAATTCTTTTTTAGATTACAAATAGTTTTTTAAAATTTAAGAAAGATATTTTTTTATTAATACTATTTCTTAGAAATCAAATTTCTAAAAATAAGAGACTTTTCTAAAACATCAAACTATCAAAAATATAAAATATTTTAAAAATGGTGCTTTTAAAAAAGAAAATTTTTATAAACAAAAAATAATAAAATTTTAGAGTTATAATAAGAAAGTTTTTATAATATTAAAATGTTGTGTTTTGAAACAAATGTTTATTTAATTTTTATTGAAAAAAAATATTTAATAGTTGATATCATTCTTTTATTATTTATAATCTTTACTAATATGTAATTTTAATTATATCTTACTTTAAAATATCGTTATACAATCAATAAAATTTTATTTTATTTTTTAACCCAGTGCAATAAGATAGGTTAATAAAACTAGTATATAATATAAAAAATTAAAAAAGTAAAAAAGATAAAAAGGAGAACGGGTGGACGGGAGAGCGCATATGATCAACAAAGTAAAAGGACAATAATAAGAGCCCCTTTTAAATTTGTAGGCTTAGAACTCTAGCCTATTTTTTAACTCCTAGAGCCGGCCTATTTTACTTTCACATGCTTAAAATCTTGAAAATGCTACAAGGTGAAAATCATGCCTTGTGTCAATATATTTAACATAAGGTAAATTTCATGCCATTTCTCACCCAAATTTGCATCTTTCATGCCATTGTTTTTGTCATATACACATCCATTTGTCATGAGTCATGACACCGTTTTCATGTCATTTTAGTTGTTTTATTGAGTTCGTACGTTGTAGATTTATTTCAATTTATATAGACAACCCTATTTTTAATCTTTGATAGACAACCTTTTTATTAATAAGACAAATTAGCATTCAATTCTTGGCTAAGACTATCTTTTAATTCGAGAACCATATTTTAACTAGTAATTTAACCACTTAGCGGTTGATGATTTGAGTTTTCTTTTCTATCTTAAATTGCTACATGGGCAAAACCTATGTTGAGGGAATGGATGTTAGTTATATTGTCTTTCTGTTTTTGTCCAACTTTTTTTTTTACACCAACTCTCATGAATTTTGACCAAGATCACACCAAAAAAAATTCTAAACGTTATTTTTTGCTTATTTAGTTTTATATAAAAAAATATTAATCACATTTGAATTAGTAATCCAATTCTAGATCATTATTCATTTACAAATAAACATAAGCTACCTCCCCCGCCCCACGCATGTATGCACACACATATTTTGCTAGCTTAGCCGTTCACAGCCCAAGTTGGTAATTGTCACCGCTCATACTATAACATGCGCTACCACCTTAGCCTCCGCAAAAATCCACCCATGTCGTCCACCTAGTTTATTGCCCTGACTTTAGGTATGTTTTCTTCCATATTTTATTTGAATGTCATATTATTTTGAATCTTGATAGTTTGCAGATAATCATTTAGTGTTTTAAATGTTTCATATAATCATTTTTAGAATTTGTAAGATTAGTGATAATGTTACACATTTTCTTTCTATTTGGTTTGTTGATTATCAAACTTGGTTATATTATAGTCTAAACCGAAAAAGCATTTTGTTTTGTTTGACGCTACTTGTTTTAAATTACTATGAAAATCACAAACATACATTTGTTACCAAGGACTTACTCGTCAAAAAAATAGATAGGTTTGATCATCATATATGGATGATAATAGTATGCACAACAATTACCATAGAAAATGAGACTAGACATGGACTGAAAGTAGATATTTGAAAACCCAAATTTTATAAGCAAACTTGAAAAAAATCATGGGTTCATTAGTGACTAGGGTCTGCAATATTATTAAAAACTTTTACTTCCATGAGTAATGGTTAATGTCTGTTAAGGAAATTTTCTGGCATATCAGCGTCAAGTCATCATTATTATAATAATAATAATGGTTGATGCCCCTCATTATTATGTTTTTAGTGATTTGTGACGTTATAATAATAATGCATCTTTAAACATAACGTCCCACCGTAATTATGATGGAGGGCATTATGTGACGTTATATATGGGTTTAACGTCCCATTACACATGATCTTATGTTACAGCAAACTAAAACAGGAAAAGATATTTGTTAAAAAAAATCAAATTGATGCATCTTTCCATGTATGGAATAGGTAAACTGGAAAAGTGTATACATATTCCACTTATGGAATTGCGACCGACCCAACCCAACCACTAGCAAATATATACAGCAAGGGTGTGGTGTGGGTCCATATTACTTGAGGGCTTCTTTACTAATGTACTTTTATCTAGCAAGAGTATTCACATTAGAAGTTTAGAACCTTTCTCACTTCATTCATATCATTATATTTAACCAAAATTAATAAAATACTTCTTACATTTTATTTTTTTATCTTTATATCTCACCCTTATAATTTTAAAGGAAAAACAATCACATCCCCTATATATATAGAGGTTTACTTGTTCATCTCATTCGTATCTTTTATTAATTGTGAGTGGAAGAAAAATAAATAGTATTTAAAGAAAAATAAACAAAATATTATTTAAATGAAATAATGAATATGAGAAATTGATTGTGGGAGGTTTTAGAAAAATATAGTTAAATTTAGAAAATAATGTACTTTTTGGTAATTTATAGGAATGGGGATGATGAATATGATTGGAATGTTCTTAAGAGCATTCATATTGGGATTCTCATTTTCGATGTGAGTGTGTGTCTTATATTATGGGGGATGATTGTTAGTGGTTATGAATGAATTAGAGAGAATATTTATGGGGGGTTTACCATTATTCCTCATATTTGGGAAAATATGGGGAATTACGATACAACCCCATAATTATTTTTAATATTTTAAAAGTTGTTCTTAGTGGAGGAGAGAGAAAATGTAATGATAAAGATATTAAAAAATATTATTTAATTGAAAGATATAGTAAAAACTAGTGTTTTTATTGTAAATACATGGATGAAAATGAGAAAGGTACTATGAATGCTCTAAAGTCCTTAAAATCATCTTTGATCTTTAAATATAAGAACAAGTAAAAAAAGTTCACTACATGTCATTTTTTATAATTTTCTTATCCATAAATTACGAGGTTTATATATATGGGTAGAATAGTGACTTCTTATATATACCAAATTACTATTGATATCTTATAATTTTTGTGTGAGTGGAAGAAACAGAAAGATTAGTAAAATATGATAAAAATGATATTGTTTAATTGAACAGAGCTAAAGATAAAAAAAATAAGATGTGAGAGATTTATAAAAAAAAGTATATAATATATAAGGATAAAGATGATTTTTAGTATGTGAGAGATAAAATCAAGATGTGTAGTATTGTGCTTTTTCTTCCCTTACATGTCGATTGGTTCAAATCTTGCGGTTGACAGATTTAATAGATTTAAAAGTAGATAAGAAGTCAATAAAAAACTTATAAAATATCTCCATGATGATTTAAAATATTGATATAAACTAATTTAGACATTTGACATAAATAATGAAACATAAACCAGTTCTCAACCACTAATTAGTGGGAAAAGTCACTTCGTCTAAAGAGAAGCGGAGATAGTCATTGTAGTGTTTGTCGAAGGTATACATAAAATTTAATTTCTAGTGCGAAATGTTATATTGTACCTATTGATATGTGTTGTGTATATGAGGAGATAGGAAAAGCAGGTTAGCGAAGCTGCTCAATTGTAAGGACTTCAGGGATAAAAACATTTTTAAGCATTGGTTTATGAATATGAAGAAATAAACCGAAACGTAGTGTAAAAAGACAACTAATTTATTTGCAAAGACAATAATTGATGACAGACATACTATCATCTTAGACTAACTGAAATTGTGTTTGAATTTGTATTCTATGACAAAAGCGTGCTCGAAGTATGACTCTTCAATCGCATACTAAAGTTCGTGTATTATAATTAAACGAATAGCTAGATGAGCAATATGTGATGTCAGTGCTACACTAGTACATGTTAATACATTATTCAATATCCATGAGTTCCTTCTCAATTAGATGATTAGATCTTTTGTATCCTTCAACATATATCCTTCAACATATGTTGAAGATAAGATAAAGTTTTGTTAAAAAGTTTAACAACCCTTATTTTAAGAATCGTCATCGTTTTATTATTCCAACTAAATAAACTTTCACTATGAAATTAAATGAAATAAATTTTGTGACGTTTTCTAGATTCATGAATTGAATTCCTTATGCCGGCATCCTCAAGTAAGAAATTACAAATTTTCAAGCAAGAATTGTATCGAGCTATGAATCTTGTTTAACATTAAACTTCTCATGCCATGAAAAAATTTAAAGAATAAAAAAAGAGAGAATTTGAATATTTGTATTTTGTTTTCTCAAAATGTAAAAGGAATTAGTGGTGTTCAAATTCGTATATCCGGAAACTCGTATATTTAAATCGGAATATTTTATTTTTTTGAATATTTGAGTTTATTCGAAAACATATTCAAAATTTATGATATATGAAATTTCGGATATGAATTTGGATTGTGAGACATATATTTAAAGCAATTAACTATTATAATGATATAATATATATAAATAATACACAATAAAAAAAGCCAACTACATTAATATAATATTTTAGATTTTGATTTCGGATTTTTATTTTTTAAATAATAAAATTAACTAAAATACATAAAAGTACACAGTCTCAGATATCAAAGTTTTCGAGTTTCTTAAAATACAAATCTGAAAATTTGATATCCGTATTTTTGAATAATTCAAGTTCGAAAATTTTGATTTTTCATTCGGATGATGATATCTTACACACCCCTAAAAGAAACGGTATCACCCTAGACTGGTACATAGGTACAAACTAAATAAATTAATTAAATTAATCAACAATCTTTCATTTTGAATAAAACAACTTGTAACTTTATTTTGTATCTAATTGACAATGGCCGACTATTCTAACAAAACAAAATATGTATTTAAAATTGGGTTTTATGGGAAAAAGCTTTAATAGAATCTAGGTTACAAAGTTTATTAAAATACTTGTTTACATAACAGAATAATGTAATCAATATCTTATAAGAACACCCATAATAGGATACCTTAAAACCGAGTCCACGTTGTTGTACTCACAATAAAACCATATCCAAAACACTCTCTGCTCTCTCTTTCCCGTCTTCATTCACATACCTTGTTTTTAAATTTTAAAGGTTCCTGTACGAACACCATCACACCCTCTCTTTTAAAAATCACTCAAAACTCGTCAATTTGAGACGTTTTGCCAGCATTTGATGAGGTAAAATCTCATTTTATATATAGAAACAATACAAGATAAAGGATTTTATATTTGTTTGAAAGTTAAATTAAGCAGAAATTAATTTGTTTTATGTATGTATCAACAATAAGAATAATTTTTAGTCTACTCGTTCTTGTATAATATAAACTTTTAAAATCTAGCATAAAAACAAGAAAATTTAACATTACAACCGTTAGTTTTGATATTAATAATATTTATAAGATTAAATAATCTCTAAAAATTGTAGACCACACAATGTATAGTAAAATACTAAAATATATGACACAAGACACATGTCAACCTCTTGATGTGAGATTGACCAATATATTGCGAGTAAGACACTAAGACCCCAAATGTTTATGATTCGACTCTTCAAACCCTTTGACCAAAAAGTCAAAAACACTAGTAGTACGCGTCTAGAACAGTTAGCAGAAAAAATGAGAGTCGGCCACTAATTCTCCTTTCTTGTTGACTTGGATAGCGATTTATGTGTGGTTTTTTGTGGAATATGGACTTATGGTTTCTTATAAGGTCAAGCGTTAATCCAAGATGCACGGTAACGTCGTCTCTATCTTTGACCCTTTCTTCGGTTAATGTTAACGTATTCGATTCTAGTGTTGTCTAATTACAATCGGAGAAATTTTATATTTTATGAATTAAATAAATGAAACCTGAGGATTAAAAGTGTAATATGACACTATTAGATGGATCATCCGTATGATTAATTCTTAATATTCAAAGTTTCTCAAGAAGACCGTTAAATACTTAGATTATACTGTGAGTTTATATGGTTTTATTTATATCAAATTGGTTTAAAAAGAACAAGTTAGAATATACTAACTTTGTTACACACACAATATAGTTGTTTGTACATTGATGTACATCCACTTTAGTTATTAGACATGGTTTTATCAATTTTGGTTAAATTAATTTAATCTTTATACTTGTTTAAGTGAGTTAATTATAGACAAGCCCTTTGATTCGTCAAAATTGCAACTTTGGTATCCAAGTCATAGAATTATATATGTGATCCCAACTGTTTATGAAGTTGTTACATTGGTTAGATTGTACTAGAATTTTTGTTAAATTTTACAGTTAAGTGAGTATGAAATAATTATATTGCCTACTATATTTAAAACTCAATTTTTTTATTAATGTACGTGGATCCATCGCTTATTAATTTTAATTCATATATTAAATTATTAATAAACACGGGTCCACTTGATTTCTCGTTCTCACTCCCCCAAATTTCCATCCTCATCTTCATCCACCTACACCCTTCCTCACATCACCACCTCTTCTACATCCTACCACCACCTCCTAAAATCATGACCTCCGGTCTATCTCGTGTTCTTGTCTCATTCGAGTTTGGTTATGAAGAGACACTCTTCAAGACCCTCTCTTGGAACATACTAAGAAGAAGCTCAAGTAGCGGTAGCCATAGAAAACATAAAAAGACATATATCTATTACTGGTTCCTAAAAAGCAAAGCCAACACATGTAAAAAAATAAGGGTTCTTAAAGACGCTTTGAATGACCAAGCGCCAAACCATAATAATCAGAGTAAACCCAAAAGCATTTTATTAAAAACTAGTAAGAAGCTAAAGCAAACACGAGTACAATTTAGAAACTTAAATTGACGCCGCAACAATCATGAAGAAATACTTTAATTACTAGACGGATGATAGAAGTATTTTATTTTATTTTTTTAAATAGTTTTAAAGTAAACTAACAAAGAAAAAAAAAGTCCGATGTGGGAAAGTAAACAAGAAAAGGACGGTGTTGGTTTTGCGACAGGAAGCGGCGGTTGTTTTGAAGTGCCGCCCGTCGGTCGAAACGTGCTAAAAAAACTTTAATTTGTCGGCCAAAACACCACGATCTTCGTTTTGTTATGTAATGGAGAAACATGTAATTGGCCTTTAACCATTTATATTTAAGTGATCCATAACAACTCTGCATATTAATAATTTAATACATTGTTAACATATAAGTGTCGTCACACGCTTGGTTTTTAATCTCATCCACCCACTAAACCTCCAAATCTTTTTTTTGTCTTTCTTTTCCTTATTTTTTTAAGTAATTGAGAAGGCCGGACTTTAGCATTATCTTAGTGTTTAAAATTGATTTAGAAATATATTATCACTAGTGGACTTTTTATTGCTATGAAGTCAACAAGTGTAACCATAAAAATATTCTATTTTTTCTTACAAAAAACAATTCTTTATCACGTTTTACACATAATTGTAATTCATATAATGTGTTGCTTAATAAAGTTACCGTTTTTAGAATTTTCATATGCCTTTTGGAGTGTTTACACCATGTGCTAATGGTTGTTATCATAAATAGTTTCGCTTCCAATTTCTTCCTATGCGAGTATTAGATGATATTCGTATTTTTAAGTGATAGAATCTCTCATCTCTTTCTTTAACTATATGCATAAGTGGTAGTCAATACTTCTTTTTTGAATGAAAAAAACATGTTTCTTAGTTCTTTACCATCAACCACCCCTCCACAAACATCATAACGCTTTATATATTTGTTCAAATTCTGTCACTGGTGAGAAGGTTAGAAGGTTGTGTGAGGCAGAAGAAAAGGTGCAACGACAAATGATTAGCTGCTCAAGCTCATCATGATCACAACCATACCTTGATGGTGCAATGGAAAAAAGGTACAATGTGTGAGGACGGAGCGATAGTGGCTCTTTACCGCAACGTAGCCCCATGATGCATAGCCGGGTGTTGAGGGGAGTATAGCCTACAAGAGTATCTTTTTGTTTCTTAAAACCGTGTCCTTCTAGATTACTATTGTGGTGTGTTTTTGAACATTTGTGTGCAAACATAATTGCATGAAAAGAGCATTGTGAAGAAAAAAACAAACCGCCCTAGATAATGTCTAGTAGTCAACATTGTAGTAATTCAACATTGATCAATTTGTTCATCATATACATATTGATTCATAGATTGGTTGTATGTGTTTTGACATTTGCTTGTAGAAAATTAAGTTTATCAAGATTAATTTGCTAATCATATAAAAGTATAAAACGGTTTAATCTATTTCACTATCTGTCACTTATAGTATTTAACTATTGACATCTAATATAGACATTGGAGAAGGTTATAAGGGGCCGGGAGGGGCTCACGCCCCCCCTTTTTTTTTCGTCAGTAGTGTTAATTTGTGAAACGGTAGTGTAATTTTTTATATATATATCGAGTTCACCCCTCTTAAAATTTATTTAACCCCCACCCCATTTATAAAGTGGTCAAGCTCCTGTACTAAATATAAAAGCAAAATATCTTACCATTCAAACTATCCCTCTAGACATTATATGTATCAATTTTTAAGACAACGGTGTGCTTAGGTGTTTATAATGTGATCAAAATTTGTGAAGTCAGTCGAATAGAAGCAATTTTACATGTTTAGTTTTTCTACTTATTTGGCGTGAAATTTACAAAAAAAAATTTATACTAAGTTATTGTGGTTTTTTATTTAATATATTAAACAATATATATCGTATATTCTAAACCAAAAACTATTTATATTTATATAATAATTTGAAAAATACAAGCATAGTATCAATAATTCAGCACTTTTGTGTGGCGAATGTCAAATTAAGGACGTCTCCTTAGAATATTTTGATTTTAAATAGGCCAATTTGGAACACGAAGAACACTTAATTTTCTATTTCTATCTTATGTTTTTAAAATATTTGTGAATATTGATCAATAACGCCATGTTTGTTAACTAGTAATACAGAAGAAAAAATGGAAACATAAGACGGCTTAACTTTAGTCAATACTTCTTAGTATACTTCCTAAGTTCCTATTAGTTTATTTCCCCTCTTTTATTTTACTTAAAACACCATAGATTATAGAAGCTACAAGCAAAACCTTTAAATAAATTTTTCAAAAATTGGTTTTAACAACTTTTAAAATATATTTTTTCTAAAATTAGTCATTCTTCATTTTATAACCTTTACTTCCCAATAAATCGATATTAAAAAAATCCCAATTTTACTTGTCAAATTAATAACATACTCTTTTTCACATTAACTGGCAAAATATTTCTTTTACTTGATGTTTTTTAGCCGGTAAGATGAAAATCTAACATGTATATTTAACCAACCCTATTTTTGTTGTATAATACTCTGTTTTATTCAAGGGATGAAAAACGAAATACGTA